>CARXXK010000001.1:78184577-78784577 GCA_949089665.1 Macrosiphum euphorbiae
TTGGATCTTAAATCCTTCAATCCAAAATATAACAAATTAATTTGTAGTAAAAAGCCTTCAACAGGTATGTCGCCACACCTATTAAGTAAAAAGTAACATTTTCCGAATTTTTTTTGCATCAACGTTTAGACGGCTATTTAAATATAGGTGCGCCCATTTCCAAGAGAAAAATAAGCACCTTCTACAAAATAATCTAAGTAACAGAAACGTCGTTTTAAAACCGTTTTCAACCCGTTGCCCCACTATAATTAAAATATTTGAAATTTTTTTTTGCCAAAGTGTCCTCAATGACGGTTTAAACTATCTGTATTAGTTTTGAAGTCGGATCTTAAATCCTTCAATCAAAAAATAACAATTAAATTTGTAGTAAAAAAGCCTTCAACAGGTATGTCGCCCCCACCTATGTAAGTAAAAAGTAACATTTTCCGAATTTTTTTTGCATCAACGTTTAGACGGCTATTTAAATATATAGTTGCGCCCATTTCCAAGAGAAAAATAAGCTCTTTCTACGAATATTCTAAGTAACAGAAACGTTCGTTTTAAAACCGTTTTCAACCCGTTGCCCCACTATACTTAAAATATTTGAAATTTTTTTTGCCAAAAGTTTCCTCAATGACGGTTTAAACTATCTGTATTAGTTTTGAAGTTGGATCTTAAATCCTGCAATCAAAAAATATAACAAATTAAATTTGTAGTAAAAAAGCCTTCAACAGGTATGTCTCCCACACCAATGTAAGTAAAAAGTAACATTTCCGAATTTTGTTTGCATCACGTATAACCGCTATTTAAATATATAGTTGCGCCCATTTGCAAGAGAAAAAATAAGCACCTTCTACAAAATAATCTAAGTAACAGAAACGTCGTTTTAAAACCGTTTTCGACCCGTTGCCCCCACTATAATGAAAATATTTGAAATTTTTTTTTGCCAAAAGTATCCCTCAATGACGGTTTAAACTATCTGTATTAGTTTTGAAGTTGGATCTTAAATCCTTCAATCAAAAAATAGAACAAATTAAATTTGTAGTAAAAAAGCCTTCAACAGGTATGTCGCCCACACCTATGTAAGTAAAAAGTAACATTTTCCGAATTTTTTTTGCATCAACGTTTAGACGGCTATTTAAATATAAAGTTGCGCCCTTTTCCAAGAGAAAAAATAAGCACCTTCTACAAAATAATCTAAGTACCAGAAACGTCGTTTAAAACCGTTTTCAACACGTTGCCCCACTATAATTAAAATATTTGAAATTTTTTTTGCCAAAAGTGTCCCTCAATGACGTTTTAAAACTATCTGTATTAGTTTTGAAGTCGGATCTTAAATCTTCAATCATAAATAGAACAAATTAAATTTGTAGTAAAAAAGCCTTCAACAGGTATGTCGCCCACACCTATTTAAGTAAAAAGTAACATTTTCCGAATTTTTTTTGCATCAACGTTATAACCGCTATTTAAATATATAGTTGCGCCCATTTGCAAGAGAAAAATAAGCACCTTCTACAAATAATCTAAGTAATAGAAACGTCGTTTTAAAAACCGTTTTCAACCCGTTGCCCCACTATAATTAAAATATTTGAAATTTTTTTTTGCCAAAAGTGTCACTCAATGACGGTTTAAACTATCTGTATTAGTTTTGAAGTCGGATCTTAAATCCTTCAATCAAAAAATAGAACAAATTAAATTTGTAGTAAAAAAGCCTTTAACAGGTATGTCGCCCACACCTATGTAAAGTAAAAGTAACATTTCCGAATTTTTTTGCATCAAACGTTTAGACGGCTATTTAAATATAGTTGCGCCCATTTGCAAGAGAAAAAATAAGCACCTTCTACAAATTAATCTAAGTAACAGAAACGTCGTTTTAAAACCGTTTTCAACCCGTTGCCCCACTATAATTAAAATATTTGAAATTTTTTTTGCCAAAAGTGTCCCTCAATGACGGTTTAAACTATCTGTATTAGTTTTGAAGTTGGATCTTAAATCCTTCAATCCAAAAATATAACAAATTAAATTTGTAGTAAAAAAGCCTTCAACAGGTATGTCGCCAACACCTATGTAAGTAAAAAGTAACATTTTCCGAATTTTTTTTGCATCAACGTTTAGACGGCTATTTAACTATATAGTTGCGCCCATTTCCAAGAGAAAAATAAGCACCTTCTACAAAATAATCTAAGTAACAGAAACGTCGTTTTAAAACCGTTTTCAACCCGTTGCCCCACTATAATTAAAATATTTGAAATTTTTTTTGCCAAAAGTATCCCTCAATGACGGTTTTAAACTATCTGTATTAGTTTTGAAGTCGGATCTTAAATCCTTCAATCATAAAATAGAACAAATTAAATTTGTAGTAAAAAAGCCTTTAACAGGTATGTCGCCCACACCTATGTAAGTAAAAAGTAACATTTTCCGAATTTTTTTTGCATCAACGTTTAGACGGCTATTTAAATATATAGTTGCGCCCATTTGCAAGAGAAAAAATAAGCACCTTCTACAAAATAATCTAAGTAACAGAAACGTCGTTTTAAAACCGTTTTCAACCCGTTGCCCCACTATAATTAAAATATTTGAAATTTTTTTTTGCCAAAAGTGTTCCTCAATGACGGTTTAAACTATCTGTATTAGTTTTGAAGTTGGATCTTAAATCCTTCAATCCAAAAATATAACAAATTAAATTTGTAGTAAAAAAGCCTTCAACAGGTATGTCGCCAACACCTATTTAAGTAAAAAGTAACATTTTCCGAATTTTTTTTGCATCAACGTTTAGACGGCTATTTAAATATATAGTTGCGCCCATTTTCAAGAGAAAAAATAAGCACCTTCTACAAAATAATCTAAGTAACAGAAACGTCGTTTTAAAACCGTTTTCAACCCGTTGCCCCACTATAATTAAAATATTTGAAATTTTTTTTTGCCAAAAGTATCCCTCAATGACGGTTTAAACTATCTGTATTAGTTTTGAAGTTGGATCTTAAATCCTTCAATCATAAAATAGAACAAATTAAATTTGTAGTAAAAAAGCCTTTAACAGGTATGTCGCCCACACCTATGTAATTAAAAAGTAACATTTTCCGAATTTTTTTGCATCAACGTTTAGACGGCTATTTAACTATATAGTTGCGCCCATTTCCAAGAGAAATATAAGCACCTTCTACAAAATAATCTAAGTAACAGAAACGTCGTTTTAAAACCGTTTTCAACCCGTTGCCCCACTATAATTAAAATATTTGAAATTTTTTTTGCCAAAAGTATTCCTCAATGACGGTTTAAACTATCTGTATTAGTTTTGAAGTTGGATCTTAAATCCTGCAATCAAAAATATAACAATTAAATTTGTAGTAAAAAAGCCTTCAACAGGTATGTCGCCCACACCTATGTAAGTAAAAAGTAACATTTTCCGAATTTTTTTTGCATCAACGTTATAACCGCTATTTAAATATATAGTTGCGCCCATTTGCAAGAGAAAAAATAAGCACCTTCTACAAAATAATCTAAGTAACAGAAACGTCGTTTTAAAACCGTTTTCAACCCGTTGCCCCACTATAATTAAAATATTTGAAATTTTTTTTTGCCAAAAGTATCCCTCAATGACGGTTTAAACTATCTGTATTAGTTTTGAAGTCGGATCTTAAATCCTTCAATCATAAAATAGAACAAATTAAATTTGTAGTAAAAAGCCTTCAACAGGTATGTCGCCCACACCTATGTAAGTAAAAAGTAACATTTTCCGAATTTTTTTGCATCAACGTTTAGACGGCTATTTAAATATAAAGTTGCGCCCTTTTCCAAGAGAAAAAATAAGCACCTTCTACAAAATAATCTAAGTAATAGAAACGTCGTTTTAAAACCGTTTTCAACCCGTTGCCCCACTATAATTAAAATATTTGAAATTTTTTTTTGCCAAAAGTGTCCCTCAATGACGGTTTAAACTATCTGTATTAGTTTTGAAGTCGGATCTTAAATCCTTCAATCATAAAATAGAACAAATTAAATTTGTAGTAAAAAAGCCTTCAACAGGTATGTCGCCCACACCTATGTAAGTAAAAAGTAACATTTTCCGAATTTTTTTTGCATCAACGTTATAACCGCTATTTAAATATATAGTTGCGCCCATTTGCAAGAGAAAAAATAAGCACCTTCTACAAAATAATCTAAGTAATAGAAACGTCGTTTTAAAACCGTTTTCAACCCGTTGCCCCACTATAATTAAAATATTTGAAATTTTTTTTTGCCAAAAGTGTCCCTCAATGACGTTTTAAACTATCTGTATTAGTTTTGAAGTTGGATCTTAAATCCTTCAATCAAAAAATAGAACAAATTAAATTTGTAGTAAAAAAGCCTTTAACAGGTATGTCGCCCACACCTATGTAAATAAAAAGTAACATTTTCCGAATTTTTTTTGCATCAACGTTTAGACGGCTATTTAAATATATAGTTGCGCCCATTTGCAAGAGAAAAAATAAGCACCTTCTACAAAATAATCTAAGTAACAGAAACGTCGTTTTAAAACCGTTTTCAACCCGTTGCCCCACTATAATTAAAATATTTGAAATTTTTTTTGCCAAAAGTGTCCCTCAATGACGGTTTAAACTATCTGTATTAGTTTTGAAGTTGGATCTTAAATCCTTCAATCCAAAAATATAACAAATTAAATTTGTAGTAAAAAAGCCTTCAACAGGTATGTCGCCAACACCTATTTAAGTAAAAAGTAACATTTTCCGAATTTTTTTTGCATCAACGTTTAGACGGCTATTTAAATATAAAGTTGCGCCCTTTTCCAAGAGAAAAAATAAGCACCTTCTACAAAATAATCTAAGTAACAGAAACGTCGTTTTAAAACCGTTTTCAACCCGTTGCCCCACTATAATTAAAATATTTGAAATTTTTTTTTGCCAAAAGTATCCCTCAATGACGGTTTAAACTATCTGTATTAGTTTTGAAGTCGGATCTTAAATCCTTCAATCATAAAATAGAACAAATTAAATTTGTAGTAAAAAAGCCTTTAACAGGTATGTCGCCCACACCTATGTAAATAAAAAGTAACATTTTCCGAATTTTTTTTGCATCAACGTTTAGACGGCTATTTAAATATATAGTTGCACCCATTTGCAAGAGAAAAAATAAGCACCTTCTACAAAATAATCTAAGTAACAGAAACGTCGTTTTAAAACCGTTTTCGACCCGTTGCCCCACTATAATTACAATATTTGAAATTTTTTTTTGCCAAAAGTGTTCCTCAATGACGGTTTAAACTATCTGTATTAGTTTTGAAGTTGGATCTTAAATCCTTCAATCCAAAAATATAACAAATTAAATTTGTAGTAAAAAAGCCTTCAACAGGTATGTCGCCACACCTATGTAAGTAAAAAGTAACATTTTCCGAATTTTTTTTGCATCAACGTTTAGACGGCTATTTAACTATATAGTTGCGCCCATTTCCAAGAGAAAAATAAGCACCTTCTACAAAATAATCTAAGTAACAGAAACGTCGTTTTAAAACCGTTTTCAACCCGTTGCCCCACTATAATTAAAATATTTGAAATTTTTTTTGCCAAAAGTGTTCTCAATGACGGTTTAAACTATCTGTATTAGTTTTGAAGTTGGATCTTAAATCCTGCAATCAAAAAATATAACAAATTAAATTTGTAGTAAAAAAGCCTTCAACAGGTATGTCGCCCACACCTATGTAAGTAAAAAGTAACATTTTCCGAATTTTTTTGCATCAACGTTTAGACGGCTATTTAAATATATAGTTGCGCCCATTTGCAAGAGAAAAAATAAGCTACCTTCTACCGAATATTCTAAGTAACAGAAACGTCGTTTTAAAACCGTATTCAACCCGTTGCCCCACTATAATTAAAATATTTGAAATTTTTTTTGCCAAAAGTATCCCTCAATGACGGTTTAAACTATCTGTATAAGTTTTGAAGTCGGATCTTAAATCCTTCAATCATAAAATAGAACAAATTAAATTTGTAGTAAAAAAGCCTTCAACAGGTATGTCGCCCACACCTATGTAAGTAAAAAGTAACATTTTCTGAATTTTTTTTGCATCAACGTTATAACCGCTATTTAAATATATAGTTGCGCCCATTTGCAAGAGAAAAAATAAGCACCTTCTACAAAATAATCTAAGTAATAGAAACGTCGTTTTAAAACCGTTTTCAACCCGTTGCCCCACTATAATTAAAATATTTGAAATTTTTTTTTGCCAAAAGTGTCCCTCAATGACGTTTTAAACTATCTGTATTAGTTTTGAAGTCGGATCTTAAATCCTTCAATCATAAAATAGAACAAATTAAATTTGTAGTAAAAAAGCCTTCAACAGGTATGTCGGCCACACCTATGTAAGTAAAAAGTAACATTTTCCGATTTTTTTTGCATCAACGTTTAGACGGCTATTTAAATATATAGTTGCGCCCATTTGCAAGAGAAAAAATAAGCTCCTTCTACCGAATATTCTAAGTAACAGAAACGTCGTTTTAAAACCGTATTCAACCCGTTGCCCCACTATAATTAAAATATTTGAAATTTTTTTTTGCCAAAAGTATCCCTCAATGACGGTTTAAACTATCTGTATTAGTTTTGAAGTCGGATCTTAAATCCTTCAATCATAAAATAGAACAAATTAAATTTGTAGTAAAAAAGCCTTTAACAGGTATGTCGCCCACACCTATGTAAATAAAAAGTAACATTTTCCGAATTTTTTTTGCATCAACGTTTAGACGGCTATTTAAATATATAGTTGCGCCCATTTGCAAGAGAAAAAATAAGCACCTTCTACAAAATAATCTAAGTAACAGAAACGTCGTTTTAAAACCGTTTTCGACCCGTTGCCCCACTATAATTACAATATTTGAAATTTTTTTTTGCCAAAAGTGTTCCTCAATGACGGTTTAAACTATCTGTATTAGTTTTGAAGTTGGATCTTAAATCCTTCAATCCAAAAATATAACAAATTAAATTTGTAGTAAAAAAGCCTTCAACAGGTATGTCGCCAACACCTATTTAAGTAAAAAGTAACATTTTCCGAATTTTTTTTGCATCAACGTTTAGACGGCTATTTAACTATATAGTTGCGCCCATTTCCAAGAGAAAAAATAAGCACCTTCTACAAAATAATCTAAGTAACAGAAACGTCGTTTTAAAACCGTTTTCAACCCGTTGCCCCACTAAAATTAAAATATTTGAAATTTTTTTTTGCCAAAAGCATCCCTCAATGACGGTTTAAACTATCTGTATTAGTTTTGAAGTCGGATCTTAAATCCTTCAATCATAAAATAGATCAAATTAAATTTGTAGTAAAAAAGCCTTTAACAGGTATGTCGCCCACACCTATGTAATTAAAAAGTAACATTTTCCGAATTTTTTTTGCATCAACGTTTAGACGGCTATTTAACTATATAGTTGCGCCCATTTCCAAGAGAAAAAATAAGCACCTTCTACAAAATAATCTAAGTAACAGAAACGTCGTTTTAAAACCGTTTTCAACCCGTTGCCCCACTAAAATTAAAATATTTGAAATTTTTTTTTGCCAAAAGCATCCCTCAATGACGGTTTAAACTATCTGTATTAGTTTTGAAGTCGGATCTTAAATCCTTCAATCCAAAAATAGATCAAATTAAATTTGTAGTAAAAAAGCCTTCAACAGGTATGTCACCCACACCTATGTAATAAAAAAGTAACATTTTCCGAATTTTTTTTGCATCAACGTTTAGACGGCTATTTAACTATATAGTTGCGCCCATTTCCAAGAGAAAAAATAAGCACCTTCTACAAAATAATCTAAGTAACAGAAACGTCGTTTTAAAACCGTTTTCAACCCGTTGCCCCACTATAATTACAATATTTGAAATTGTTTTTTGCCAAAAGTGTTCCTCAATGACGGTTTAAACTATCTGTATTAGTTTTGAAGTTGGATCTTAAATCCTGCAATCAAAAAATATAACACATTAAATTTATAGTAAAAAAGCCTTCAACAGGTATGTCGCCCACACCTATGTAAGTAAAAAGTAACATTTTCCGAATTTTTTTTGCATCAACGTTTAGACGGCTATTTAAATATATAGTTGCGCCCATTTGCAAGAGAAAAAATAAGCTCCTTCTACCGAATATTCTAAGTAACAGAAACGTCGTTTTAAAACCGTATTCAACCCGTTGCCCCACTATAATTAAAATATTAGAAATTTTTTTTTGCCAAAAGTATCCCTCAATGACGGTTTAAACTATCTGTATAAGTTTTGAAGTCGGATCTTAAATCCTTCAATCATAAAATAGAACAAATTAAATTTGTAGTAAAAAAGCCTTCAACAGGTATGTCGCCCACACCTATGTAAATAAAAAGTAACATTTTCCGAATTTTTTTTGCATCAACGTTATAACCGCTATTTACATATATAGTTGCGCCCATTTGCAAGAGAAAAAATAAGCACCTTCTACAAAATAATCTAAGTAATAGAAACGTCGTTTTAAAACCGTTTTCAACCCGTTGCCCCACTATAATTAAAATATTTGAAATTTTTTTTTGCCAAAAGTGTCCCTCAATGACGTTTTAAACTATCTGTATTAGTTTTGAAGTCGGATCTTAAATCCTTCAATCATAAAATAGAACAAATTAAATTTGTAGTAAAAAAGCCTTCAACAGGTATGTCGCCCACACCTATGTAAGTAAAAAGTAACATTTTCCGAATTTTTTTTGCATCAACGTTATAACCGCTATTTAAATATATAGTTGCGCCCATTTGCAAGAGAAAAAATAAGCACCTTCTACAAAATAATCTAAGTAATAGAAACGTCGTTTTAAAACCGTTTTCAACCCGTTGCCCCACTATAATTAAAATATTTGAAATTTTTTTTTGCCAAAAGTGTCCCTCAATGACGTTTTAAACTATCTGTATTAGTTTTGAAGTTGGATCTTAAATCCTTCAATCAAAAAATAGAACAAATTAAATTTGTAGTAAAAAAGCCTTTAACAGGTATGTCGCCCACACCTATGTAAATAAAAAGTAACATTTTCCGAATTTTTTTTGCATCAACGTTTAGACGGCTATTTAAATATATAGTTGCGCCCATTTGCAAGAGAAAAAATAAGCACCTTCTACAAAATAATCTAAGTAACAGAAACGTCGTTTTAAAACCGTTTTCAACCCGTTGCCCCACTATAATTAAAATATTTGAAATTTTTTTTTGCCAAAAGTGTCCCTCAATGATGGTTTAAACTATCTGTATTAGTTTTGAAGTTGGATCTTAAATCCTTCAATCCAAAAATATAACAAATTAAATTTGTAGTAAAAAAGCCTTCAACAGGTATGTCGCCAACACCTATTTAAGTAAAAAGTAACATTTTCCGAATTTTTTTTGCATCAACGTTTAGACGGCTATTTAAATATAAAGTTGCGCCCTTTTCCAAGAGAAAAAATAAGCACCTTCTACAAAATAATCTAAGTAACAGAAACGTCGTTTTAAAACCGTTTTCAACCCGTTGCCCCACTATAATTAAAATATTTGAAATTTTTTTTTGCCAAAAGTATCCCTCAATGACGGTTTAAACTATCTGTATTAGTTTTGAAGTCGGATCTTAAATCCTTCAATCATAAAATAGAACAAATTAAATTTGTAGTAAAAAAGCCTTTAACAGGTATGTCGCCCACACCTATGTAAATAAAAAGTAACATTTTCCGAATTTTTTTTGCATCAACGTTTAGACGGCTATTTAAATATATAGTTGCACCCATTTGCAAGAGAAAAAATAAGCACCTTCTACAAAATAATCTAAGTAACAGAAACGTCGTTTTAAAACCGTTTTCGACCCGTTGCCCCACTATAATTACAATATTTGAAATTTTTTTTTGCCAAAAGTGTTCCTCAATGACGGTTTAAACTATCTGTATTAGTTTTGAAGTTGGATCTTAAATCCTTCAATCCAAAAATATAACAAATTAAATTTGTAGTAAAAAAGCCTTCAACAGGTATGTCGCCAACACCTATTTAAGTAAAAAGTAACATTTTCCGAATTTTTTTTGCATCAACGTTTAGACGGCTATTTAACTATATAGTTGCGCCCATTTCCAAGAGAAATATAAGCACCTTCTACAAAATAATCTAAGTAACAGAAACGTCGTTTTAAAACCGTTTTCAACCCGTTGCCCCACTAAAATTAAAATATTTGAAATTTTTTTTTGCCAAAAGCATCCCTCAATGACGGTTTAAACTATCTGTATTAGTTTTGAAGTCGGATCTTAAATCCTTCAATCATAAAATAGATCAAATTAAATTTGTAGTAAAAAAGCCTTTAACAGGTATGTCGCCCACACCTATGTAATTAAAAAGTAACATTTTCCGAATTTTTTTTGCATCAACGTTTAGACGGCTATTTAACTATATAGTAGCGCCCATTTCCAAGAGAAATATAAGCACCTTCTACAAAATAATCTAAGTAACAGAAACGTCGTTTTAAAACCGTTTTCAACCCGTTGCCCCACTAAAATTAAAATATTTGAAATTTTTTTTTGCCAAAAGCATCCCTCAATGACGGTTTAAACTATCTGTATTAGTTTTGAAGTCGGATCTTAAATCCTTCAATCCAAAAATAGATCAAATTAAATTTGTAGTAAAAAAGCCTTCAACAGGTATGTCACCCACACCTATGTAATAAAAAAGTAACATTTTCCGAATTTTTTTTGCATCAACGTTTAGACGGCTATTTAACTATATAGTTGCGCCCATTTCCAAGAGAAAAAATAAGCACCTTCTACAAAATAATCTAAGTAACAGAAACGTCGTTTTAAAACCGTTTTCAACCCGTTGCCCCACTATAATTACAATATTTGAAATTGTTTTTTGCCAAAAGTGTTCCTCAATGACGGTTTAAACTATCTGTATTAGTTTTGAAGTTGGATCTTAAATCCTGCAATCAAAAAATATAACACATTAAATTTATAGTAAAAAAGCCTTCAACAGGTATGTCGCCCACACCTATGTAAGTAAAAAGTAACATTTTCCGAATTTTTTTTGCATCAACGTTTAGACGGCTATTTAAATATATAGTTGCGCCCATTTGCAAGAGAAAAAATAAGCTCCTTCTACCGAATATTCTAAGTAACAGAAACGTCGTTTTAAAACCGTATTCAACCCGTTGCCCCACTATAATTAAAATATTAGAAATTTTTTTTTGCCAAAAGTATCCCTCAATGACGGTTTAAACTATCTGTATAAGTTTTGAAGTCGGATCTTAAATCCTTCAATCATAAAATAGAACAAATTAAATTTGTAGTAAAAAAGCCTTCAACAGGTATGTCGCCCACACCTATGTAAATAAAAAGTAACATTTTCCGAATTTTTTTTGCATCAACGTTTAGACGGCTATTTAAATATAAAGTTGCGCCCTTTTCCAAGAGAAAAAATAAGCACCTTCTACAAATTAATCTAAGTAACAGAAACGTCGTTTTAAAACCGTTTTCAAACCGTTGCCCCACTATAATTAAAATATTTGAAATTTTTTTTTGCCAAAAGTGTTCATCAATGACGGTTTAAACTATCTGTATTAGTTTTGAAGTTGGATCTTAAATCCTGCAATCAAAAAATATAACACATTAAATTTGTAGTAAAAAAGCCTTCAACAGGTATGTCGGCCACACCTATGTAAGTAAAAAGTAACATTTTCCGATTTTTTTTTGCATCAACGTTTAGACGGCTATTTAAATATATAGTTGCGCCCATTTGCAAGAGAAAAAATAAGCTCCTTCTACCGAATATTCTAAGTAACAGAAACGTCGTTTTAAAACCGTATTCAACCCGTTGCCCCACTATAATTAAAATATTAGAAATTTTTTTTTGCCAAAAGTATCCCTCAATGACGGTTTAAACTATCTGTATAAGTTTTGAAGTCGGATCTTAAATCCTTCAATCATAAAATAGAACAAATTAAATTTGTAGTAAAAAAGCCTTCAACAGGTATGTCGCCCACACCTATGTAAATAAAAAGTAACATTTTCCGAATTTTTTTTGCATCAACGTTTAGACGGCTATTTAAATATAAAGTTGCGCCCTTTTCCAAGAGAAAAAATAAGCACCTTCTACAAAATAATCTAAGTAACAGAAACGTCGTTTTAAAACCGTTTTCAAACCGTTGCCCCACTATAATTAAAATATTTGAAATTTTTTTTTGCCAAAAGTGTTCATCAATGACGGTTTAAACTATCTGTATTAGTTTTGAAGTTGGATCTTAAATCCTGCAATCAAAAAATATAACACATTAAATTTGTAGTAAAAAAGCCTTCAACAGGTATGTCGGCCACACCTATGTAAGTAAAAAGTAACATTTTCCGATTTTTTTTTGCATCAACGTTTAGACGGCTATTTAAATATATAGTTGCGCCCATTTGCAAGAGAAAAAATAAGCTCCTTCTACCGAATATTCTAAGTAACAGAAACGTCGTTTTAAAATCGTATTCAACCCGTTGCCCCACTATAATTAAAATATTAGAAATTTTTTTTTGCCAAAAGTATCCCTCAATGACGGTTTAAACTATCTGTATTAGTTTTGAAGTTGGATCTTAAATCCTTCAATCATAAAATAGAACAAATTAAATTTGTAGTAAAAAAGCCTTCAACAGGTATGTCGCCCACACCTATGTAAATAAAAAGTAACATTTTCCGAATTTTTTTTGCATCAACGTTTAGACGGCTATTTAAATATAAAGTTGCGCCCTTTTCCAAGAGAAAAAATAAGCACCTTCTACAAAATAATCTAAGTAACAGAAACGTCGTTTTAAAACCGTTTTCAACCCGTTGCCCCACTATAATTAAAATATTTGAAATTTTTTTTTGCCAAAAGTGTTCCTCAATGACGTTTTAAACTATCTGTATTAGTTTTGAAGTTGGATCTTAAATCCTTCAATCCAAAAATATAACACATTAAATTTGTAGTAAAAAAGCCTTCAACAGGTATGTCGCCCACACCTATGTAAATAAAAAGTAACATTTTCCGAATTTTTTTTGCATCAACGTTTAGACGGCTATTTAAATATATAGTTGCGCCCATTTCCAAGAGAAATATAAGCACCTTCTACAAAATAATCTAAGTAACAGAAACGTCGTTTTAAAACCGTTTTCAACCCGTTACCCCACTATAATTAAAATATTTGAAATTTTTTTTTGCCAAAAGTGTTCATCAATGACGGTTTAAACTATCTGTATTAGTTTTGATGTTGGATCTTAAATCCTGCAATCAAAAAATATAACACATTAAATTTGTAGTAAAAAAGCCTTCAACAGGTATGTCGCCCACACCTATGTAATTAAAAAGTAACATTTTCCGAATTTTTTTTGCATCATCGTTTAGACGGCTATTTAAATATAAAGTTGCGCCCTTTTCCAAGAGAAAAAATAAGCACCTTCTACAAAATAATCTAAGTAACAGAAACGTCGTTTTAAAACCGTTTTCAAACCGTTGCCCCACTATAATTAAAATATTTGAAATTTTTTTTTGCCAAAAGTGTCCCTCAATGACGGTTTAAACTATCTGTATTAGTTTTGAAGTCGGATCTTAAATCCTTCAATCAAAAAATATAACAAATTAAATTTGTAGTAAAAAAGCCTTCAACAGGTATGTCGCCCACACCTATGTAAATAAAAAGTAACATTTTCCGAATTTTTTTTGCATCAACGTTTAGACGGCTATTTAAATATATAGTTGCGCCCATTTCCAAGAGAAATATAAGCACCTTCTACAAAATAATCTAAGTAACAGAAACGTCGTTTTAAAACCGTTTTCAACCCGTTACCCCACTATAATTAAAATATTTGAAATTTTTTTTTGCCAAAAGTGTTCATCAATGACGGTTTAAACTATCTGTATTAGTTTTGAAGTTGGATCTTAAATCCTGCAATCAAAAAATATAACACATTAAATTTGTAGTAAAAAAGCCTTCAACAGGTATGTCGCCCACACCTATGTAATTAAAAAGTAACATTTTCCGAATTTTTTTGCATCAACGTTATAACCGCTATTTAAATATATAGTTGCGCCCATTTGCAAGAGAAAAAATAAGCTCCTTCTACCGAATATTCTAAGTAACAGAAACGTCGTTTTAAAACCTTATTCAACCCGTTGCCCCACTATAATTAAAATATTAGAAATTTTTTTTTGCCAAAAGTATCCCTCAATGACGGTTTAAACTATCTGTATTAGTTTTGAAGTCGGATCTTAAATCCTTCAATCATAAAATAGAACAAATTAAATTTGTAGTAAAAAAGCCTTCAACAGGTATGTCGCCCACACCTATGTAAGTAAAAAGTAACATTTTCCGAATTTTTTTTGCATCAACGTTTAGACGGCTATTTAAATATAAAGTTGCGCCCTTTTCCAAGAGAAAAAATAAGCACCTTCTACAAAATAATCTAAGTAACAGAAACGTCGTTTTAAAACCGTATTCAACCCGTTGCCCCACTATAATTAAAATATTAGAAATTTTTTTTTGCCAAAAGTATCCCTCAATGACGGTTTAAACTATCTGTATTAGTTTTGAAGTCGGATCTTAAATCCTTTAATCATAAAATAAAACAAATTAAATTTGTAGTAAAAAAGCCTTCAACAGGTATGTCGCCCACACCTATGTAAATAAAAAGTAACATTTTCCGAATTTTTTTTGCATCAACGTTTAGACGGCTATTTAAATATAAAGTTGCGCCCTTTTCCAAGAGAAAAAATAAGCACCTTCTACAAAATAATCTAAGTAACAGAAACGTCGTTTTAAAACCGTTTTCAACCCGTTGCCCCACTATAATTACAATATTTGAAATTTTTTTTTGCCAAAAGTGTTCCTCAATGACGGTTTAAACTATCTGTATTAGTTTTGAAGTTGGATCTTAAATCCTTCAATCCAAAAATATAACAAATTAAATTTGTAGTAAAAAAGCCTTCAACAGGTATGTCGCCAACACCTATTTAAGTAAAAAGTAACATTTTCCGAATTTTTTTTGCATCAACGTTTAGACGGCTATTTAAATATAAAGTTGCGCCCTTTTCCAAGAGAAAAAATAAGCACCTTCTACAAAATAATCTAAGTAACAGAAACGTCGTTTTAAAACCGTTTTCAAACCGTTGCCCCACTATAATTAAAATATTTGAAATTTTTTTTTGCCAAAAGTGTTCATCAATGACGGTTTAAACTATCTGTATTAGTTTTGAAGTCGGATCTTAAATCCTGCAATCAAAAAATATAACACATTAAATTTGTAGTAAAAAAGCCTTTAACAGGTATGTCGCCCACACCTATGTAATTAAAAAGTAACATTTTCCGAATTTTTTTTGCATCAACGTTTAGACGGCTATTTAAATATATAGTTGCGCCCATTTCCAAGAGAAATATAAGCACCTTCTACAAAATAATCTAAGTAACAGAAACGTCGTTTTAAAACCGTTTTCAACCCGTTGCCCCACTAAAATTAAAATATTTGAAATTTTTTTTTGCCAAAAGTATCCCTCAATGACGGTTTAAACTATCTGTATTAGTTTTGAAGTCGGATCTTAAATCCTTCAATCATAAAATAGAACAAATTAAATTTGTAGTAAAAAAGCCTTTAACAGGTATGTCGCCCACACCTATGTAAATAAAAAGTAACATTTTCCGAATTTTTTTTGCATCAACGTTTAGACGGCTATTTAAATATATAGTTGCGCCCATTTGCAAGAGAAAAAATAAGCTCCTTGTACCGAATATTCTAAGTAACAGAAACGTCGTTTTAAAACCGTTTTCGACCCGTTGCCCCACTATAATTACAATATTTGAAATTTTTTTTTGCCAAAAGTGTTCCTCAATGACGGTTTAAACTATCTGTATTAGTTTTGAAGTTGGATCTTAAATCCTGCAATCAAAAAATATAACACATTAAATTTGTAGTAAAAAAGCCTTCAACAGGTATGTCACCCACACCTATGTAAGTAAAAAGTAACATTTTCCGAATTTTTTTTGCATCAACGTTATAACCGCTATTTAAATATATAGTTGCGCCCATTTGCAAGAGAAAAAATAAGCACCTTCTACAAAATAATCTAAGTAACAGAAACGTCGTTTTAAAACCGTTATCAACCCGTTGCCCCAATATAATTAAAATATTTGAAATTTTTTTTTGCCAAAAGTGTCCCTCAATGACGGTTTAAACTATCTGTATTAGTTTTGAAGTCGGATCTTAAATCCTTCAATCAAAAAATATAACAAATTAAATTTGTAGTAAAAAAGCCTTCAACAGGTATGTCACCCACACCTATGTAATAAAAAAGTAACATTTTCCGAATTTTTTTTGCATCAACGTTTAGACGGCTATTTAACTATATAGTTGCGCCCATTTCCAAGAGAAAAAATAAGCACCTTCTACTGAATAATCTAAGTAACAGAAACGTCGTTTTAAAACCGTTTTCAACCCGTTGCTCCACTATAATTACAGTATTTGAAATTTTTTTTTGCCAAAAGTGTTCCTCCACCTGGCGCCATAATGAATGTTCTATTCTAACAAGTTAAAAAAAAGATGTAAAAAGTGCAATTCATTGTTCCCTTATTTTAGAGAGTATAAAAAAAGATTATTTATAAGAATTAAAACATATGTTGGGACAACTCTCACTCCTACAAGACACAAAATAATTAATGGGTTGATAAAAAAATCGAAAAATGTAATTAATATAAAAAGAAATCCAACAAAAGGTAAAATTAATTTAAACTAATTACCTTTTTATTTATTAAAATACTTTATAATATTTTATTTTTCAAAAGTTTTAATTAATAATTAACCAATTAAATTGTACATTGAGTAAACTACAAGATAAATCAAAGAACTTAACTAATAAATCATTAAATGATTTAGTTGAACATACAAACTTAAATAGTTCACAAAAAACAATAGTCCAAGAAATCGTAAATGCTATTAAAGTCACCAATTTAAAAAATAGACGTTATTCAGAGAATTGGATTTTATTATGCATGTTGTTGAAAATAAGGTAAAAATATTCACTTAGACAAAGAGTGGTCAAAAATATTAATTATTAATTTTTTTCAGATCACCTTCCACTTATGGATATTTAAGCAGGGCTTAAAAACGTTTTCATAACGTTACGAGTATAACGTTAAACGATTCAAAAAACGATTGAAATCGATAACGGATAACATATCGGTAAACGACAAACGATTGAAACGAATAACGGATGACATATCGGTAAACGATAAACGATTGAAATGTATAACGGATAACGGAACAGTAACGATAAACGATTGAAATGGATAACGGATAACGGAACAGTAACGATAAACGATTAAAATTAATATCGAATAACGCAACAAAAAACGACTAACGATTAAAAGTTGAATCATAACAAACATGTCAGACAACAAAGGAAATTACGAAAATATTGAAAACTATCTATAGAATATAATTAGAATTTAGTTAGTTTTGTAGAACTGTTGCTTGATAGGACTATAATAATAAAGTGACTTTAATATTAGGTACTAATCAAAATTAATTAAATGTACATGGAACTATGAAAGTTTAAAATAGCCATAAAAATTTCTCTCCCCTTCTCAAAGAGGAGACATGTGCGGTCCTGAAGTGGGACCTATTTGGAAATTGGAATTTAGATGACACAATCGAACAAGAAAGTGTAGAACAATAGAACCACACAATTTTTGTTTTGCACTTTTTTATGAATCAAACTGAATTCTATGGGAGTCATAGTCAACCGTGTGACTCCACTTAAGATTTAAGAAGTTATTTTTATCTTATTAAAATTCTTTCTTTGGTACTTTTATAGTTATATGTTATGACTTATGAATTTTAATTTATAATCACAAATACTTATTAGTTATTATAATATATCACTTATGAATTTATGATGTGTTGTGTCATCGTATACCTATCTTGCAATTTAATATTTATATATATTTCATTATACGTAAATTATAAAATATAAATTTGAAGCAACTAGTAACAAAAAAAAAGTAATGAGTAAGTTATAATTTATAAGTTATAACTAGAATTATATAACCTTCCCCAAGTTTTCAAGAGTCAAGACTAGTGTTTCATAAAGTTTAAACGTTATAAATAATTAATATTTAAAACGTTTAAACGTTAAACGGAACATTTTATAAACCTTTAAATTCTTTATAACGTTAAACGCTAAATCGATCATAACGTTTAATATCATATAACGTTAAACGCTAAATCGATCATAACGTTTAATATCATATAACCTTAAATGATAAATTGATCATAACGTTTAATATCATATAACGTTAAACAGTAATTTGGTCATAACGTTTGATATCCATATAACGGTAAACGGTATTATTATTTTCGATTTAAGCCCTGTATTTAAGGGAACAAGGGAAGAAGTATATCTTAGTCCGTGGTTTTGGGGTAGAAAAAAAAACTGTAATGGAATGTAATACTTAATGGTTTTGAACTCTTCTCCATTCTCTCAAGCCGACTGAACTCCGAAAGTTGAAATACAACAGTTTTTAGTGTGCATAAATCATTGTTTGATCATCAGTTTACAGTATAATTAAATATATATTTTTTTAAATTTTTTTTCCAACGTAAAAGGTTTTATCAGTTATTTTATTATTAACTTTGAATTGTTGTATTGCTATTGAAGTGTAATATTTGATATTAGGAATGCGTAAATAAAATTGTTTACAGCAATATTATACAAATTAAAATGTACGGCGTAATATGTGTAACGGCATAGGTATTTCAGTATAATATGTAACATTATTTAATCTCGTTTTTAATGAAAATATTCTCTTTTCCTTTTATAACGTAAAATATCTTAATCAGATTATTGTAAAAAAATAATTAATTTCACCATAAACGATTTTATTATTTAAAATGTATAGATACGTATATTATAATATAATTAATTGCTTTAATAATTATCTGAAATCACATATTTTTAATGAATGTCTTTTTTTAGAATTTGGTATAGCAGGTATATGTAATCTCGTATTGAATAAATAAAATATAAATGCTAACAAGTAAATTGTAATATATGTATTTATACATAGTATTTTTTTATCGGGGTATATTATGGGTTATAGTGTAAACATCATATTATTTAAATATTATCGAGACAAAAATTTTAAAATACCTACTCGAAGTTATATTGTGATGATTATTTTAATTTAATTTAATTTTTTTATCATATTTAATTTATATGATTGAGTGTATAGTCTTATGGATTTAATATTGAAAGTTCATAATACCTACTTAATATGGTTTACACGTTTTTATTTTTTCTATAAAATATAACATAATATTAAAGTTTAAACACTGTTTTTGGCATTGTATGTTTAACTAAAAGTTATTTTAAAATTCAAGGACGTGTTATAACTTATAATCAATATTGATATGAACAATAACTAATATTGATTTATATTCTATATTCGGATCTAACTTTAAAATATATATTTGCTACCTTTGTAGTATGTATAATGATGTACCTATTTCAGTGCAAAATCTAATGTTATGCCTATGTTAATATATTAGTGTATACTGTACCTTCAAGGCTTCAACTGTCAAAACTTACATACGGTCAAAAAGTGATTTCCTATAGTACAAAAGATAGGTATCAAGTTTGGTTCGGATTAGGATACTACAACTCAAGTCAATAATTATGTAGAAAATATAAATTAAATATATATATATATATATATATATACTAGCAGACCCGGCGAACTCCGTTTCGCCACCAGATTCGTTTTATGTTTTTTTTCGTTTGGTGATTAAAATATAAAGAAAAAAAATTTTTTTGTTATATATTTGAAAAGGAAAATATTTATTTCATTTCACAACAGTAATAAATTCATTTCAATTACCTACTAAAATGAAGTGTTATTTAATTGTTTCATTGTAGTGCTCTTTGGTAAACCACATTTTTTGTTTTTTGGTTTGACGTTAACACAAACAAAGCGGATGGTTTCCCAACTAGTGAAGACGCAACGTATAACTGTCCATGTGAAAAACAATGATTTTCCAAATTTATCCCGCAAACACTAAGCGATTGGCCTTGCGACTTATTAATTGTCATTGCGAACGCAAGGCGAACTGGGAATTGCAATCGTTTGAAGTCAAACGGAAGATCAGTCGGAATCATTGGTATTCGAGGAATACATACATTTTCACCTGCGTACTTTCCGTTAATAATGGTTGCCTCAATTAAATTCGGCATAAGTCTCTTTACCGAAAGTCGAGTACCGTTGCAAAGTCGCGGTGGATTCAAATTACGCAGTATCAAAATAACTGTACCAACTTTCAGTTGCAAGTTATGTGGTGGAAATCCTGGTATCTCCAGAGAGTTCAAAAACTCCGTTGGATAATTTACTACATCATCGGGATTTGTTATTGAATCAACGGATTTGTATGTCACCAAATCGCCAGCAATTTTTGATTGAATGGTGAAATTCAGTGCGTGGACATCATTATTCTTTGCTGCAAGAATTGCTCGTTGACTTAACCAAGCATAATTCTTATAATTCTCACTAATGTTTGGGAAAACATTTTCAATAAGAACTAATTGAGTGTCTACAAATCGGCAAAAGTCGTTGGTAAGAGTAATTAATCCAGATGTCGCATCAACTGGGACTTTTCCATTTCCAAGATCTAACAATTGTTTGGAAAATTGTGCAGCACTTTGATCATTTTGAAGTTGAACTCTCATATTAGTGGTTAGCGATAATGTTTTTACGTTATTCCATAAAGGTGATGCCTTTAGGCAAGCATTCAATTCATCTGCAGGCGTTCCACGGGGAACTACTGGCAACGTCTGCCTGAAATCGCCTGCCAACAATATCATCAAGCCGCCAAAGATGTTGTTATTTCTCCGAAGATCCTTCAGTGTGAAGTTAAGTGCTTCAAGTGATTTCTTATGTGCCATTGTGCACTCATCCCAAACAATGAGCTTGCATTGCATTAACAATTTTCCCATTGCACTGGATCGGGAAATATTGCACGTTGGAGTATCAATTGTGTTTAAATTGAGTGGCAACTTAAGCGCAGAATGTGCAGTACGACCGCCATCTAGAAGAGTCGCCGCAATTCCAGATGATGCTAACGCCAAAGCTATGTCACATCTTGATCGAATAGTGGCCAAAATCAATGAAATGACAAATGTTTTCCCTGTTCCTCCAGGTGCATCCAGGAAGAATAGACCACCAGTATTATTGTCCACCGCTTGCATTAATGTTTTGTATACTTGTTTTTGCTGTTCATTCAGCAACGGAACATTATTTCTAACGAATTCCTGCAATGTATCAACATTGTATTGCAGCTCTCGATTTAATTCTTGGTTGAATGCATCGTGCATCGATCGATTTGGCGCAATCATTCCTACTTCAATCAGTAGCTTGTTTGCAATAGTCAAGCATTGATCCTCAATCAGAATCAATCCTTCATTGTAGATTTCATCGGTTATTTGGATGTCAGGACTGTAGTTCGCAGTGGGATCATATTGGAATGCCAAGCGATTGTATGATGCCAATGATCTTCGTGTGCTCACGCGATGTCTCAATCGGTCATTTTCTCTTATTATATTTTGTCTTTCTTCTCTTAAGTTCCTTGAATATACTTGTTGCTGGCTTGCATGTCTTGTGCGGCGGCCGATGTTCGCACGTCGTTCTCTAGGCATTTTGGACTATGGACAGAGTGTTGAATTTAACTTCAAATGCACGATCCACATAATTTACATAATTTATTTTAGCTTAAATGAAATTAACTGAGCAGAGAATAATGACTATCTGTCAAACACTTTATCACGCACCGTTGCTATTGGTTTGAAGTACATGCTATGTATAATAGATGGCGCTATATGTGAAAAACGATTTCCCCACTTTTCTGTTGAATTTTTCCTGAATTTTCCAGAATTTTCTTTGCTATAAACCTCACGGAGCCCAAGACCTTTCCAACGAATGCAAAACCGTGGAAATCGGTTCGTGCGTTCTCGAGTTATAGCGTCAGGGAGGAAAACCGGACTTATTTTTATATAATAGATTAACACATACGTGGGGATTTAATGGTTCCAACCTAAACCGAAATGTTTTCAAACAATGTTATTTTTCGACATGCTGCAGTATTATATTATTATTTTACATATGTAGAATACAATTTTGAATTTTTTAAATATTATTTTGTAATAATAAATTTGTATCAACTATTTGAGTCAATTTGACTATATTAACGTTCAAGCGTTCTACACAATACATATTATTATTTACAATTCTTGTATGGTTTATATAACCGTCCATGTCATATTCGCCAGTGTAATACGTTATTTTATGATTTATTCCGCAGTAATTTGTCGCCTTTAGTACTCGATGGCTTGAATATTTCTTGAAACATATTATAATATCCGTGTAGCGTTTATACTGCAGGTCTACGGCCATTATACTCTGTATAAATCAAGGCTTTGCACCCGTTTAGCCCGTATAGCCATAACCCTTAAAAAACCCTTAAAAATTATCAAAACCTTAAACCCATATATAACCCGATTGATTTTGATGACGTATAAGTATAAATCGACCAACAAGTTTTTTTATTTAAAATATATATTTTAACGTTTTTTAGTCGTTAAATCTGTAAAAATTGAACTAAACGAAAAAAAAAAGAAACAAAATTTTTTTGTGTTCACAAAATATGTTTATTATAACAAAAAGGCCGCGAATAAGAAGAAAAAAAAACCGAAATTAAAATGTGTGAACAATTTAACAATTTTGAATTTTGAAATGACTTAAATTTAAAGAAAAAAAAATACGACGGACAGGATAGACACAATAAACAAGGGGGGGAGGATGCGAGATGGCGATTGGTGCAGAAATGCAGTGTTGCTGGCCACTGGTCACCTCTGCACGTTCTCCGACCTGTCCCGTGGGTTGACGAGTGTTACTGGCGCGTTTGCTCGGACGCTTGACGACCTTGCCCAGCCGGCGAGGCCAGACCGAGACGGCCACGGTTGCGACCACGGTTGACGGCGACTAGTGAGCGATGTCGTGCGCCGTGACGACTCGTGACGATGGACGGCGAAGACCAAGACGTGGAGCCAGCGAAATGAGATTCTGTGCTGCGGATCCGGTGGGGACGATCGAAGAGGCCGATTTGGGATTACCGCTGGGCGAAAAGGCGAGAGCCAGCGGACCACAGCGCGATCCTTGACTTTCGGTAATTTTCGCCCTGGCGTTGTCCCTTCGGCCGCCGCGCGCCTCCAGACCCTGAAACGGTTAAGTTTCTGCGAGTCCGGCGCCGCTGACGTCCCCGTGTTCCTAGCATTCGAATCTCCTTACCACTCACCCCGTGCCGAGGTCTCCACCGGTGCCGTCGTACCGAGTCGCCGCCACCGTCGTACCGAGTCGGTGTACCGTCGGGTCGGAATCGTTGCCCCCGCCGGTACGTCTACTAGCCGCCGTCCACCGCCGCCATCGCAGCACGTGACCGTAACTGCGGTCCGGCGCTCGCCGAGCAGCCAGAAGGTCTCGCGCGTCATCGACGACCGAGCGCGAGACGCCAGCGAACCCGTCGCGCCACGGGTGCAGGTCGGAGAACGTGCGAGGGGTGACTTACCGCCGCGCACCGTCCGTGCTCTTTCCCGCATCCTCCCCTCCATTCCGTCGCCGTCTTCTCCTGTCCGTCGTCTTCGCCTAGGGGGGGTCTTCTCCTGTGGCGGTCTCGATTTTTTCATCCGATACATCGTCTTCTGGACACAAAACATCCTCCACTTCTGCTTCAGTAACCTTCGAATTTCCGTCTTCTCTTACTGTGTCGTCGTCGTCGCCGAGCGGTGCTGTCTCTGGGATCGGACCGAGCTCCGATTCTGCAGCAGACGACAGCGCGTCGCCGCTCGGCACTCCGCCACAGTGCGGGGAGACGGTCTCCTCGACGTCTTCAGCCAACTCCTCTCCGTCTGCGCCTCCGAGAGTCGAGCCTTCGGGCTCCGACTCCAGGGTCTGAACGTCGCTGTAGTGGCGACCGTAACAATGGCAGACAGAAGTGGAGTGACTACAATAACGACAACGAGATATTCGTCGGTTTCATCGGCCAAAGCGAGTTCCATCTTGCTGACCAAAATTTCTTCCACCATTTCCAGTAATATTATGTTTTTGCGGCTCGGTCGATGTTGTTAAAGTTTGTTGCCATAATTTATTTTTTGAAAGAAGATAATATTTGCGTTTGGATTTAATCGAGAATGAGCTAAATACAAATCGTTCAACACAATATATAGACCGATCTCCGAGAAAATTTCCCAGACGACGGCGTGTGTTACTAGCCAGCTAGTATTTTTATCGTTCTCGTCGGCCCGCAGCATTAGAATTTCAAGCGCGTTAATAATAACAATTTTATTTTATTTGCAAACAATTCCCAACATATTGTAAATTATAAATACAGTAGTAAGTCTGCTCACCGCTTATAAGCAAAAGCTTGGGTGAGAGGCTCTTAAATTAGACATTCAATTTAAATACAAATAATAACAATAAAGTACAATTAAGTACAATATGAGATTTACTTAATACAAAATAGAGCGTTAATTTTTCTAAAGACTATTATTATTTATATCCACTGACACGGTCGTGGCGCGAGCTAAGTAAAAAAAAAATAATAACTGCACGAAGGTGTGTGTATAGTATATAGAAAGCAGGAGTTGCCTATTTAAACTGTGTAAAATACAGGTAAATTTGTTATACGACATAACTATTTTCTTATGCATCAATTAACTCCTAGTAAACTCCAAAACATCAGAAATATTGTGTATAACGTGCTTTTTTAAAAATCATCAAAATCTTAAATAGTACGTTTAGAAATGAAGTTATAAATGAAAAAGTGCCAACTTTTTAATGGAAATTTATATTAAATTCAGAATCACGGTAGCCGTCGTCGTCGCATCAGCGTTGCCATTGTTACCAACAATATTACCGTTCTTATATAGATTATTGTGTAAATACTCAATATTTAATAATGATAAATATTAGTGATATCACAACAAAAACCCTTCTTAAACTACATACAAAAATGGATAAGTAAAAAAAAAATATAAGATCTTTAAGCAATATAAAGATGTGATATTATATCATGAATAAATACTAAGTATATTGAATTTAAGTAAACTTATTTTGTTTCAATAATTTATTTAGGTACTTAGGGAGGAATTATTTAGAATAGTATATAAATATTAATAATAATATTTTTTAAATAATAATAAGTTATATTTTAATAGTCCTTCGCCTTTAATTATTTTGTTCATCACACTTTGTTTCTTTTAAGAAATAATTCCTCTTCAAGTAAATAAATTATTGAAAAAATAAGTTTACTTAAATTCAATATACTTAGCATTTATTCATGATATCACATCTTTCTAGTGCTTAAAGATCTAATATTTTTTTTTACTTAGCCATTTTTACACGTAGTTTACGAAGGGTTTTTGTTGTGGTATATTATATAAAGGGCGGTTAGTATACTTCACGCCTCTAAAATTATGATCTTCCCGGGCTGTTTTTTTCTCCCAGTCCGCCACTGCAATTTTGAGAGAAGATTGTCTATCAGCCTATAATGTCTTGAAATCAAATGTATCTTAAGTAGGTATTCTAAATTCAAAAAGATATGCTAAATTATTTAATCAGTTTTGCTTATGAAGCAAGTTACACAAAACTGAATAGAAAGTATGGAGTACACTAATGCAATGACTAAATCCTGTGTAAGTAACAATCAAATCCCAAAAATATACATATGTGTTAGTCTAGAACTCTTTATTATAAGAAAACAAATCACAATTTGATATATCATTATATCATAATACAAATATATTTAAATAACAAGGTATAAAATCACTAAAAAATATTTATAAATTAGCAATTCTTAAAAAGACAATGAGTGTAATTAATAACAAGTTTAATTGACGATAAATTGTGTTAAATGATTGCAAAAATAAGTTATTAAAAATAAAAAATTTCATCAGAAATAAAAAAACATTGGTTATTCTCTTTCGTCTTCAACATTACGTCATTACCAAATTCCAACAATTTTTGTTTATTTCTGTAATTTTATAATAACATATTAGTGAACAAAACTACTATAATTTTTTTAAAGATAAATAGTAGTTAATTTAACTAGAAATAATTAAATAGGGGTTTATAAGATAAGATTCATTTATACTCCTATCAATAATATATTTGAAACATTCAGTTCAGGGATGGCCAAAGAAGATTAATCCAGTAGAAACAAATTATAAATCTTAGTACAAATGTCTATAACCCTCGTCCAAGTTGTTTAATATATCTTTTCTAGAAGTAAAATAAATATTAATGGTATAAATATAGTATAAATAGTATTAAATACTATATAATGAACATTTTTATTATAATATTATAACTGTAATAATGTGTAATTTAGTATAATTTTTTTTGAAAACCTTTGCAACGACATTACAAACATTTCAAAAAATAAAAATAGTAAAAAATAATGATATATTATATTATTTAAAACCATTGCTAACATAATTTTAAAATAAAATTATTAATATTATGTCTTGTCCACGGACTAAGATATACAAAAAGTTTGCAAAATTAGTTCACACATAGATAACAGTTATATCTTTGTTTCAAAATATATATTTTTTAATATAAAATGCCTACCTATGTTGAAAAGAAATAAAGAATAATATTATGTTATAATAATTATAATAAAAATTGTTTTGGTACCTATTCATATTATTTTAGTTCAATGCTAAATCCACTAAATAGATGGCGCTGGGTGTCCGTGATGTACCATATGAAAACATTTGGGTTCCACTGATCATACTCCGTTTCCAGTCCTGTATATCTTAGTCCGTGGACAAAGACAAGCTTAGGAGTCAGGAATCCGCCGTCCAGTTCATCTTTCAGTGTTGCAACCTTGTCGGAACTACGAACGGTGTCAGGACAATAATATGCTAACTCGTGGTTCGCACAACCCCAACCCCAACATTTTTCCATGACAATTATTGACAGATAAAACATAATATTTCGTTCCGTTTACATTCTTATCAACATATTACACTGTTACCATCCTGCGGTGTATGACCTTGGTACTCGTCTGTGAAACGTAAACGTACGACGTCGGCGACGTCCTATGGGCTATGGTAGACAAGACAATAATATTGTAATATAATATTAAATATATGTACCATGTACGAGTCTTGTTATTGTTTATTTGTTGTGTAACTCACGCGCATGCGCTCTAACTACACTATTCCAACCTGTGGAATGTGGATATCTAAGTTTTTTTGAATAGTCGTTTTTTTCGTATACAAATTTAATAAATAATAATACCGTTTTTTATGTCTATGGCGTTATTTGAATTTTAGGGACGACAGCGAGACACAACTATCTATTACCTATCGAATTTCGCGTTTTTATCCGACAAATATCTACTTATGTCTCTTGCAGGACACCAGAAGCAGTTGTTATTTACAACTGCAGTAGTCCTGGGAGTTTTACTTGGTGAGTTGCATATTCAATATTGAAAATAGTTTAAATAGTTAACTTGGGAATTAAATCACCAGATAATTAACACTTTAATATCTTTATATTCCTACCTAGCCATCTAAGTACAACTGTTAACTAACACATTATTTGTGTACAGGTTTTATTAACTTGTTAAAGCTTACAACTAAACCAGAAAGAAAGTTGCCTAGACATCACAATTTAGTCTTAACATTAAAGTCTATAGTACAGTTGTACCTATGGCAAATGTTAATTTTATTGTAGGTTTAAATCTACTTGTTTTAGTTCTTAACTTTGTGTTTAAAAGAAGGTTTAACACATTGATGATTACATGAATAGGACTGTGAATTATATAGTATTATAGAAGAAAAGCACATTATTTTTAGCACACTGTGAGACATAGCTTAATCATCGTAAGGTTTGAATTAGATACTACGTAGTAAATATAATTTTCAACTTTTTATTTATTAGGCATTTTTGGCCTGTATAAGTAATTATTTTAACTTTTGTAAAAATAATTTAATCGATTAAAACTTTTTACTCATATTAAGAATTATTTTTTCTTTTGCGTCTTATGCCTAAATATTATATATGTTCTGCACGCATGTCCAAACTTAATTAACTATACTATCTTTAATTAAAAATATTTTTATTTTTTATTAATAGGTATGTATAATTACAATGCATTTTATAGGTACTTCATTTTTCAAGATTTTAAGTCCATTAAAATTATATCCCTACTGATGAAATACAGAAATATAGTTCCTACTTGGTAATATAAATATTAACTAATCTAATCTTGTTCATTTTTGAATTTTATAAACTATAATCGATTAGGTAGGTAGGTTAGGTACCTAAAATGACAATTAATATATTTAACAAAGTATTTTATTATTTTTAGTGAACATACTTTGTTTTTAATATATAACACATTTTTATTTTTAGAAGTTTTATGTGTTCATATAGTTATTTAATCTAATCATATTTGTCATTAACTTGTTATTCTAAAATATTGATGATACAGAAAGATATTATTGTTATGAACCAAATTATGTGACAATTCAGAGGTACCTAAATAATAATCTGTAAGTAGTTACAAAACGAAATAATTATTGTGATTATTGTATTAGTTAATTAAAATATAATATGCGTTTCAACAATTAAGTATGTACGTATGTCAGGTATGACACATATTTATTCATATTTTAAAGATATAAACATTTTTTTTTACAACATTAAATATTAATAAGTTTGTATGAAGTAATCTACCTTAGTTCTGGTAAATTATTTATATTATGTTAATTTAACTTTTAATAAGCTTTGTTTTTTACCAGTATAATTACACCATATGAAATAAAAATTTTTATTTTTTGATGTATCTATATTTTGTAATTTCAAATAGTCAAACCAATGTTTTTTCTTTTTCCTGCAGTATTTTGAAGTTTATAACAAAATAATAAAAGCAATTAATTTCAATTTACATTTAGATACAATTTAAAATACATTGCTAATATTATTTATTTTTATTATACACAATTTATTATGAGTAATTTTGTTATGAAGAATCCAATAGCTTATGTCATCTTAAATCTTAATTTTAGGATAATAATAATATACCTACCTCAAATGATGTGAAGAAATTACAAATTACTAGATATTCTAGCATTTATTATGAAGGACAGAAACAGAATACAAATATAATGACGCTAATCTTATGAGTTAGGAGGTGATGGTTAAAAATATACCTTATTTAATTGCATGTTAAAGATGCAATAAAGATTTAAATATTAAATACAATTTTGTTTACAGACCATTTGAGTGCTGGCCGCTCAAGCTCTGGCAGGGGGTCAAATTTGTCAATAGGGCCCAGATATAGTCAAACTCTCTTGTTGCCAGGATCAATGTTGTTGTTGGGACGGGTTGGGTCACAAACAAAGGAGAATGTACAGGGCTGGCGTAATCATGAATCTAGTGGTAACCCATAAATCATAATAATACTTAGTACCTGATATTTGTTAAATTAGGTTATTAATGGAAAGTTATGTGTTAAGACCAAATGTTAGTCTTAATTTTTAATTTAATATTTTCATGAAAAATGAATACACGACCAAATATAGTGTAAATAAAGATAATAACTTAGGTGTCAACAAAATATATTATATTGTTACATCTTATATATTAATTTATTTTTGATTAAATATATTTCCTTATATTGGGGTGTGTAGGTAGTATTAAATATTAGTTAACATTAAACAAATAGTATAAATTAATTATTAAGTACATTTTTTTAAATTTTTATTGTGTCAATAATACTCATTACTCCATGATGTTGCTTTCTCAATATTAATAATACAAATATTTTCTGTTTTAATATCACAGTTGCATTTGTCAATGATGTTGACAGTCGAAGTCAATATAAAGACAAACCTGAAGAGTCAGAAAAATCTCAATTACCACCAGTGCACAAAGGTGAGTGTGCTACATTGCTACGACTGTCAGTCGAAAAATCATCACAAACATATTATAATTATAACTTATAAGGATAACATTATTGTCGATTTGCAGTCATTTTGTGTACCTACCTCTTCCTTGTGATGTTTTTTCAATACCTAGGTATTTAATATTTATATTTTGTAAATAAAACAGATATGAAATTGGTGCGCAAGAACTCTCTTCTCCATTCAGCATGGGTTATCATTGCAATAGTGTTAACGATTATATTTGGTGCCATAGCCGTTTATTACTGGGTACTGTTTTATCCGATTCTGTGCAAGAAAGAGCGCAAGTATGACGTCATGCAAATGTCTGCCAAACCATAATGACCATGCATACAATTCAAAAATCAAGAAAATAAACATTAAAATCTCTAGGTGGTGGTGACTAACTGACTCTATTCTGAAAAAAATGATCGTGATAATATAAATGTTTAATGTAAAACAATTATTTGTGTACCTTTAAATGTTTCCTATTTTCTTTTTTATAAGCATCTTTACTTTGTTTAAATTTATGACTGACTAAATTGATAAGATCTACAAACAGTGACTGCCTTTTAACAGTTCCTTAAGAGGTCGTTTCAGTGACATTTGTTGTAACCCTCTTTCAAGCGCTTAACATAGCAACTTTTACGCTCAGCAGAACATATATATTTCCGTAAGTTTAAAAATTAGAGTGAAATGAAATTAGAATAAATTGAGCTCTTATAAGATGTAAAGGTAAGACTATTATCTAGACAATGATATAGGCTTTTTATTATATTTTAATTTTAAAGCGAGTTATGTGTATTTTAAAATTGTAAACTGTTTGTACATCTTAAAATACTCATAACTCGCTATAAAATTAAAATATAATAAAAAGCCTATGTCATTGTCTAGATAATAATCTTACCTTTAAACTGGAAAAGATGTCAATTCTCTCTAATTTTTAAACTAACGGAGATGGACATGTTCTGCTGAGTGTAAAATTTGCTATGTACTCACTTGTAAGTAGGAGACAACAAATGCCACTATAACGTCCCCTTAACTTATTTTAATGGACTTAAATATTTTATACTTAACTGTTTACAGAACAGTATTTTTGAAATTTGTATTTATTTCTAAGAGATTAATTAGTGCATATTTTTTTTTGTATACTCCATTTTAAATGCATAAATGTAAAATTTAATGATAATAATTATTGTATTATTAATTTAATTACGATGTATTAAGAGGACTTGATTACCCACTTGTGATGTCTCTGTCTTACAAGTGCTGAATATACCAAATTTTGCACTCAGCAGAACACATCTAGCTCTGTTAGCTTAAAAATTAGAGCGAATTTACCTCTCATAAAATCTAAAAGTAAGATTATTATTTAGGCAACCTCATGGGCTTTTTAATATATTTTAATTTTAAAGCCAGTTATGAATATTTTAAAATTGTAAATTTTAGCCTTTACGCACTTGTAAGACGGATACAACACATGCGGGTATCACTTCCTCTTAAATTTGGTGCAAAAAATATTCAACAATTTAATTATTTTTATAATATATTTTTAAACACTATTACAGGTTTTTTTAAAAATTACATTCTATTTTAATTTTTAGGAGGTTTGTAAAAGTAAGAATTGAATAAACAAAAAAATGTTTAATTGTTACTTGTGTTTTTACTCTTTAATATTATACTTATAAGTTATATTTCAATACAATCATTGACTGCATTCAAAAGTTCAATGTAACAATCTCAAGATTTCTTTTTAAGAATCAACTGTCTTATTTTCTATTAGTATTAATATTAGTTAATTTATTTAACAATGTCATAACAATGTCTAAATTAAAGAAGAATTAGGAAGTAGGAAGCCTAAAAATGATAAAAGAAGATCATTTTTTCTAAATGAGATAAAAATATTACTATTAGACATTAGTATATATTTAAGATGAAATTCCACTTAGTACTTAATTTAAGTGAAGTGTATGTACAAAGAAATTATTATTAAATCACCAGTTGGCAGTTAGTAGTTTAGAACCTATTTTATAAATTTTTCTTAATCCCAGAGTATATCCATATATTTTAGATTCTGAGTGAAACGATGAATGTATTGATTTTACAATGATGTGTGTTTTTTTTTTAATTTTTTAATTTTTTTTTTATTTTTTTATTTTTTTTTTTATTTTTGTGTCTGTCATCACGTTTTAGGACAGTAAAAGTGCTTGGATTTTCTTCATCAGTAGTAGGTTATCATAATAGTTTTCTGATAGGAAAGTGAATCTAGTTGGTACTTTGGGGGGTCAAAAGTATAAATTTCCCAATAGTTTTCACAAGCGCCGGGAAAAACAACATAAAAATTAAAGAAAAACGGGAATTTTTACGCAAAATTGGTTTTCCAAAAAATCGATTTTGGTTTTGGTGTAACTCTAAAACAAATGAACGTATATACATGAAATTTTCACTGGTTGTTTATATTTGCATTTTCTATACACGATAACATTTTCAAAATATTTTGATTTATTTTGAACTGTTTAGGGACATTTTCATTTTCCATTTTTTTTTAGTTTTTTTTCTAAAAATAGCAATAAAATTTTATTTGTTGGTTGCGAAAGCTTGAAAATTTAATAGAAGGCTCCTAATATGTTGTTTCAAAGGCAGATGCAAAATATTAAAAATCCTTAGTCACAATTTTTTTTATAAGCATTTAAAGTTCAAAAATTGACAAAATATGGAAAAATCACGAAAATTAGCAAATTATTTTGAGTTAAGAATTCGTAAAAATTTTTCTTTTTAAATCTAAGATTTGAAAATGAAACACAAGATTCCTTATAAGATTATCTACCTTTATCAATAAAAAAATCTCTACCGGACAGTTAAATTAAATTTTTATGGGCGTTTGAAATTCAAATTTTTACAACATTGGATTTTCACTCGATTTCTCATGTAGCGATTTCCTTATTTTGTTGTAATTCAAAAACGAATAACTGTAGATACATGAAAATTTCACTGAATGTTTATATTAGCATTTCCTATACACCATACAATTTTGAAAATATTTTGACTCTTTTTGAGCTGTTTATGGACATTTACAGCTTTCAATTTTTTTTAGTTTTTTTTTCTATAAATATCAATAAAGTTTTATCTGTTGGGCCAAAAAGTGTAAAAATTTAATACAAGGCTCCTGATATATTGTTACAATATCAGTTGAAAAATATTAAAAATACATAGGCACGATTTTTTTTTATAAGCATTTAAAGTTGGAATTTTGACAAAATTTATCAAAATCTCGAAAATTATCAATCGTTGGAATTAAAAAATTATAAAATGTTCAGTTTTTATAACTAAGAGTTGAAAATTTAAAACAAAGATTCTCTTAAATAATTCATACTGTAACCAAAAAATCTAAAAAATATATAAACACACTTATTTTTTACACACATTTTAATTTCAAATTTAGACAAAATTTCATATTTAAACCAAGAATTACGATTTTAGTTATTTTGTTGTGATTGAATAATACTATTCGTGGGTACTTGAAACTTCTAAAGTGTACTATTATATATCTATGATAGTATCACGGTTTTTGTTGATGTATAACGCGTTATAAGTATCTAATGGATATTGTGATATGATTAATTTGGAATTTATTATAGGTACCTATTATAGGTCAATTTTTTGTTTAATACCATAGATATGTATATAATATGCCTTATACATAGACTGACATACCATCACCGCTCAGAATCGTTTTTCTTATACAATGATATTATATCATTGAATTCAAATTTAATACCATCCATTATACAGTGACCCACTTGTAACCTACTGTACAGCAGAGCGACACCCACTTGCCCACCTTTTTAGTATTATTTAGTGATTTATTATTATTTATTAATTTATACATACAAAAAAAGGTGTTCTGCTGTACAGTAGGTTACAAGTGGGTCACTGTATAATGGATAGTATTAAATTTGAATTCAATGATATAATATCATTATTCATTGTATAAGAAAAACGATTCTGAGCGGAGACGGTATGTCAGTTTAGGTTTAGTTAAGACATATTATATACATATAATTTTTTTTCATAGATATCAATGGCATTAAAAAAAAATTGACCTATTATAGGTACCTATAATAAATTCCAAATTAATCATATCACAATATCCATTAGGTACTTATAACGTGTTATACATCAACAACAAACCGTGATACTATCAGAATATATAATAGTATTCTTTAGAAGTTTCAAGTACCCATACGAATAATATTATACCTACAATCACAAAAAAAATAACTAAAATAGTTATTCTAGGTTTTTTAATATGTAATTTCGTCCAAATTTGAACTTAAAATGACTATAAAAATAAACTGTGACTAAGGATTTTAATATTTTTCAAATGTCGTTGTAACAACATAATAGAAGCTTTGTATTAAATTTTCAAGCTTTTTTAACTTAACAAATAAAGTTTTATTGACATTCATAGAAAAAAAACATAAAAATGTTTGAAACTGAGTATATCCGTAAACAGCTCAAAACAAGTCAACATTTTTCATTTATAGAAAACTGAAAAGGCTAATATAAACATTCACTGAAAATTTCATGTATTTACGATCATTTGTTTTAGAGTTACACCAAAAGCCAAAATCGATTATTTAATAATCGGGAACTTTTATCGGACTAAATTTATGCCCAAAACCTTCTATGTGATGTCCTCTTTAATTTAAAAAAACTGCACACGATTGAATAAGTAGTTTCGGAGTTATCCCAAAAAAAAAAAAAGCGACATTTTATTTAGTAATATAGATAATCTAATACCTATAAATCTATTACTATTCTGTAGTATTTTACCAAAGACTTCTTACCGCCTATCAGCCCGCAGCCACCACTCTGCCACCAACTACAATTGAGGGGTTTCAATAATTAGGTACAATGTCGATTACCGGTTGGCGGCGGGTAGTGTTCACGGTTCTGAGTTGGGTAATAACTAATAACTCACAAATATTCTGAAAATAATCTAAAAGATATTCTGAACAAAATTGATTCTGAAGACATTAATAAATTAGGAGCTATAGAAGTCCCAGTATTTGGTAGAATGTTATTATTTAAAAAATTAAAAAATAAATAAATGATTTTAAAAATGTGTTTTGTTGTACATTGTTTTCTTTTGATAAGGTAGCTCATATAATTATCCTAATAATGTACTTGCGAGCGAAGTGAGCTTATTTTTTTTCATGTGGGACAGGGGTCCCTTTTAATAATTTCCCGGTAGGCCAAAAATGGCCTGTCCGCCCATGGATTAACCAACAGTTCACAAAGTTTAATTTTATAAATGTGGACATATGGGTACCGCTCTGCTGTACAGCGTATGTACCATTTCAAAAGTCTACAGTTATTCGTTTTGGAAATTGGACCAAATAGGTATCAAAAATCGATTAATGGGAATTCGATAATTTATCGCTGAATATCAAATACCATAAAAATGTACTATACCTAAGTTCAAACACTCATAAAAAATTAATATTCAGTTTAAGAAAACTTTTTTTTATTGTTATAAGGAGAAAAACTTATGTGAACTCTTCTATTAAAATTTTTAATCTTAGCTTTGAAAGGAATACAATTTATGAACTTCAAACCGAATAGTTTGAAAATTTGTCAAATTGTTAACTGTTAAAGCATATAAAAAATAATTGTGCTCAAGTATATTTAATACCTATATTTGAACTTGTATAATATAATGTATATGATAAATAGAAACTTTTATGGCACTTTGTATTAAATTTCAAAGCTTTTTACTAAGTGACAGTTCTGTAAAGAATACTTTTGAAAAGTACTTGAGTAAGTACTCAAATACATTTTTTTTTAAGTATTTAAGATACTACTCAAATACTTTAATTGTATAGTATTTCAAATACTACTCAAATACTTTGAAAAAGTATTTGGAATACTTTTGGTTTTTAAAGTGGGTTTCTAATTATTGTAATATAGACACATAGGTAGTAAATTTATAATCATTTTTATTTATTATTTATTAAATAAATGTTTATTGCATTTTTTTTTTTTTATTTTTACATGAAATTTACAATCTGTTCTTAACTAGAACAATAAGCAAATGTGCATAGGGTATTTGCGTATGATTTTTTTTTTGAGGGAAGAAACCACCCATTGGTGATACTACCTATTTTGTGTTCTTAATTCATTCTAAAATTTCTAAAATTATTTCGAATAAAAATAAAATGTTCGAAATAAAAAAACCAAAGTATTCAATACCAAAAAGTATTTAATACAAAAAAAGTATTTAAAATACCATTCAAAATACTTCATGCTGAAAGTATTTAAAAAGTTATTCAATACTTAAAAAAGTATTTGAATACTTTTATTCAAATACTTTTACTCAAATACTTTACAGGACTGCAGTAAGTGAATATGTTTTTATCCAGAAAAATTTTAAAAAAATGTCTCTAGGTTATAACCAGCTCAAAAAGAGACGAAATACTTCGAAATTGTTACCATTCATTGAAAATGCTCATATAAATATTTGGTGAAAATTTGAAGGGTCCACGATTATTAATTATTGCATAAAAATTACTTTTTTTTTGTTTTTCTGGATGCTTTTTAAAACTACTTGGAATTTTCTATTTTGACCTCCCAAAAGTACCAACTAGATCAACTTTTTTATCAGCAAAGCTGATGATCTAGAATATAGGAGTATTTTTACTACCCAAAATGTTACTGACAGAGAAAAAAATACACATTATGCTCCGCTAAGAATCTAAAATTATTTATGATTGTATATTTTTAATTAATAAAAAAAAACTTCCTTAAATTAATTAAATTTTATTGATGCATATTTTGAGCGGAGTAATGAATGTACTGGTTTTACAATGTGTTTTTTTTTAAATTTAAATTTTGAGTGTGTCATTACTTTTTGGGGCAGTGTAACTTGAACAACGTATAACAAAAACTAGTTGTTAGAGAGGTTCCTTCTTAACATGAATAGTTTTGTTGATTTTATACTATTGAATGCAGATTTATTAGAAAACATTTTTACTCATTATATATTTAACAATAATCTCCTATTTATCTTTTGAAAATAATACATTTTAAAAAGGCTTATGATAATAAAGTAATAATATTTCAAATAAATGCCTTTATTAATTTTTCTTAAGGATTTGATTTTTCAAATTACAACATTACAAATCCACGTTATTATAAATGTCTAATAGCATCATCAAATTTGATTTTATACAAAGTATCAACTTGGCCAATTCACTAAACACAATTTAATGCAGATTTCTGATCTACAAAAATACATTTCATTCTAAATAATGTGTGCGCGCCATGAATAATTCAATTTAATAATCATTATTACTTTGGAGGATTATAGAATACAATAAGTTACCATTTAGCAATTATTACTATTATTAATTATAATAAATACCATCAAACAATTTAATCAACTACGGATTACAATGGATCTTTAAAAATAATAATAATAAAAATTAAATAAAAAACATTCTTCAAAAATTGAACTCTGATATTATCTTAAAAAAGAATAGTACACATAAATAGGTGGAAATCTAGGTATTATTTAGATTATTTTTAACAACTAGTTAATAAATAAGTTACAAATTATGAGTGTATTTTCTTCAAATTAATATTAGTTTTCTGATTATAATACATTAGTTTATTGAAGTTTAAATCAGAAGGTTGACTGTTAAGTGTTACAATTAAACATTTTATTAGCAAAACTTGTTCAGTCTTAAAAAATATAAAATATAAAAAAAAAAGAGAGACCGGAGATGTGTTTATAATTCTTCTTTAGGAAGATCGTCTAAGTCAACATCAGATAAATCAATATCATCGGCAGTTGGTAATTCACCATCTTTACCGTCCCAGGGTTCAGTTGCTTGAATTTCTGGTAATGCAGCACCTTTGACCGGGGCAGTTGTACCACGACCGTAAGACAAATCTCTGTTGAAGAATGGAAACATATTTAATCGGTATAAAATTTAAATCAATTTATAAGAAAAAAAAAATAGATAACTATTGCATACCTTAAAAATTCCTTAATTCCATCTTCTGAAAACGACCCTCTTAAAATTGAATACTTCATTTTTTTAACATTCAGCACAGCCAATGCGGGATATCCAAAACCACCGATTTCTAGTGTTGATTCCAATTCCGGTTGCTTGCCTGCTTCGGCCCACAACCATCTAAATAGTTTTTTTAGAATCATATTTAATAATAAACTACAAACTGTTGTAAGGAAAAAAAATACAGTAGGAATAAGAACAAGAAACAAGAATCTGGTAAAATTGAAGATATGTGATTGTGTGAAAAATATATGAAGTAGAAAAAAATGTATATATTGAAACAAAATTTACCCCCAAAGTTTTTGTTTGAATTTATCCCCTAATGAGCGTAATGTATTCAGGTACTCATTACGACAGCTGGCCTGGCAATCTAAAATGTGGGGTAGTACAGAGACGACACATAGAGCATGCTCTGAGCACCCAGCTTTGAATGTATCTTCATTTACAATCTATTTAAAATACAATTTAAATTAAGCAATCATTGTTTATTGATTACTTCTATTTTCTAAAACCTTACCTCAATAATGTCTGGTGGTGGTACATTCTCTTGATGTTTCTGCATTGCCCAGCTAACAATGTCTGAAGATGTTCTTCCTCCAGTATATTCCTCAGCTCCACTTGAACTGGATGTACCAGATGGGAAGAATTTAATTGTAGGATATCCACGAATGTTGAATTCTTGAGCTTTTGAAGAGTGCACAGTAGCATCTAATGCTCCGAGTTTAACCTTAAAAGCATAAATAATCATAAAGACTCAATTTTAAAATGTTATAATGACACAATGTTTGCTTTACTTTTCCTTTGAGTTCTGAAGCAGCTGCTGCCCAATGAGGAGCCAAGTTTTTACAATGTCCACACCATGGGGCAAAGAATTCAACCAACCAAATATCATCAGAATTCAATACAAGCTTATCGAAATTTGAATCAGTCAGTTCAACAACGTCGTCACCAGATGATGATTTTTTAGACGATTTAGATGATCCGTAAGGTACACCTTGGAGGTTAGCGCTAATGGCGTTCTTTATGGCTTTGGTGACCTCATCAGTAATACCGATGGCCGTTCGATCTCCGGTGAAATCTTGTGGTTTGTTTTTATCAACAAATATTTTTACTGTAGGAAAACCTTGTACCCCATAACGGCCTGCGAAAGACGGATACTTATCGGCATCTATGGCAGCCACTTTGACGATACCCTGAATAAAAATAAACGGAGGATAAGCATAAGAACCTGGCTAGCACCTGGAATGCTTAACACCGTCGTGAGTACTATACCTTAAGGGCTTTGGCGGCTTTCGAGTATTCGGGTACAAGTCGCTGGCAGTGTCCGCACCACGGGGCGTAGAACTCGACCACCCATATCTCGACGCCTTGAAGCACCTGATTGAAATTGTCGTCGGTGAGTTCAATGACGTCCGAATTGGACGGATATATGGCCACCGCGGAACTGGCAAGGGCCGCTAACAAAACGTCTGAAAAAATCACAAAAACAAATAAAAACGAGCCGTATTCGACGCGATCGGCAGTTTGCAAACGAGCGTCCGATTATGTCCGACGCAGGTACTACTTACAGCGCAGTGGGTTCATATCAGTCGGCGTTTTATTCTTACAACAGGAAATCGAAAATCGGAGGAAATCGAGAACAAAGGAATAATATTTTAGACGTGCGCAGCGGGAGTCAGGGGACGATTGTGCCGGAGACCGGAGTGCCGTTCGATCGGAGGACGACAGGACGTTCTGTGGCACTCGCTAGAATGTGGGCGATAAGGAAATCGTGACGCGACCGTGTTTGCCGCCGGCTGGTTGTTCGGTGCGTGGAGCGTCCTTTGTCGACGTGCGCGCGTCCGATTAGGTTACGTGATTTGTGTTTGCGTCTCCGCCGTTTATGCTGAACTTATCGGAAGAGACAAAATAACGACGGCGGCGACAACCTAAATCTCTCGCAGTCTCGCGTTATCGACACGGACGTGTTATCATCGGCAGCCGCTCGTGGTCCGCTCTCATTGGTCGATGCGCTCGCGCCGCCACTAACGCCGCTGCATCATCACAAGCCGATGAGATTGTAAAAAACGTTAATATTATGCTATAGATTTCGTAGTAGTCGGTTACTGAGTAAAGTTCATCAACCGATAAAACAGCGTTTGAGCCATATAGAGTTGTAACTTGTAATTACTCTATTTGTTTGAGCATTTTGCCCGGTCTCAAGATAACAACACGCCCAGATGGTCGTATACTTATATCACAGAATAAATATGGTATTCGGGTATTCCTGACGCATCCGAATAGAGTGCGCCGTGCACGGTAATAGGAGAAAATCAAATGAATGAAAAGTAAACGACATATTTTTGTTTTTTTCATAAACTTTTAATAACTCGAGATTTAATTAAATAACATACAAAACAGTATTTTACTTAATCAGTGAAATGCGTAAAATATACGTAGTTATTTTGTAGGTTTACATTATAAATTATATAATAAGTTTATATTTTATATTAACGAAATATTGATGCAATATAATATCCATTTAATTGTATATTTTAAATTGAATTCTTACTTATTTTTTACAATTTTACCAACAATAAGCGTGACTTATAAATTTTAATAAAATGTTTTTATTTCGAATAATCACGTAATATTTTTTTTAAATTAATACATTTTTTCAAAATAGAATATATTTTTTTCAGTCTGTGGTGTTCAGAAAAGAATAACTATAGGTCTGCATAATATTGTTTTTGCCTTTTTTCCATACTCTTAGGGCCGGGCCACACATAGCGGTTGAACCGCGACATGTTGCGGTCGATTTTTCGACCGCGGCAGTTTCCGCGGCTGAACCGCGTAAGTGTGAACGCATATCAGGCGGTTGCATTTAAAATCAAACAATCTGAATTTGTTGGGCGGTTCAACCGCTGCGGTTCAACCGCTATGTGTGGCCCGGCCCTTACACCTATATGCTGTTTGTCTAGATTTGCCGTGCACTGTGCAACGTTGCGGCAGATTAAGATTAAAATTGATAACAACCACATTAGCAATAACAACCGCATCGAAACAATACATACGACTATACATATACGTCGAGTGTGGGGGAGGGTACGGTAGGTTGAACACGTGTATATGTGGCGATGATTTATCACTAAACCTTGGGTGGTCAGTGGTCACTCAACTCACCCATCCGGGTATAAGCGCAACTAGACCAATGTTTTTAGGGATGTACAAATTATAAAGATTTCCTGTATCGACGTGGTCCACCCTCCTCTCTCAATTATACCATATAATCAATAATGCCATTAGAATTATTTTTATTCGGTTGAGTAGGAACTTTTTAACTTTGACTGATTTAAACTAGAATTAGAATAGCTGTAAACAGGAAGACTTAGATCGATAATTTATTTTTAAGTAGTTTTTTTTTTTAATACTTCATATACTATTGACGTAAATAGAGCAGCCTTAGTGGAGAGCTATACTCTATTCAGATTAAGAACATACCAGGTGGCCATGATGAAAACCGGTTTTGATAAGTAAATCTGGTTTGATCTTATTCTGAATAGAATATATATACCTACTTGGTATTCATTTTTAGTATCGTGTGTTGGCCACAAACACAATATTATAACCAAACTTACACAAACAAGTTATTTATATTTAATATTATACAATAAATAATAGATATGCTGGCTTAATAGTATGCAGCCTAGTTATTCATTTTCTTATTAATTTTGTTCAAAATACATTTGCATAATATTAATATGATAATACATTAATACATCAGTTTTTAATTTCATTAATAATATTTATATTTTTTCGATTACTATTCTAATTTTTATTTTCTAAAATGTGCCTATCTTTATCTTTTTTAAGTTTCTTCTCGTTCGTAAAGTATAAATTCTTTTTATTTTCCATATGAAACAATTACATTTTTTAGACTCATAGACTCGCGTACATCAACAATGAACGCAATTATTAACGAAGGGTTATATACTTATATCTCTCAGACCATAGATCTATATTTTTATGCACCTGCAATGTTTAAATTGTTGTAAATTGCACCCACATTAAGCAGGTAGTAAAAATACTATAGTGAATTGCGCCAGGGATTTTTTGTCTTCTAAAATAGGTATAGTAAATTGGGCCCTGGATTTTTCGGGGTCTAAAAAGGGTATAGTAAATTGCACCCGTAGTATCTAAGTAACCTTGAATTCATTTTTACATTTCATTTAACATAAGTAAATAATATTACAAAATAAAAAAACTGAAAAGTTTCTACTCGAATAGTTTATCTAACCATCTAGACAAATAATTTGTTAATCTTGTATAGTTTTTCAAGAACATTTTACAACGGTTTATTTGTAATTATATAGATACGAAAAAGATAAATAGTTATTTATTTAGATATTTTTATCTAAATAATGCTAACACTGCCTAGGAGTTTTGTCAATCATTTTAAAATATAGTTTTACCCATACTTAACCGTTCAGTAATGTCACTAGGTCACTTCTATCAGATACCTATATTATTCGGATATAGATTGTGTAAAACAATTTACTTTAATAGGACTTTGTGATTGAAAGTCAGTTTCATTATAACCTTTACTTTACTATATAAATAAGTTACAGCTATAAATGGTATACGCAATATCAAGTATTTACATAGGAAGTAATTAGTACATTGAAAGTCAGTAAAGGTACTAGATAATAATGTTAAAGTAGTATAATAGGTAAATACTGTTGCACGAGCATCAGATTTATGACAGTTATAAAAAAAAAAATTACAGATCCTAGAGCTTAAGTCGGGCTTAGCAACCGAATCATTTATTCGGGTTTCGGGTAAATAAGTTGTATAAAAAAATATAATATACCTAGTTAAATAATAATAATTATAACACTATAAAATTGTTGTCAATAATTTATTGTGTTGTCATTAAATAATAAAATAATATTATATAATTTTTGTAAAATGATTGCAAATACAATTTTGAAAATTATTAAAAGTATAAGTTGCATACAATTTGTAAAATATATAAATAAAATATTATAATAATTATTAAAATATTTTTAATTCTTGAAAAATTGTAACCTATACTTTTAATAATTTTCAAAATTATATTTGCAATAATTTTACAAAAATTATATAATATTTTGTTTTTTAATAAATTATACATATATAACTATTGTTTTGTTCTTGTTACGTGATGTACTATTAATTTGAACTAATGTTTACGCTGAAATTTTTCGGGATATAATTTTTCTTTACTTAGGTTTTGCAAAACAGGTATACTACCTGCCAAAACACCAAATATTAAAATATTCCAACCATTCCAGTCAATTTACCTTCGCTTCATTACAAAAGTCTCCTGGTGTGTCAGAAGTCCATCCCTCCACTCTATAACCTCAAAGTCCCAACCACATTCATTCACTATCCTCCCACTATTTATAAATCATTTCACAAGACCACATTCAACCTTTCAAATCTCTTCTCTCTTATACTTCCTGATAACTCAGTAAACCGTTTTAGACGAAATCGGCCCTGTCATAATATACATTACATTTAGGTACAGATATTGTACGTATTTTAAAATATATCCATAAATCCATAATCTATACAATGTTCGTATAAATACAAAATTAAAATAGATGTACGTCATAATATTATAATGACTATATACGTACGAAAGAACCTAACTAAAATATTCGTAGATATGCATTTCGTAGGCTGTAAAAAATACCAAATTATACGTTCGTAAACAAATACAGTGCGTAAAAACGAACGTATCATTTTACAAAATATACCCCCAGATCCTTATATTGGTCATGAGCCCTTGACTACCCAAACCACCCACTCATCCACTAAAAAACTCAGATGCTATGTCCTCTCAAAAACCCCTTCAACACGCCACTACCACTGTATGATATTTTGATAATGCAAATGGGCATGCAAATGTTTCTTTAATGATTTATATGATATATTATACTAGATACAACAGGTTTTACGTCAGTCACGTAAACATTAAAATAGGTGGTGGGAGGGGGGCCATACCATCTGAAATTAAATCTTAAATACGCCATTGATTTGTATATTAATACAACCATTGAACATTTCATGTATCTATTTTTAAGAGTTATGCCAAAAACCAAAGTCTATTTTGCGTAGAAATTCCCGTTTTTCTTTAATTGTTATGTTGTTTTTCCTGGTGCTTTTTAAATTTTAAAACTATTTGGAATTTTGAATTTTTACCTCCCGAACAGACTTTCCCATCGAACAAGATACTATTGAAGAAATTCGAAACAGTTTTACTGCCCCAAACGCCGGTGACAGACACAAAAATAAAAAATTAAAAAATTAAAAAACACACATTATTGTAAAATCAATACATTCATCGCTCCCACTCAGAACCTAAAATAATAGATATTATATATCATACATTTTTTTAGATGGGCTTAAACGGGCTTTGCTTAAACCCCCCTCAATAGTCAATACGTGCCTGTCTTTGGCACCGTAAGTTAATGTTCCATCGCAATAAATATTTTCAGGATCACATAAAAATTTAAGATTTTTATAATAAATATTAATAGATTTTTAACATTATCATTAACGAGTAAAAATGTTTCTTCGGAAGTTGATGTCCATATTATTGACTGCCGAATGTACCTACCTCTTCAATGTTATTCGGTCTACTTGGTAGAAAAGATTGACGGGCTCCATAAATACTTCTCCGGATTTTTTGTACATCACTACATCAGTACTAACATAATTTGAACATTCTGAACATTCATTGAATTTTGTCCAAATTCTTTAAGTATAATTTTTTTGGTCATGAGAATAAATCATCGCTTACATGTATTTGTCGATTTATTTATTTTTGGCGATGGCAAACGATTATGAACATTATTGTGTAATTCATCAGCAACTATATTATATTATGTTCAGTTTTAGTTGTGTATATTAAACAACGCATCGTCAACGTGATATGATTCTGATTTTGGCTTGTACAGTTGTACGCTAGAAAATATTTGTAATTTTCTCGAATTATTAAAGGTTTTCCACGGGAACTTTATATAAATATTGCTTTTACAGATATGTTAAAAATTAAAAACATAAGAGAATTACAACGATATAACGCGATTGTCACTAGTCGACGTACAGTTCGCTACAAAAAATATAGTGAAATAGCCCAGATATCGAACATTTGTGTGTCTTTTTCACACAAGTCTGTATATAACCATAAGAACAATCATAATGATCGGTGATAACTTTAACAGTATGTACCTGTGGTACACGACGTATATTGTACTTATATACTATTATATCGCAGTATATTATATGTATCTGTACAATGGCGCAACTAGACATTTGAACTAGGGGGTGCTTAAGCTAAAGGTTTTTTTGTGATTCAATGAGACCTAACACCTAACGATTTTTTAGGGGTGCTAATTTTGACTTAGGGGGTGCTAAGGACCCAAAATCACATCCCCTAGTTGCGCCAATGCGTATCTTAATAAATTAGGCTTAATGAAACCAGTTTCTGTTATCGACTTACACTTTATAATACGGTACACAGCACTACAACACTGGTGCTGGCTAAATATTTCAATACTTATAATTTAAGTCCAAAAAAAAGTTTGGAGGAAAATCTAATCCAACCTTTTTTTTGAGGAGGAAAACGGTATATAACAGTGCTTGATTTGGAAAAAAAACTAGAAGGGGGACTCAGCGGACGTTTGATGAATGAGCGTTCCACACAAAACTAACTGTCAAATTAACGTGGGGGGCAAAGCCCCCCCCTTTAGCCACCCATAATCCCAAAAAATCATTAAATTTACTATAAAAAAATATTTTATAAGAAAAACCATTTGTTTATTCCTTATTTCTTTTAAAACATTAAATGTAACATTATTAATCAATTATTCTACAACAAAAAAAGAAAAAAAAACAAACTACGTATTAAATAAGGTCCATAAGTTTTGATATGAACTATCTTCATGTTCATAAGATCGTTTAGGACAGTTTACTTTTTCAGAATTTGTATTATGATTTATAAAAATATAATCCATAAAATGTATCTATTATCTATATGGTATAATCACAGCTGATATATGCTTATATTTATGTGGGCATAATGTAATTTCTTAGCAATTCAACAATCAAGTTTTTTTTTTCCTAGTCGATTCAAATGTACAAATATTATGGCTTTAGGTTATAGGTATATTTTGCATCAGAAAAACTGATGATTTACAAAATACAAATTCACTATAGTAAATGTTGCATTCCCAGCGTTCCGTTTCAAATAAATAGAAGAGGTACCAAAAAAACTACTCCCCCCCCCAAAAAAAAACAACCACTGCCCCCGAAACGACAAATGTGAATTCGCCGCATCGGCAGGTGTTATCGTCGATCGGTAGACTATCGTCCCCACGGGCCATGGGACAAAAGTCGCTATGGCACGTACACTTTAACTATACGGTTGTATATAAAGGTAGTATTCTCAAAACAGCAGGTCGCCCATGCCTGGTCTTCACAAGTCCATTAATTATACATTTTTGTTGCTTGTCAAATAGTATAATAAATTATGATATGAATAATTTATTGTTCCTATTAAACAATATTGCCTACCTAGGTACATGAAAATATGGTAATCGGAATAAAAATCCCCCGGAAAAAAAATCCCCGGAAAAAAAATCCCCAGACGAACAACCCCGGAAAAAAAATCCCCGACCCTAGGAAAAAAAATCCCCAGCTACAATATTCCTCACAATCACATCATGCAAATGGTTGAACAAATATATTTTGAACGTTAATTAGTAACTATAATTAATATTTAATGACAAATACGTATATTATATTATATTATAATATAATATATTATATTATATTGTTAAAAAAATTATAAAAATATTTAGAATGATCGATACGTCAATTAATAATACAGTTAAAAACATAGTATACAAAAATATTATACAAAATATAGGTACCTATATATTTTATGTTGGTATAATTCTGTAAAAATTGAATCCCCGAAATAAAATATTGCGTTTTCTGTGACATTTTGACGATAAGCGGTTTAGTATGTACCTTTGATAATATATATTATAAGGTAAAAGGTTACACCTACCTATCTAATCTGTAATGGGCTCAAGAACATAATTTGGATACTCGTTATCTTAGCTACAAATTTAGCTACAAATTTAGTACACGATACACAAAACGATAACGCTATGGAAACGCTGAAAATTTTAAAAACTAATGGTAAAAAACCTAAAATTACGCACATCGGCTTTATTTATCATTTTCAAAAAGAGTGTTCAAATTTTTTACGTTGGTGATGTTCTAAATTTAGCTCTTTAAAATGTCCGAGTGTACTTAAGACTAGTTTAAATATTGAAAATCCAATACCTATTTGTTGGTCTTGATCATGACCATGTACATGATTCTAATAAAAATGCAGTCGCTGCTTTAAAATTACAAAATACAATGAAGAAAAAAGCACAAATATCACATGCAACACCGAGTCAAATATTTGCTGAGTCTGTGAGTAATGTACCACATGCAATATTATTAGAATTGACAAAAGAAGAACAGGTAATTATAGATACTAATTAACGTTAAAAAAATATTTGTTCAATTATTTGCATGAGGTTGTGAGTAATATTGTAGTCTGGGGATTTTTTTCCTAGGGTCGGGGATTTTTTTTCCGGGGTTGTTCGTCAGGGGTTTTTTTTCCGGGGATTTTTTTTCCGGGGGATTTTTATTCCGGGATTCGAAAATATATAGTATGAAAGTATTTAGTAGACACATTTGCATATCGCACATTCACACATAATAATGGTATGAATTTATGTAAGCGCAAAGAGGTCACACATAATATTATAATATTGTATACTGGCTGCTGGTATCGACGACCCTGGCAGTGCCGTTTTCGGTGGCTCAGTGTTGTAGTGTTTTTAATTTTATTGTTTCCGGGACAATTAATATATACAGACTGATGGACATTTTCTAGGCTTAAAAAAAATACAATACACATCAGTGTTATAAATATTTTTCTCATTGTACATAATATTATATAATATATTGTTGAGTTATTCAACACACACACAAAGCCCGTTTTAATAACTCTATACATATGGACATATACAATGTATACATATAATAATAATTGATAATAATAATAATAATAATAATAATAATAATATAATAATGATAATAATATGTCGTACAAAAAAAAAAAAATAATAATAATAAGTATAAAATAATATCGGGTGTGAAATTGTCGTTTACAATCTGTACAAAAACGAAAGAATCGAGCGGGTAGAACGACAAAAAAATTTACATAATAATAATAATAATTATAATAAAAAGAACATGTTTTACTAAATGGTATTTATATTTATGTATATTATATTATATAGTATAAATAATAATAATGACAATTTGTTTATACAAAATGAATAATATTAATTATTATTTAAAAGTAATATAGACACATATTATTGTGGCCAATTTTATGGGGATATTACAAAATATTACAGAATATAACATTTTTATAATATCGATCAAATACAGGGGTTTGTTTTTTTTTTTTTTTTTTGATATCAGCTAATTGTTTAATCATTTTTCATTTTCACACACGTTGATAAAAATATATTATATTTTTAGTTAGTAGACACTATACTATATAGGTACCATAACATTTTTATTTTGTACACTAATAATATAAAGGAATTATAGGAGGGGTTTTCGCGGGGTGGGACGCTATAATTTAATTTTGATTGTTTACATTATTTTAATGATACCTAATTATAATGTTGTACTTTAGATGGACAAACCAAACCCATTAGAAAATACTAAAAAGTATCGAGAATTATAAGAACAAAAATAAATGAAAACTGGCAAAAAGTTGTAAGTCGACGTAATATCATAGTATAATATTGTATTTGGACGGAACACAGTGAAACAGCAGTAACTATCAATTATTATTATTCATATTATATTCGGTTGTTAAACGGATCTATAGATTATTTTATCATTACATTTAATAGAATTATTATTATTAATATTATTATATTTAAGTCATTTCTCCTGTTCGTTGTTCCGTTTAGGTTCGAAAACATTTTGTAGTACCTATTTTTTTCGCGCGAAAACGAAACTATATTTGAGATATATAGACACAGGCTGAGGTAGTGTTATTCATTAGTATCATAATAACGTATTAAATCATCAGTTAAGAGTATTCTAAAACAGTCGAATAGATGTATCATCATAATGCCGTAAAGTACATTATGCCAGTTTTTAACGGGAAAAAATTACGACTCGTGGGGCAGTGATTATACTTAACAATAGAATAAATTAAGACAATGTATAATATAATCGAAAAATTGGGGGAGGGGGATATAATACATTTCTAAAAAGTAAGACCTATACACATTTTTTATCCTCATCGACGTTCGATTTACGGGAGTCAAAAAGCTGATAAATGGTAATAATTATCAATATTTATTTTGGTTTTTTTTTTTTTTTTTATCACAGTTAATTTTTGGCAGACGCTTTGTCCGGTCTGCCGTTAAACATATTCATACAATAATATTAAACATTTTTTTTTTTTTTTTTTTTTTTTTTATATTATTGATATAGATAAATAATCTTATTGCAATTTTCAACGTCCTTTGCTAAACAAATTTCTGTATTACGTATCAGTAATCGTTCAAGTTTACTCGAAATTCGAGTAGCCTGCCAATATTATAAGAGCTAATTTACATTTTTACACATATTTTACAATACAATAATTTATTATATACGGGACGATCGTAAAAATACAATAATTTATAAAAACTAAAAAAACAGTCTGGTTGTACAGAAGACAACAATAATATGTACACAATAACGTCTTAATCTTCTTATTTAATTTTATCATCTTTCTTTCTTTTTTTTATACATAAATGTACACGAAATAGTAAACACAAAAGACACAAAAAAAAATTAAAAAATACGTAAGTAGGGTGATTGAAAACAAATGTACAATATGAATAATACGATAACATCGTATACCCTAACTCGTGAACAATTCGATGAAAGAGTACGACTCGGTCGACCAAAGGAAATCATATGTACGTATATTACTTATATTATAATATAATATATTAGGTATATTAATTACGAAATCGACCAAAATTTCACAATATATAAGGAGGATTAGCCAATAAACACGCATGTTGTATACGATTTTGAAAAAATGTTCTTTATAATACAATGGCCGGTATATAAAATTATTGGACGAGTTTGATGGCATCGTTTATGCTGGGACAGGGGATGTTGGTGGAGAGGGGGTTGAACAAATAGTTCAAACGTTTTCGTAATTAGGACGACGAGGGTGGGGGAAGTATACAATACCTAGTTAATTTACACACGCGATAGGTATATTGCTGGATATAGTGAGTCATTGAGAAAAAAAATATACAATATAATGTATTAACATGTTAAACGCGTAGGTACTTACAGAAATAACGTATAATAGTTATATAGTAATAATTAATAATTAATAATAATAATATTATACAGGTACAGTCTAGATCATATCGAAAAAAAAATATATATTATTATAATATTAAGTCTCGACGTGCCGTCGTCATCGTCATGATAGTACGAGTGTCATCGTTCGTTTGGATATACATTTGATATAATATATATGTACATTGATACAATACTATTATATTATGCAATAATATCATATAGGAACCAAAGGTCGCCACAGCCGAAATCTCTACGACGATGCACAGACGTGTCTGGTTTTTTGCTCTATTACACGAGAAAGCCCTCGGACAGGTTGGCCGAGAACTGCGCCCGCATGGCCTGGATGCTGTTCATGATCTTCTTCTGGTGGCCGACCAGCGTGATGCCCAGCGCCGTCAGGTCGGCTACAGTCAGTCGGGCTACCGCCTTTGGGCTCACGATGCCCGCCTGTTCGAAGTTGTCCAGGTACCTGGCCATCTTTATCGAGCACAGCCACTCGTTCACCGAACCGAATTGGGTCATGTCCGGCGCGTCCGAGCTCAGCGGGTTTACGGACCTGCGGGGCAACACCGACAACATTATAATATATTGTTATTATTATGATAAAGATTATATTAATAAGTGAAGTTATAATATAGATACGATATAAACGATAGTATACATTACACGCCGCACACGTGGACGACATACCAGGGAACGCTAGCAGTATACTGCAGCAGTGGCGAAAATAGTAAAAAGTCACCGGGTCGGCTAGAGGCACGGCTTTAGATAGTATCTATATACTATCTAAAGCTGTGATATGGGACGCTATATTGAGCTACTCGATCGTAGTATCGATTCAATAAAATATAATAGGCGTATATGTTTATTTTAAGTAGAATATTCTTACTGACTTTTTTTTTTATAGTAGAGTTGGTTTAGGTTAGGATTAGGCCTTTAGGCTAGGGTCATCCCCCTATTCACGCCATCACTGAGTAAATCATCGTATACGGCAGAAAGATTATTTACTATCGTTTCTATATATTGACATGACGATTGTAATATACGATAAGTGGCGTGGCGAAGGGGTGTTTTAGAGATTTTTAAGGGGTGCCGCGGGATGAGTCTATAATATATTATAGGTACTGCATTATACAAGGCGTGCTGATATTTGTTTTAGGAATTGTTGTTTTGCAATGGTCGAATTTAAAAGATATCTTTATCGATAGTCAAAAAATTTGGGGTCAAGGACCATACGTTCCCCAGACTTCCCCCTCCCCTTATGCGGCCACTTGGAATAAGATGGAATGTAATAAGAAGAACTGATAATTATATTATATTGTGAAATGTTTGTCTTTGATAATATTATCAAGTCACCACGCCACCATTAATATTACATCAAAATGTAATGCATCGTAGGAATACACCCACAGCCATAATACAATATGTAAACAAGGTGATGAGTATACCTTTAAGTGTGCTATAATATATTGTATATTTCATCAATAATGCTGCAGTATATTATGTAGGTACACTCATTTTTTCGGTTCGGTTTGTGATTTTGAAAAAAAACATTTTTACGTAGTTCTAAATATGTGATTTCTAATATCATGCACTAAATTGTTGTAACAAAATCTAATCTTTTATTATTTTTTATCAAATCGGTTGTTATTTTTATGTCAAACCACATTTCTTAATTTCATACTTTGACTTCCGAAACTGTTTAAATAAGATAATTATGGGCACTACTTCACACACTAATAATACTATAAACGTTCATAAGATAAGTAAACTATATTTATTTAATATTGGATATTTTATACATCGATATTTTAAAAATATGATACTAAAAATGCGTCAGCACTCTTGATATAGTCAAACATCAGAGGTATTAAAAAATAAACAAAATATCTTGGAGTGACAAAGAGTAATATAATATGGTAACCTATTGCAGTTACTTACATTAGATTTACAAATCACAATATACGTAAATACATTTTTTTTTATCAATATCACAAAATTGAGTAAGAAAGCAAATCATTTTGAGCGTTTAATGTATCAACACAGATAGTGATATTATAGAGCGTTTCACCAAGTATACCTTCACCTCAGAAGAATTGGAGAGGGGAGGGGCTAGTATACTTGGTGAATCAAACTCTTTTTATGTAAACGATAACACGGGTTATCGTTTCGGCGAGAAAAAAACAACAATATTATACTCTATAAATAATTGTAATACTAAAAAGCGTATAAGCGGCGAAGGCATTTGGGAAGCAGTTATTGCCAGAAAATAAACCGAATAGGTTAATTATATTATAATATTATATGTACACACTGCAAGGACATGGGTAGGTTATACGTCATCGAGGTATAATATTAATTGGGGGTCGCCGATTATTAAATCGTATAATAATATTAATATTATTTGCATAAAGCACCGTGTGAATGACCGCAGACGGCGGCGCTAATAACTGATGATGTCGACAACAACAGTAATAATAACGATGTTGATGATGACGATGACGATGACGATGACGAGTTAAGTCAGGTGAAAGGGGAAGGGCAGGATCGTGTATATATAATAAATACTAACTATATTTGTACAGATATATATATGTATTTAGGTGTGGTATATACGTACATACATACATACATACATATATATTAATGTATAATATATATGTACGTTACGCCATAACGGGTATTACCTTTTCGCGGATAGCCAAACAAACGGTCTCTCATTCGTGATGAAACGACACCCAATCCGAGCCACACTTAAATACGACCGGCACATAATACGGGTTAACAGGCGGCGGACGGCTGTCCAAACATGCAAAAACCCAATGCGATTGTTAAAGATAAAATAAAAATAATAATAATAATTTAAATAAATAGTCGTACGTTAACAAAAAAAAAAAAATTTTTATAATACCAATAATATAATCTTCAACGGCGGTGACATAATACAAACGTTTTTAAAAGTTAAAAAAGAAAAACAAAATTGAAACATAATATTATTATTATTATAATACATGTATATTAAATGCGTACTACGTTGATATCAGCAGAAACCAAAGCTGAGACGGGTGATTTTGAATAAGAAGATGCCACGACAGTATATATTATATTATATTATTATGGTGACGCGGCGGAAGGAAACGCGCTCGAGTGGTTGTTGCAGGTGGACGCGGTGTATCTGTATATGTAATATACCAAAGTGACGATTTCGAGAGATTTGACATCCGTCACAAGCATATTATACGTACACAAGAAGCTTGATATAATAAATATGATAGCCCAGTTATATAGTGTTCCTGATGGGCGAGAGGGAAGTGGCGTGTGTGTGTGTGTGTGATTGTGGGGAGGTGGGGGGATAGAAAGAAATACGAACGAAATGTACAGAGACAGTGATAAAGGTGTAGAGATAGTGAGTGAGAGAGAGTGAGAGAGAGAGAGAGAGACGTGAGCAAAGTTCTTTTCGGATTAATATTATAACGTCGTGACTCACGGACGGATGTATAATAATATTAAAGTCTTACTTCGACTGTATAATAAAAATAATAATAATAATAGTTGTCGTCGCCCGCTCGAGATGGAGGTGTACATTATATTCTATACCACTGAGAGTTTATCTTCTTTAAATTGTTATACAAAATAATATGTAAGACGAAATGTCATTATTCCAATGATGGTTGAGGGGGGGAGGGTCGATCTGTACGTATACCACGTGAAAACGTTAAACTTTCACCGGAGGTTTTCGGGCGGAAAAGTTTTTGCCACTATTGGCGCACGGCAAAAGAAGATTATAATGGTCTCCGGGGCCAACGAGACGCGTTAACGACGACTAACACAAACTCAACGAAATGCGTCCGACAACTCCGGTATTTACGACGATTGTACCTTACGTACGTTTCGGTTAGTTTTAAGGAATTATGCATAGGCTCTTCACCACTTCCTCCTACGACATGTTTCCATGGCAGAGGAGATTTTACGTCGGGTTTTCTGACAGCAATATATAATATTATTATGTACACATTATTTCCTATATTATGAAATAGATGTAATATTATTTTGTTTTATAATTAAGTAATAACTCGAAAGACAGTAAACACAAACGGGTAAGGCATGAGTCGGAAACAATGCTGAAAAATAAATTACGTTACATACTAAAAACAAATACCGGGAAATTATTTTCAATGATTGTTTTTGAAGTAAAATCAAAATGTAAAAATATGAAACTTGAATTTTTTTCTGACGAATGTTCAGATAAAACGAGAAATTCTGATAACATTATAGTTCTGCAAAAGGTATTAAATATCAGAGAAAAAAAATGTCATATTCAGCGATAAATTTGAAAGTGTCTCATTTATATGAATCTATATTCACCATTTAAAAATGTGTTTCAGTGGAAATATTTTCGCCAACGTGTTAATAAATTAAAAAATAAAACAGATTCAGATTAATAAAATATCATTTTTCCTAAATATTTTCTAAAATATGAAATTGCTAATTATTTTATTTTAAGTACAAGGACTATACTGTTTTGTAAAATTCATTGAAATAATATTGTATAAATATTGTTACACAAAAACAGATATTTCCGAGCTATAAATATAATTCATATATAGTTATGCATCCATTAACTTGATCAATATTAATTAATTGGAGATAATCCGCCATAGTATGACTCCATGAAAATAATAATGAACGAAGCAATTACTAATGAAAAAATAAAAAAATCAAAGCTTCAATCAGCAGTGGCATCAAGTGTATAAAAAAATATACAAAACATATTACTCAAAATATGAACGAATATGCAAAGCCCAAGAGAAATTAAAATAACGTATTATGAAACCGAATAGTAGATCGGAATAAATAACGATTCCATAAACACGATAAATAATTGTTTCCAATACTATAAACGTGTATAATTAATTCATCGGAGGGAATCGATATTTTTGAATTTCGGTCTACTATATATAGTTAGTGAGAAAAAAATAAATAAAAGAAGAAATAAACCATTATCAGTAAAAGGTTTTTACCTATTCTGGGCGATCCGCCTGAGCGTGTCCGGACACCTTATGAGCTTATCGAGCGTTTTTACGATGGACAAGAACATAGGCCGGTGCGTCCTCTCCTTTTGCCAGCAGTCCAACATCAACTGGTATATGGTTTCTGGACAGTCCATAGGTGCTGGTAACCGGTAACCTTTTTCGATGGACTTGATCACATCCTGGTTACTCCAGTTCCAGTACGGACGTTCGCCGTAAGACATCACCTCCCATACTACAATACCGAACGACCATACGTCGGACGCGGAGGTGAACTTACGGAACGCTATGGCTTCGGGTGCGGTCCACCGGACCGGTATCTTACCGCCCTGGAAATTCGAAAACTGTCAATAAACACACAACAATCCGGTTAGTCCGTCGTTTAATACAAAAACTGAAAATGATTATTGTAATTTAGGAGGTAAGCGTTCTCCATAGATCAACTTACCCTCGTCGTGTACGCCCCTTCGGTAGTGCTTTCGATCTCTCGGCTCAGACCGAAATCTGCTATTTTGCACACCAGCTGAGCGTTGACTAGTACGTTGCGCGCAGCCAGGTCACGGTGCACGTAGTTCATTTCGCTGAGGTACTGCATGCCAGACGCGATGCCGCGCAACATGCCGACCAACTGTAGGACTTGAAACTTTCCGTCATTGGCCTAAGTTAATTTACATAAATACAGATTATTACACTTGAAATATTAAAATGTTCAGTTGGGACGACCGCGACATAGTTATGATTTATAATGATATTGTATGTAATTTTAGTATGCGCTCACTCTCAGAAACGTATCCAATGAACCGTTTTCCATGTATTCGGTGATAATCATCACCGGGTTTGATCGGGTGACGACGCCTTGTAGGAATATTACGTTGGGGTGTTCAAATTGTCCCATGATTGAAGCCTCGGTCAGAAAATCGTTGCGGGCTTTGTCAGTACTACCAGGTTTCAGAGTCTTGATGGCTACGTCGACTTCGACGGAAGGAGATCCGAGAACTTTTAATTTCCCCCGACATACGTCCCCGAATTCTCCACCACCTAACAGGAAAAACAACATACATCGTTTACACACACGTTCGATTGATTGCGGTATATAATGGTAAATAGTTAAGAAAGTATGTTGTGGTGGTAGCGAGCACAGTGGTATTTATATATCGCCATCATTAAGACTGGGAGTTTTACGAGTTGCAATAAATTGTTCAGTACTATTTGATACTCGTTTCATTACAAATGTAGTATTAAATAAACAATAAACTTTATTTACCATTCTTTTGAGTACATAACAAAATTTAATGTCGTTGTAAAATATAATTTTATATTGAAATACTATTTTGAGTTATTAGCTCGTAGAAAATAATCCTATTTTGTACAGTGCATTTTTATAAATTATCACCGCTATCATCATTAGCGTCACTCACCGATGATTGCTTCGATTGTGATATACGAAGCATCAATTTCTCTTGCGAACTCTTTAACTGCTTGATTCGGGTCTTCGTATGTATGAGGGTCAATGTACGATCTAGACGTGGTCGAGCCAACTTGTGTGAACAAAGGTGTGGTCACTGTAAGATACACATAAGATAAGTACAAATCTGATAGGATTCATAAAAAGTCGTTGTTAATGAAAAAAAAAAAAATTAAGGCGCAAAAGTGGAAAACTATTAGCCATGGACTTACTGCTGCTAGTGTGAGTGGCAACTATGGGAGGATTGTCCAAATTGCAATGCACTGGAAAACAAAAACAAAACACAAGTGTTCACACCAAAAGCACAAAGCAGAATGCAGGCAAACAAAAATAAACAAAAATGTTAGCATTCGTCAATCAGCAGTTTGCGCCCGATGGTTATTAGGACAAAAAAAAAATTATTATGTAAATGGATGTACTAAGAGCAACATACACGGATATAGGGAGGTACTACAGTCATAGGCAATACTCAATACATAAGTAAAAACAAAAAATAACAAACAAACTAACACATTACTACTACACGGATCTAATTAACTTTGAGTAGGTATTTGAATGAAAACGGAATATAGAAAAACGCATAGTTGTTGAAGTAGGTATATAAAACGTGTACGAATGAAACAAATGTCTATTAATTATCTAGGGAAAACTATATAATACACTTACTGTAGGTAACAACAAGTCCTTGGGATGCATGTAAAACACACGAAAACATGAAAACTAGGTAGTGCACGTTAATTTATAGGGATACAAAAGGTAAGTCTGTGTGGAAATTTGCTCTGAACTAAAAGGAGCGAAGGTTATTAACGGCATGAGTTACCGTCGCCGAATAGTTATTTATATTTTTTACTTGTAAAATTAACTAATGCTATGTGGATCCTAGATGTTTATTTATTTTTATTTTAAAACTATATAACCGCCAAAATACACGGTCTCTTACCTTCTCCGTTTCTGTATTCTAACGTGTCGCAATCGCTTGGTTGTTTTTTGTTGCATTCATCATTACTCCGGCTGAAAACAAAAATGGGAAATATGTTAAGTTATGAATATGATTACTGACTACTTTGTCAAAAGCTTCACATCAAGTGACGCAACAAAGAGAATAAAAACAAAAACAACGCACCTCCTTAAGAACAATACCGTCATGATGATGACGACCACTAAGACAACCACTACCGCGACCGTGGCACCTGCGATTATCCTAACTTCCATGTTATCTTCGTCACCGATGTAGGCTATAATGGATAAAAAAAACACAAAACAATCCGTTAGCAAACGACATACTTGCAATTCGAGCAGCCGAACTCAAAAAAGGGACGACGGCCTCTCATTCTCAACAATCAATTTGTTTTACCCGTATCATCTTTAATCCCGTTTTTTCTTTGGACTTGTTGTTGTGTGTTCTTACCGCTTCCGAGCAATTGCCCCGTCGTTTTGTAAATGGTCGGGCTGTATTCGCCCCAGCCGTGAGCGGTCTTCGCTCGCACCTGGAATCCGTAGTCCGTCTTGGGCCTGAGTGCCGTAAACACCATGTGCCTGTCGGCGGTGAGTTTGTTACTGACGTTTGACTCATCACCTCGGGGATAGAACTTCACCTGTGGGTGGTGGAAATACAAAATATACAGCATTAACAAAAGACTCCTTCTCAAACATACTTCACTTATCATTTGAGGGTCACGCAATACTTACTTCGTACACTTCGACGGCGGCGTCGTCATCTCCAGAATCGAAGAAGCTCGCCATGGGCGGGTCCCAAGAAAGCGTGATCTCGGACGCCTTTACCAACATGACACGGACATTGTTGACGGATGCGGACTTCACGGAAGCTTCGGTAGTGGTCACGGCTATGTCGACGAATTGCCGGTTCTCGGACGACGTGAGATTACTGACACCGTTTTCGGCCCATACGTGAAATTTGTAAGTTGTTACCGGACTCAAACCACTTATCGTTATCTTAGTATCGTTGAACACCTCCTGAAAATAACCACACGTGGTCATATAATAATATGTATATATATAACTTATAGCCCACCCATATAATGTGGTTGTATAGAGAGCGAGTGTGCACGATTAAATCGTAGAGAGAGAGAGAAGATTGGGATGAGTGGACATATTATATTTTATTTACATAAAGGATATTTTGTGCTTATATATTATACTCACGTTGTTAGGCATGAACACAACGGACGGACCGCACATGTCGCACGTCACCCTGTACACGATATCGGTCCTGCCACCGAGGAAGTTCGGGGGGTTCCACGACAGGGTCACAGTCGACTGGTCCACAAAGTTGACTGTCAAGTTTTGCGGAGCTGACGGCGGCTCTATATTATAAGTAAAAAAAAAAATAAATAAATATCTTCGTTTATAAAATATATTATATTGTATTAATATTATATATTGTTGTGCGCGCACGAGCGTCAGTGGTGGATGTAATAATAATAATAATAATATTATTATTTACGGCCGTAAGGTAAACGGGTAAATTCTAAATTGACTGAGCGCAAGGAATAGGTACGCCACTGTAGTAAACAAAAACGGAATAGAGAGAGAGAGAGAGGGATAAAGAACGAGAAGCAGACGGACAGACTGCAGGAAGCTCGTATAATAATAATAATAATAATAATATGAAATGCCTTCCAATGAATATATAAATATAATAATACAACTAACCGGCTTCGAATACGCGTACTAGCCGTAAATAATAAGATCAGGTCGACGAGGACAATTATCCTTTGCACATATGCACCTATATCCATTTTACATATATATATATTATATATATACGTACGGACGTGTATAGTTATCACGCATATATACAGTATAATATGTGGTACCTACGTTCTGCGCCGTCGTAATAATAATTATAAACGAATACACACAACAACAGCCGCAGGGTGTCCTGCACTACTAGGTACATACACGATTAAGTGTATCGTAAAATTTCGATTTCGTATTTATATATTCACGTACAACATAAGTGCACATTGCAGTGTATACCTATGTTATAGAATTTACATGACTAAGTTGGGATGTCGATCGCGGGAAAAGGCCACTGTATACCTACGTCGTGTATAAAGTGTGTTGTATGTGTGTGGGCGTATGGCGAAATCGTTATTTGTTGTAACAGGATGGACAGATATTATACAACGTCGTCAACAGAGGCAGGAATCTATATATACTTTGGAAGCACAAAATGCTAGCATTTTCCACTACGACGATGACGTTCACCGGAGTGGTATCCGAAGACAAATAAAACGACGAGACGAGACGAGTACTAAGTTCAGGGTCATCATTTTCTCCTTTTGTCGAGGTCGACTTCACTGGGTAAACACGTCCTCTGTTTAAATATTCACCGAGTCTCTCCCGTCGTTACTATATATGTATTTATATGTGTGTATATATAATATACCTATATATATTCTTTGCTCAGACTTAAAAGAATAATAAACTCACTTTTTCTTTCGTCCGCCACTTATACCACCACCCACTCTCACCCAGAGCCGATTTTTATTTTTGTCATATACCCAGAAAAGTTGCAGAAGCCCGAAAATATATTATAGCTATACACGCTGTTATCAAATAATTAGCTAAATGTCTGCACACGAAAATTAGCTTTTGTCGTAATGTTAAGCACGCAATGTTTTTATTTTTATTTTCTTCGATTAGTTTACGAACACAACTAAAATGAATATAATATACGGATGAATGTTTATATTTAACTATTTATGTATAGGTACTGGCCGCTTTAGAAAATTCAATAGAAACAACTTTGTTTATTATCATTATTATTTATTACTATTATATTTTATTATTATTGGAAATCTATCGGTGAAGGTATTTTTCATTTATTCAAAAAAAAAAAACACAAATTATAATAAAAATAAAGGAAATATATCGCTTGTCGTTTGAATGAAATTTTTTAATTGCAGTGCAAAAAAGAAGAAAAATGAAAACCGTAAAATTTAACGGGCATCACCTCCACAGCAAACGCACGCATAACGTCGGGAGCCGACTTGCTTATATTTTCATTAAAAATAAAAATAATAACAGAAAACTCTCGGGAAGCAGCAATGGTGTTGGTGGTAAATGTGCGCGGTTGGTAGTTTTAATTATTAAAAACCAAAAAGATTTTAATGAAAATAATTCTTTATAAACAACCGACTGTGACGGCGGCGGCGGCGGCGGCGGCTACGTACTTTTTTGCCCCCTTTGCTGAGTGCGCAATTTCCGGACAATTTATTATGGCTTAACCTCTCGGGATAAAAAACGGGAAACGAAAGAATGAAAGAAATTTCGCTTAAAGTAATCTCGTGCGAAACTACTACGTTCCCCAACCTGCACCAACAGCACCGCCGCCGCCGCCGAAGCAGTCGCGCGATCGTATGAAAAGCGATTGGGATTTATTCGTCAATTGAAATCGGATATAAATAATAATGCGACGACGGATAATAACTTTTACCGACTGTAATATATATAAAACCTATTACGGATGCAAAAAAAAACTATTATGGAAAAAGCCAAAAGAAATATATACCACCGCCTCCGTCTTAGCCTTTGACAGATTTAAAAGGTTTTAGCCGCGCGGTCCCGGCGCCGAAATGAATTCTGTAGATAGAGGTTTTCAAGTGTAGATAAAAAAAAATATATACATGTAGGTATGTTTAAATATAGTATATACACACAGACATACACTCACGTATAATAATGCTTTGTGTCACGGGAGTTTTTTCTTTCTTATTTTTTCTCCTCTCGTCGGCAGTCTAACGCAATCAAGCACTCGTCACACGGTGAAAAATGAATTAATACCCCCAAACGCAACGACGGAAGAAGAGCGAAATCTTCTGCCTCATATATCGTATTACGGTGAAATTTTCCCGGATTATTGACAAAACACACTATACCGAGTGAATCAGTCTAATTATCATCAACAAGCTTACGACGATGAGTGAGGTAGGTGTTTTACGTGCCACGACGTCGTCGACGTTCGAGTGTTGAACACTTCAGCAGGGGATAAAAAAAATACTTGCTTTGTCAAACTCGAAACCCGAAAATAATTAGCCAGCAAATCATAATTTTCTAACCATTGGATTTTTTGTGCAACCGCGACATGTATATTATATATATATATATAGGTATTTACACGACCACTATAATGTACAACGGTGCGCACGGGGTTTATGGAGTACCAACTTCCTTGTGAGAAAAAAAAACCGTTCTCTTCACCACACCAGACGTGCTTCTACACGACAACGATATATATATCCACGTACGTCGCACACACTAATAATAATAAAAAGTGGTGTATACGAAAAGACAAAAAAAGAGAGGTTGGGCCGCCGCCGCTTTGTATACTGCGGCAACAGCATTTTTGAAGAGTTCGTCTGGGTAGGTCGTGCCGAGGCGACTTTTCTCATTATATTCCATGAAACATAAAAGGATGCACATCCCTTTTTAGGTTTTTAAGCTTTGTAAATTCAGTATGTATGTATGGTATATATAAAGTACTTATGTACAATGTATACGTACACGTACATAAGCGCAGAAGTTGTAGTATTCGAATTGTGTATGTAATAGTATTTCTAAACATAATGAGATGAATAATTTTTATAAGTGATACAAAAGTTAAGGAAAATAAACTAGAACAAATGCCGAAAATAATTAATAATTATTTTTACATTATAACTATACATTTTTGTGGAAAATTCGTTTTTTGATTAAATTAATTTAGAAAGATTGAGTGAAAGAGATGTTTTGCGATGGAATCCATGACCGTGAGAATCCAGTAATGGATTCCAAAGAAAAACAATATATATATAGGTACATATATATTCAGTAGAAGTAAAAAAAAAAAACAAAGTCGGGTTAAACTGAGCGAGTTTTTCTTTTAGATTTATAATTCCTAAGGGTTTATGAAACGTAGGTACACATATATACTGCATACGAAAATATTTATATAGAAAAAAAATAATAAAAAAATAAATTATACTCGTATCGATCATTGTGACTCTCCTTGTATACGTCCGTCGTCGTCGACGTTTTTCCTGGTCGGACGCACACGCGGGCCCTATTTTTTTTCCTTATTTCAATTCCAAACGAACGAACTGTTGTATGTACTATAACCCGCCGCTGGCACGATAAACATCTGCTGATAAGTTAAGTTTTCTACGTCAATCTGCGCAGGGCCGTGTTTACTGTCTTTAGAGATTTATCGTCGGCTCAGCATTACGGTTTCTTTTTACCTCCCCATCCACCACGCACACCTCTCACATCCTATCACTCGTATATATTCTCCGCCACCGTCGCCGTCATCAGTCGTTCTTCACTAAAACGTCGTCCCCGGAGATGAGATAAACATCTCAAAAAGAAGTGTAGCCCAGAGAGAGCGAGAGAGGTTAGAGACAGTGCGAGGGGAAAGGAGAGACAAACCGATAGAAATTCAGGAACTCGGAAATCTGCCGTATAGGTTTTATTTTAACGGACCAGACTAGTTTTTTTTTTTTTTGTCATTCTCATACTTGTCCGTACGACAGTACCCCTCGGAGAAGGACCCGTTATTATATTGTGTCGTATAGCCACAGCCGCCGACGAACCTTCGGGTTTTCTCAGAAGATAAACATCGGTGGTCGGATGACATGTTTTGTCCCAACGATACATAACAATAGTATTGGATTTCGCAACAAATTCTTTGAACGAAATGATGTTATATTATGTGTGTGTTATTTACCTATTGGGTTTGGTCAGCCGATTATTGGTGAATTTTCGGTGTGGTTGTTTGAACGACAACAATGTTAGCCGTTAGGTCACCCTATTCCCTATAGGTTATGTATGCTCAGTCTCACCTAAATTGCTCTACACGAATCGATATTATGTTTGTATATATACAAAAAAAAATATATATATATATAATATATATAATATATATGTTACGGTCAAAAGCCGAAATCGGGCAAACCTCAGAAATGCCCGGGCAAAACGCGATCTGCCCACAATCCTTGGGCAAAATATCATATTTCGGCTTTTGACCGGGCAAACCTAGTTATGACCAACCTCATTTGGGCAAAACCATATACCGACTTTTATCGTAATGGCAAAACCGTAGTGTCAATAGTACAATTATACAAATATAATTGAATAAACTTAATTAATACATTTAAACCTCACTTGAGCCAAACTGTAGCGTTTATAATAACCACATACAAAAAATTAATAATCATAAAATATTGTACAGATATAATTGAATACACTTAAATAATAATAAAAATATAATGATATTAAGAACTAGTATAAAAATAAACATATAATAATATTAGGTACTCTTATAATGTTAAAATAAATAATTAATAAAAAATATTGTACAGATAATATAATTGAATAAAATAATAAAAAATAATATTTTTGTTTATTTGTTGCTACATATATTAGAACCATGGCATTTAGAACTACACAAAATATTTTGTTGTTTACATTTGCATAGTCTCGTAGTGCACTTAGTTTTGCACTTTTGCAAGAACAAAAAATAAACCCTTGTCCTTCAGTTAATGAATTTTGAGTACTAGCAGTCCTCAGTGGTATTTCGATATTCGGTACATCATTGCTACTAATAAATTGTTCCTTGCATTGAAATATTTGGTTTTTGGCATAAAGTGATGACAAAATTCCATTTTTGATTAATATTTTATAGAATCCTTTAATATTATAGGTAACGAGTTGATAAAATACGATAACAACGATAAATTAACCAGATACGTGGGGTAATTTATAATCGTATTAAATTCGTACGACAAAAATCACTATTTCTATTTAATATTAGAGAACGTATATAAGACACTACGGTTTTGCCATTACGATAAAAGTCAGTAAACGGTTTTGCCCAAATGAGGTTGGTCATAACTAGGTTTGCCAGGTCAAAAGCCGAAATATGATATTTTGCCCAAGGATTGTGGGCAGTTCGCGTTTTGCCCGGGCATTTCTGAGGTTTGCCCGATTTCGGCTTTTGACCGTAACATATATATTATCATTTTAAAGATAGGTGCAATTGTGTTTACAATCCGATAAGATCATAATATGATTTAAAAAATGATAGAAATTTCTGTTGCAATTTTTTTTTTTGCAAACTGTCAGTTATTCGAAACCCACATACTGGAACATAAAAAGATATTATCATTTAACTGTATATTTCGAAATCAACGTTTAAAAATAATAACAATTTAAAAAAAAAAAATTTCTTAACTTTTTATTACGTAACATAATATTTGAGATTGTAAATCACATAACCAAAAATGTTCGTGTATGAATTAAATAAATAAATAATTCGATAATTGTTTCACAAATAAAGCGATTAAAATAAAAACAAATATTGACGTTAACTGCGTAAATCAAATTAAACCAAGTTGGGTTTATAAATAATTTATATTTTAAAATAGAGTCAATTTAAATTGTATTATTACTTCTTACTATATATAGGTACAGAGCAGTTCGTTTGAAATTTAAAACGTATTAAGTTCAAATATTGACATGGCGTGGAACTAGTTTTTTTTTAATGCTCGTTTAAATAACTTTATCATAATAATGATCGTGAATGACGTTTTTAAATTTTCTCGTTGAAATGAACTTTAATACAAGACATTCAGTCAATATAGATTGTATTTTAAACGCAGTCATTATAATATACGAGCGATGGATTTATTTCTTGCTTTTTCTAGTAAAGTACAATTATCTATAGGTTTCCAAGCAAAAGCTGCAGTGAGGACGTCGACATTCAAACAATATAAATAAAAAAAATACAATTCTCTGACTACAATAGAAGAACAGAAAAACGCCGGGTAAAATCTAATCTGTTTAAAATATAATAATATAAAAGAAAATATTTATGCATACTATATTATTACGATGTATGCATATATATATAGAAAAATCCCTGTGGAACAAATGCAAATATTATAAAGTTTCGGACGGCAAGTCGTTTACTTTGATGTGGTTCTGCGGGTTTATATATTATATTGCCTGTAAGGGTGGGTGTGATGGAGATGGAGAGGAACGGACGGAGAGAAGACATGACGGCGAATGGTTATTATTAATATTGCCAAGTTTCTAAATGGCGGAGATTTAGCGGAATTCGCCGGGCTTTTGATATAACTACCAAAATAATAACTGCTGGTGCTGTGACCGCGAGAGATCTTTCGCGACCGCGACTTCAAAGTCGTTTAAAACCCCCACGCGGTTTAATGGAACGTCCTTTTTCAATTCCGTCCGAGAACAAATGACTGAACAAATTTAATTACACATTAAGCTGTACATACTTAAGCTGCACATTAAGCCGAACATAGCTCCCCCCTCTACCCGCACGAGCAATTACCAGACGAAAAAACTAGACGGCTCGCGTCGTAAGAGATCGTCTTCAAAGACAAAGTACATCATACAATATACAATATATAATAATAACTAAACTGCTTTTTCACAGAGTCCGCGTGGTCTCTCGCTGGAAATGTACGACGATTAATAATAATCTCACAATAATATATTCAAACACGTTGAAAAGCGCGATGGCGATCGTGCGTGCGCGTACAATATATATATCGTTATTATATTATATTGCAATATAATACTCACGCGTGCACGGCACCGATTTCGGATCTTTAGGCGACCTGTAGTATCCGGTGTTGCACCTGCACTCGGACATCCCCTGGTCGGGTGCTTTGCTGTGCGCCGGACACGGCTGACACTTGTCGTCCCCGACGCCGTATTTGTACTTGCCCGGAGGACAGACTGAAGAAGAGAAAGAAAAAAACCACATTAGACAAACTGCGCAGCTCGTATCGTTATAAAAATCTGTTTCATCGCATATATATAGCATACATATATAAAAATAATAATAATAATATTAATATTAATATAAACGCGCGTTCGTCCCGTGTGCCACGCCTGCGGTTCATTAAACTCCCGTGCGCGCGCGTTAATTGCTCACTACACACACACACACATACGTTTAAGCCCCTATTATAGTTCTGGTGGTGGTGGTGGTGGTGGTGGTAATAACTGCCCTGAGGGGAGAGAAGGCGAGCGATGTAGAAAGAGAGAGATAGTGTGTATACATACTATATACTAGTATATTATAGAAGAATGATAGATGGAGTACACCGTTGTTGGCGTGTATTGGCGTTATATTAATAGAGACAAATTGTTTGTGGATGCGTTACACACACACACACACACACACACACACACACACACACACACACACGCGTATAACCCGCCGACCCCTTTTCGATTAAGATTGATATCCCTGAGGATCACCTCCGCCACCACGATATACACATATAATATATATATAAATTCACGCACAATTCCGAGACCGGTGTATAATATGTAGACTACTGCTGCGATACAATATATATATAATATATATTATATTCTTGTAGTATATTATAAAGTATATAGATAGCGGAGCAGTAGCGAACATTTATCACCCTGTATATAATAACACACGTAGTCGACCCGCCTGTGTATCGCTCGTACATATCCGGCCCGCGGGCCGTCGCATGGTTCGGAATATTAAAGTGCGACCACGATATACATCATATTATTATTATTATTATACGGCTATACTATATATTATTAGGTATATCGCTACCGCGCAATCCCGGTCCCCGATTCGACAACCTGTACGTTTGATTTTTGGGAGTCCAGGGTCTCGATTATAATCGAGTCTCATCGCAGTCGACATGAATTATTATTATATAAAATATTAATAATTAACGCATGTATTATATGGAACTTAACGACGTTTATACGTTGATAGCTATCAACTATAGTGTGCAATAGTGACGTTTCATTATTTTAGAATTTGAATAGATTTTTTTTCAATTGAAATGTTCACAAAAATTTTTAAAAGTTTATTTCAGAGAGTTTCTCTACTATTTATATTATTAAGTATATTTTATTATTTTAGGTAAAAGTGAACTTATAATATGGTTTGTGGTTTGTTCACATACAGACATATAGCCATCGATACACATCACGTGCATCTGTTAGAAAGAGACGGATGAGTGAGATGACAAACTCATAGTTTGTGTGAGTTTGAGCGAGTTTCACTGCAGTTTATATAACTTGCTACAAACAGGCAAAAACTTTATTTTTTTAATCCACCACGTACACACATATATACACATTGATACATTTCAACGGGCGTTTCCGAAGGCAAAACTTGTGAGCACTGCAGAAGTATATATTGTTTTTATTTTATACACACAACCGTACTTCAGTGTGTTTTATTTTCAGCAAAACCTCTCGCAGTGAGTATTAGAGTGTTTTTGGTGCTCTACTCTATATAAACACCACGACTTCGATTAATTGAACTCTAAAGGTCCGGAAACCAATAATTATGTAACCAGATAAAAAAGTTTCACATTGAAGGGACGGGAATCCGACGGCGACAAAAACGAAATTAAAAAATGCTCTCTACAGCGCGTTGCATACGATAATATTATTATTATTAGATGAAACACAGGAGACGTGTATACGCAACATTTTACTTGATATATTTTTATTATAATCGTAATTCTCGACAAAGTTCGTCGTAAAAGGTTAGACATATTATTAATAATGATATAGAAAATAAAATAAAGATAAAAATTCGCAACGACGCGACAACAAGAAATTTTACAGTGTTTCGTTGGGAGGTGTTTAATATCTAAGAGAAAAAAAAACAAAATACTATTGCTAAACAATTGGGCCACCAGAAACGCACTCTTACCTCCCGTCGCGGATACTTCAGCATAACATAATCATTATCCGAAGTGGATCCTATCATCAATAATTATGGGCGTCTACATTGATATACCTGTACGGCTGCACCACTAAAAGATTTATTTCACTATATTATAATTTATCTATAGAAAAGTGCACGTAGACCAGTTAGATTTGCGACGCGACCCAACAAAGTTTCGGAAAGCGCGTTCTGAGCAGGGGAGATATATATTATATACGGCTTGTTTCAAGACGGACATCATAATAATTCCAGTCCATGTCGTAAAATACGACAACGGCGGTAGTTACCATATAATTTTACGGACTATATTTTTAACGTATGCTCATGTTTTTTTCATATACTTTACACGGTTTGCGTTTTACATGGTATCCGGGTTTATGTCGCCGGCAAAAAATAATATCGTTATGCAGGTCTCGTCGCAAGCTCGGGCGTATTCGTACACATTCCATAGTTGGATGTCATTAGTTCACATTATGATAGCATTATATCTGTTCACCTGACATCTTTTTCGTTCTATCGCACCGCGTATACATTTTACACGTGTATACCCACCGGTGTTTCCGTTATCCAGTGCGTCCGTATATTATAATATAATAATAAGTTCCGTCTACCTACGCGAAAACGATACACCGCTCGAGAGCGACGCACGACGATGAAGCGATTTCGCTGGAATCTAGGGAGAAGAAGAATCGCGCGGGGCCCACGCTAGCGCACGACATCGGTTTGAAAATAATAATAATAATAATAATAATAATAACGACAGCCGCACAACAACGTAACGGGGCAATTATAAAACGCGTTATTATATATTGAAATAATAATAGTAATATATTGTGCGCATTGTATTCGATAATAATATTCAGACATTATATATGTGTATACTGCATACAATATACCTGAGCATATAAATCGCTTATTAAACAAACACCGACGGCGGCGAACACACTCACACGCGCAAACACGCCGTCCAGCTAGTCCACCGAATCTGCATAAAACTCGGATAACGTCGATGGGAGAATAATATAAATAAACGAGTTAATGGGCTTTTTGGCGTATTGTCGAGCGAAGAGTGCACGCCGCCACACTCACACACACATACACACGTATTGCCGGGTATACTAATTAACGTTACCGTTCTAATATTTATTTATTTTTTTTTTACTTTAATCGAACCGGATTCTTTTTTCCTATGTATGCATGTATAGGTACAAACGGCATCGATAATAATATGATATTTGTGCGAGAGAGAAAATATTACCACCGTATAATATATACGTACATAAAAACGTATATAATATGTATAATAAATAATAACACTAATAAAAATGCAGTAAACGTTCGGTAGGTACTTATGCATATGTATACATCACATTATTATTTTAAAAATGTATTAGTATGTACCTACGAGTAATTTTTCGAAACGATATCCGACAGAAAAAAGCTAAACGCGCTAGCAGTCGTACCAACTACCTACTTGTAGGGTAGGTATTATATTAATATGTACATGGAAATAACCATTTACTGTGCGTTGTGCGTACACGCCGTGCACCATCGGAGGACGATTGTTAAAATTGGCCGGAGAGGTTTGTGTGTACCTACGAAAAGAATTTCTTTTGAAATAACGATCAGATGGAGAATTTGCGATTAAACCTTTGGCGAGCGAGACGAAAAATCGGTTTGTTCAGGTATATATATATATTAAATATTATAAAGGACGCGATGCGCCCCACCCTCACCACTTTCCTTTTACGGGTAACACGAGATAACATAGTTTCCCCTTATCACGGCTAATTATCTCCGACTCAGTCTCGCGCGAAAACTTTGCCGGGTTCAAACTACTACACTGCCGTCAGCCCCCAACCCCCACCCCTCCCACCAACCAATCCAGGACTTGTGACTGCTTGTGTAAATATAGTGCGACAAACGACCTTTGATATAATTTATAATCGGGCCAAACTGAATCCAGCGTGCTTATTATTATTATTATTGTTAAAGTAAGGCGAAGGAACTCGTCGTCGTCGTTGCTGTTGTTATCGCTATTGCTGTGCCTGTATAATGTCTGAGAAAAGGATCATTTTAATTGGATTTCCGGTCGGCTTTTATACGAGATAACACGTGTACATTGTCTGCTTGAGCGATGAATGATGATACTCAAAAGCGGTTCAATAGACTTTTTAATTAAAAACCATAATTTCTCGGATGAGACAATATCCGTATTTATGTAAAATAATTGTATGCTATAATATACACTTGTTATAAAATACACAACAGGCAATATTTCACTTAGTTTTTACTTTTATAGTATTCGAAAATTTGACAAAATAATTTTTAATTTAGTATAATAATAATCAATAATATAGGTATAATTGAATAGGTATTTACGAATTATTGACCATGTGAAAATAAGATCACAGAAGATAAATTGATCAGGTAATACAAGTATTAATATTTACCTGAAGTTTATAGTTATGTACAAAAGTCGAAGTTTTTCTATAAACAAAAACGTTGGACACGATCAATAGCGTATTTCAATTCTAAAGTATACTATTTGTACGAAATACTACTAACATGACGGACGAATATTATGTAATATCAATTTAACAGCAATGTATTGATGAGACGATATTATGCTTTATGGACAATGTTCATAAAATATAATCTGTGTTGAAATAAAACAACTTTGATCTCATTATGTGATCTCGCTTGTCAATATTTCATGAAAAATATTTCCAATGAACACTTATTCTTTATATTAAACGTTTGCACAATACTTACTTATACAAGTTTGCGCTTCTATGTCTGCTTCAAAACCAGCTTTGCACTTGCATCCACCTGACGGCAAATACCATTTTCCGTCTCCTTTGCACAGGTAAGTTGGAGCACCGCCTCCTACCACTTCAGCATTATCTACACATTTGCCTGTGGCATGTTCGATTTGGGTAAGTTCTCTAGCAGTTGGAGTAGCTGAGAAGTTTGCAAAGTTTATCACAACTTCTGGGCACACGATGTAATACACCTGCGGCAAAGTCCAAATGTTAATTTTAACTTAAAAATGCATAAATATAATAATATACTACATATTATACACGATATTACTATACATAATATATTATTAATTATTAACATTTGTAAGTATATCAAAACAACGGCAGTTCCATGCATAAAATTAAAATAAATCGGTTTGATTTTTAATATCAAACAGAAAATATATTTATACATCGATGCAGGGTTTGCCGTTAAAATCAACTGCAGCAAAAAAAAAAAAAAAAACGTTTATACTATTATTTTTAAGATTTTTATTATTCCGTCGATCAGCATGGGGTTTTTACACATGTATATTGTATAAATATATATGCATATTAAGTAATATATTAAAAGGACAAGAAAAAACCATAAAAAAAATCATGTCTTCGACGGTCCCGCGGCTCCAACCCACCCCAAAACGCCCATTTACGGACTTTATATTATTATATCATATTATATACATACACATATAATATATTTGTTAATTTTAAACGATTAGGTAGTATGCTGTTACATAAAAAGCTATTTCTGTTTGATCGCAGTTGTTATCTTACATGCTGCATTTTTGTTTAATTCGTTTCATATTATATTAGTATATCTTTAGTCTATAATAACGGGAGATGACAGAAATATCATCTCTGGAAAAAAAGACGATTTAGGAACGCCATTTAAGTTAAATATAACCCGTAAAACGACAAGTTTAGACAAAAAAAAAACCGAAATGAAATGTTTATTTGCTCGTAAAATAAAAAATTTAGAATATATTATATACGTACATTTTGCTTTTATAGTTCTAAACATTATATTGTAAAGTACGAAATATTTTTGTTAAAAGATAAACGAAGGGGTATAAAAGTTATTGAGAGTTAGTGAGTCGGTTAGTAAATAATAGTTACATATAGAGCGTGCAGTATACTTGTACAATAGACGTTGTTCATTCGATGTTACTACCTACCTATACGTCTCAAGGGTGTAATTTTTAATTCATATATATATATAAAATTTAATAATATTAGACAGGTATTTGTTGCGCATGGTCGATGGCAGATGTTTTATGTAAGTATTTTATTAATATACTATCGTGTATGTATAGGAATAATTATTATAACGTAACTGCCTAAAATGATGTATACAGAAACATCTATTTCTGGAATTCATAAAATCGTCACTTATAAAAGTTACTTTAGTGTATATGATATTAAATACATTTAAATGGCATCAAAAAAGTTATTTTTTTTTTATAAACCTTTAGTCGCCAATTACAAAAAAGGAGTTTCATTATGCGAATTAAAAAGTTTTCGGTAATTTGTCTTTCAAGATTTCGGAGTCTCTAGAGATAAAAAGGCTTTTACGCATTAAGAAACTTAATAATTACAGAAACCCTCTGGCTTAAGCATAAAATACTCTTTATAGGTATATAGGCTATAAATTATACAGGGAGGGGATCATGACCGTTTTAATGCATTTCTGTGAACTATACAAAACGAATTTACACACGCACGTACGTAAAGGTATACCCACGTCAACATTTGATCGATCCAAGTAGATTTTATTTAATTTAACATTAAACGAGTTAAATCCTTACGAAATTACTATTGTATATTTGAAGCACCTACTGTTGTATAGTAATAACTGATAACTTTAAGGTATTCATTTTTATTGGGTGGGGAAGGAATTTAACAAAGCAAACATAAATTACTGTATGTGTTCCGTTTTGTCTGAACACGATGCCTAAGTGACATTTGTAGCAATCAGCTAATTTTTTTTTTCTTTTCCTGCTAAGCTGTAAATATCTCGGACAACTCAAACACCAGCCCGCGAGTGTATTTAGTTTCCGAGGCCTGCTGTGGCGGTACGCGTACGTTATATTATACACCGTCGTATTGTACAGATCGACCTTATCGCGCCGCGTTTATATTATATAAGTAATCACGAATTCATATTTCGACGGATACTAATGGTGTGATATCTCGTGTTCCGTATAACGACGGTTTCTCCCTCGTAGAATTCCTCAGTGTTTTATTTCTCTCCCGTGTTTTATTTTATTTATTCCACGGCGAAATTTACGACCCGGTCCGCGAGACGTTACCGTATTAACGACAATAACTATAAATTCGCCCACCGGGTCTCTCTGACATAATTATTGCATCGCGTTCTCGTCCGTGTAGTCTTTCGCTTTTTTTAACTCTTTTCTCTCCTCCATACTCCCCTCTCCTATCCCTTCTCAACGGCGGCACCGCTGCACGACAACTATATAATATATACATATACCTACATTTATACAATATACACGTATAAAGAACGCTTAACAGTATAGACGAGATTTTGTTTTTCTAATGTGACACAATCTAACAGCATCAGATTTACAGGCGTGGGATATGATTAGAGGGGAAAAGAAAAAACGCCAGGCGAGCAGAAAAAAAAACAGAAACACGAAAATCAAATTATATTTTATATAATATATACACGTGCCAAAAACCGGCGATTATGCGCGTGAATTATTATTAATTTTATAAACAACACCGTCATCGCCGACCTTTCTAAATGATCTTGTAAATTGTAATCAAAACAAACAACGGAGAATAATAACTCTTTGCGTTATGCCCGCATTCGCGTAAACCCAATCTTCTAACGTCATACGCCGGTGATAAGATACGACGACCATCGGATTCATTTCGCATAATTGAAGAGAAGAAAAAAAATAGGCACACAAAGTATGACAGTAAAAACGACCCGGTCTCTTTTATAATAAATTAACGTGCATGCAATTATTATTATATTATTAAGTACGTGTTATCTCGTCTTACCTTGACGGCCATGATGGAAATGCACGCACCCTGGTCCCTGAAGGCAAAGTACACTCCTTTTTTGGTAACTTTCACGGCTTTTGTCTCAGTATTGATCACCACTTCGTTATTAGCGTTGAACCTCCCCTCACCGGCAGCTATCCGACCTGTAACACACCACGTAATCATAAATATATATTTTAAAATCGAATCGTTATAAAAGTGTGTAGGTAATAGGTATACTTTATAGATATACCACCTAACTATATAGTATATATATACTATTTCGGACGTTGAAATTTATATCGATGTATATAATATATAAATGTTTCGTGCGTTATTACTACCTTCGAAACAAGTGTTTCGGGATAAGACAAAGAGATATAGATCATCAAAGGAATAATATCTATCTTTAGATCTAACATCCTACTATATATTATAGTGTTTTTCATCGCCCTCTCGAGTTCCTTTGATTAAACGCGTTTCATCGCTAAGAATATATACTGTATATAGACCTCTCTAAAAATGTAAATTATTTATTGAAACGTACAAAATAAAATGTATGCTAATTAAATTATGATTAATTTGAATATTGAATTATTACTATGTTAAAATAATAGATATCGTCCTCGCGATGTTTTAATTCAGAGATAGCTAAGTTATTGTAATTATTGTATACTTATTTCCACATGTTTTTTTCTTTTTTTATTAATCTCTTCTTTCTTTGTAATCGTTCGTATTGTAAAATTGTTACACTTTAATACTTAGTTCTTACTATTTATACCATATATTGAGATCCAATTTTCAAATGTTAAAAAATTTAATTATATATACATAAGTTTAGATGATGACTGTCAGGAAAACTTTAAAAAAAATAATAGATGTGCTAGACGTATTACGTAACCTCATCTACATGGTTACTTATATACCTATAATATATATAAAAAAATAATATTCATAGATTATTTCGTGTTAAGGAAAGAAATAATACATACACATATTATTATTTCCAACCACCATTAGTAATTAAAACGAAAATTGAAGGATATCGTTTATTTAGGTATGTCTTTTAAAACAACAATCGTTTATAAATAATAATGTAAATTAATATCATTTTTTTCCTTTTATATATTAATGTATATTATATATTATATATACTATAGGCATATGTACAATAGCATACTTCGCATGGCATAATTACGTGTAAAGGATTTCCCGTTTCACTACGTTGAACGGTTTCAAATATTTTTTAATATTTCCTCTGGTGAGTTGTGGATAATACATTATTATGCCGTTCAAGGTAATTACTAATTACTTTTGATAATTATTATATAAGGACATAAAAAAAACATACTATTTCAGAATACCACGTATTATAATCTATGGTAGTGTTTTGGAAACGATAGAAAACTATAGAAAACTAATATCTTGTATAGGTAGATTTTGGATAATTATATAATAACATGACAAATATTATGATGGATACTAACCAACAGATTTATAGCTGTCGGGTTCCCAGGGCGGTGGTTCCCTAGTAGCCACGTCAAACTCATAGTAGAGCAGTGAAAACGTTTCTTTGCACGACAGCGCGTACCCTGGGAACAGCGAACAGTCTCGGATGGTAAACTTGACTTCAATGTAAATGAGATTGGCCAGCCCTCGCTCGATGAAAGGCGTCCACACCCAGTTGTTGACGTTTTGCTTGGTGACATCGCACACGACGTACGACCGCCAGTTGATGCCCTTTTCAAAATTTATGTAGCTCTCTTCTACCCACTGAAAATTCACAAAAACGTAATTAAATAAAATATAATATATATAAAAAAAGCACAATAATATATTCATATTACACAGGAATAAATAAAGTACATATATAAGGACATAGGTACATCCACGTTATGTATATAGTAGTATAGTTTTGACGATTTCCCTGGGGGTAGGATAATATATGTATATAATATGTGTGAGTGTGTGTATGTGTGTATCTGTGTGTGCACGTATATAACAAGGTTCTATTGTCCTGGAAATTTGTCACCACCGTCATCGCCAATTGCGATAGTAAATAAAAACCCCCATTGGGTTAATGATCCAACGACCCTCTGTGACGAGGAGGTGGTGGAGACTTGTGCGAAAACATTCCGAGCACGAAGTCCTCTTCTCTTCTCCGACGGCCTATCCGGATGAGTCACGGGGACCCACCTTCAAAGGCTTGTGCAAATAGTATATATACGGGGCAAACGCAACGTATTCATTTGCTTTTGCACACACACACACATATATATATACGTACACACGTACACATTGTGAATCATCCAAAACGTTAGGGTCGTAGCGCGCGCGAAATCTCATCAACTCGCCCGCCGCGCTCTCTCCTCCGACCCTTATTCCCCTCTTCCACCCCCCCCCACAACCGATCCTGCTGCGGCACACTCGGTGTACGTGTCTATGGCGATTCGTCTTGATCGGATTTCGTCAAGCCCGACCTACCGAAATTGTTGCGAGCGCTAAATTTACATAATGCCCGTAGAGAAGAGACAGAGAGAGAATGAAAGAGAGAAAGAGAGTGAGCGAGTCACCGCCAGAGAATAAATTACACGAAAACGTGGGATATATAGTGTATAGTAGTACGTTGGTGGTGGTGGCGGAGAAAACGGTCAAAATAAACATTGTAACTATGTTTTGGCTTAACTCCAAAGCGATGCTGAGCGATGCTAGGCGGCCGGGAAACATCGACATGCAAAAAATATAAACAAGAATAAAAAAGGAAACTGTAAGTCTCACAGATTTTCCGATGTCGTTCTTCGCCGTCGATTAATGCAAACGCGTCAAGTAAATATTTTTTTATGTTAATTACTGACTTCATTTTCTTTGGAATACATTATTATAAACTACGGAAGATAATAAGAACGAACGCTGACAACGAATACGAGACGGAAAAGTTTTTAAAACGGTCTCGACGTAAAACTGTTTTATATATTTATAATCGTAAATAAATTTGAATAATTTTTTAAGCCGAAAAATGTTTTTGGAAAATATCAATGCGGGGCGGGTACACAAATCTACCAGATTTCACACTTGAGGGCACAATGGGCACAATTGCAAGGGATGACAACAATATGCACGGGAGTAAAGCGGGAAAATTCAGCGGGGAAAATAAAATCTCAAAGGTCAACTGCGACGGTCTGGGAGAAACGATTAATGCGCGCTTCCGTTCGAGAGGACTGCACACGATTTAGATATGAAACGATGGATTTTACCCCGAGCCACGAGACTGTAATAGTGTAATGTAACACATAACATTATTATATACGCATTCGGTACAACAATGGGTTCGGGTGATGCATGTCTCTGTGTATTATATATTATTATTATTATACACACGGACGCAGACAGTGTAACTCGGCGGCGTACTAGCAATGCGCACACGATTATACCCTTGGGAGAGGAGAAAGCGCGTTTTCCGGCGTCATTAACACGCCGAAAACCATTTTTCGAACGGAGTGCTTAATGAGCCCCGAAATCTTCCACATAATTCGGTACGTCATTACGGAGCGCGGTTCGTATAAGAGAAAAAAATTACTATATATGTGAATTATAATAGTAATGTATATATATATATGTGTATAGGGGAAAAAACGTAAAAAAAGAAGACGGTGGAGACGACGACGGCGACTCTGTGTTATTCATCATTAGGGAGGAAACGCGCGGGTAGTGATATAATATATATATATAATATAATACCGTACACACAACCCGCCGCAACAGATGACCGGCCGCGAAGATAGTAATTTTTTTCTAAGACTCACTATAGCATTCATATAAAAAGCCAAGCGCGCGCGCTCACACACAACACACGCACATGCACACACACTCACACACACACACACACACACACACACACACACTCACACTCACTCTCATAACTATAATGTGTATTTAATTGCCCGCCGCTGCCGCGCGCGTTATTAAAGTGCCATTAATGGGGCGAACCGAGACAACACGTTGCTGCAGTGCGGCTACCTCCTTTTTTTTTTTTTTTTTATAGAGGTACGCGCGGCGTATTGCATACTTGTATTATTATTATTATCATATAATATAATATAATTTTTTTTTTACCGTGGAAAAGGAATCCGGAGAATATAATATAACCCAACGTCGTCGATTTGTAAACGTCATCCGGGATAATTACATTAACAACCGGTAGATTCAATTCTAATAAGAGTTAAGGTATATATTTAATATATTATATATTTATATATAATATGCATAATAAAAGTATATATAACAAATAGGATGACGGTATGTAGTCGGAGACGACGCGGTATAAGGGTTTACATAATAATATATAACATCTAGCTGCCTACATATATTTATTATTATTATTATACATTATTGGTGGTCGTTCGCATGCCGCCGGTTGTAATGTGGTGTGTGTGTGTGTGTGTGTATGTGTGTGAGCGCGCGCGTCCACAAAGAAAACGTACGAAGAGGTAACGGCGGAAGCAGAAAAGCAGCGGCTACTTGTCGCATTATGCAAATGTCCACGTCAAAAGATTGCGGTCCACGCCGCTGCCGGTGCCGCCAGTGTATGGTTTTCAAAAGGTGACGCGGTAAAATGTAATTTATTCTTTTGGACCCAACGTGTAGATATGTCATTGGATTTAAATATACATACGCACACGACTACACTAGCGCATACGTATGTACACGTACTTCGACGAATGTGCGCGCTGTCGTTTTGCCATTCAATCCCGTTATTCGTAAGTATTTCTATTCGATATTTTATTTTTTATTTTGTCAACCCAGCTCTGTCCAGTCTCATGTATTTATATACGTATATAAACATGGCGCGCACACGACCGTCAAATCAACCTTAGTGGAACATGGGAAATTCAAAGTTCAAAACTATCACGAATAAAATATACGTATATTATAGTAATAATAAAAAAAAAACACTGCACGCAGACGGCCTTACATTTTATTATTATAATATGTATTGTGTATAGTTATATCATAGGTACGTGCGACCCGTCACCGTCGTCGTAGAAACGTCGTGTTCTAAGCTCTTTGCAGATTATGTCTAAAACTAAACGAAAAATAAAAACGTTTGTACGTGTATAGTTATATACACTACAATCGAGATCTAGATGACCGATAAAAATCATATACATATACCGCAGCATTTAATGAACGGTTCTTATGTAATATGCATTCACGTTGTATACCTGCATATAGGTATAATATGTTACAAACAATATAATATATGTATCAAGTATACTGAAAGTATAGGTTTATAATTTATAAGCGAAGGGAGTATAGGTACTCTCTGCTGTATATTATTTTATACAGCAGTAACGATTAATGTGGAAAAATAGAATCTAAATTCTAGGAGTTGATATTACTATAGTGCACTATTATAATATACTTAAACCTTTACATTATATATATATATATAATATATTGGACGATAATAATTCGGATTATTCGTGTTGTGGTATATACATTGACATCAGCGATAGTTACATAAAAGGCATAAATAGTTCGGGTCAGCAGACGAAGCCCGTCAACGGCGTCATTCGTTATTTGATAGGTACATAAAAAAAATAGTATATAATAGAATAGAACAACCGTGTGTCCGTGTCCTCTTTAATCGTAGAACGGAAATATTTTGTCGGGTTGCGCGGAAAAGAGCATTTCGATGCCATCAGGCCAATTGGGTGGGGAGAGGGGGTGCGCTTTTTCCAGTTCAAAGAATATATAATAAAGACACGATGACGGCCCTTACAATATCGCAATATACATGGTATATAACAATACAATATAATATAATATAATATAATATAATAATATATATACAAGTGCGGTGTGCTCGTGAAATTTCCATTTATTGATTTGTTCGCAGCGTAGTGAAGAAAAAAGAAAATTAATTAAAACCGACCCCGTTTTCGATTTAAATTCAAATTCGCCGCATGTTTTATTCACGGGAAAACGACAACGATTACAACGACCCTATATATATTATATATGTATATAAAATTATAAAATATTCTCTTGGAAATATTATTATTTAGGCGATGGGGTTGGCAATAAATGCATGAATGCGCGTGAAGATCACTGAACACATACACTGCACAGTTCATATATATACTACTACCAATGTCCAACACGCTATAAAATAATTATTATATAGTACGAGTGTACGACGAAATAATTCTATTTATTTACGACGACCGGGTCATAGGATTTAAGGGAAGGCATAACAATGAACAAATGTTTAAGACTTGTTGTGGCGGTGGATCATGGTCGGGTAGAATGAGAGTTTTTCGAGAAATTCTATATAAATATAATGCGAAATAATGCGATTTCGTGGCACGGCAGCAGCACATTCCGGATCATTAAACAAGGGGGAGAAAAAAAGCAGAGATCGCGCTTTGCACTGCAGCAGCACCCCCCGCGGGATCAGTTGACTGATGGCCAGTGATATATCCTAAATAATACGAGTAAATAACTCTTTGCCGATGGTCGTGGAATCCGCGGGGTCCATGCTAGGGGTGTTTCGCTCATTAGCCGCGAGAAACCAGATATGCCGCCACCAACGCGGCCCGACAATGACAAAAGACAAAAAAACCAAATATAAAATGATGAAAAAAAAGACTTCTGAACTGATATTTAAAAGAATGTTCTTGACGACTAAACGACGGTGGGACGGAGGAGATCGACCGTACACTACCGCGGACCGCTGCAGAGAAGTTCCCCCGCGCGGTATATACCAACGCCAGTATAAGTTTGCTGCTGCGGCCAACCCGATTAATTATTGCTCAAAAGTTTTGGCTCTGCCACCGCTTCTGGTTATATATAATATATGTATATATATAAACGTGCAATAATGTTCTCTCCTCTCGGCAACTATAATATATATATACGGAAGGCTTCACCGTCGCAGCTATATAGTAATCCGAAACTCGTGGGCCAAGCATGGGTCAGCGAGCTTTCACCCGATCCTTATATTTATGACCTCTGGTTTTTTTTTCATCCATTCCCAACCCCTTCAATCTTTTCCTTTTTATCAGTTTTTCTTTTTGTCCACAAAAATCACGTATACCCGGCGAAACGAACCACGATTTTTCGCACAAAAGCGTTTTTCCTCGAATGTCACGCGAGACGTGAGACGTCACCGCGGTAGCTGCGTTTAATAGTCATGCTCGTTGAAATTCAACTGCGAAATATAACGGATGGCTGAAATATTTTCGCCGTCAAGTTCAAAGCTAGTTTATATTATTTATATTTATATAAATATGTATATTTGCACATTTATCAACTTTCTTTTAACCTATGATATCGAATACATATTATTAATATAATATTAATATAAATAGAACTGACGTTTTGTCGGATACCACCGGTTCTGCGTTAAACGTCTTTGATATATTATATTATAATATAATATGTGATATATTTTGTAAGTAATAATATGCGCTAGAACACCGTACGCCCCCGGTGCGTCGTGTTGTACATCAAAAGTTTAGTTATAATCAACGGCAAAAGTTATTGTACAACACATATGCCTAGATAAAAGTCCAAGTGCGAGAGAGCAGAAGACAAACTTTTGCTCGTTTAATTAATACTAGGTTTATAGTTTCGTTATCCGATAACTGACTATATAATATTATTATATACACCTATGTAGTATGTTATAATATTATATTTATATATACAATCATACCGTATGCCGGAGTCGAAACGTTATATACATATAAATTATTATATTAAAAATTAACTTTTATCGTCGTCCTAAAATGCGTAACAGCGAGTTTTATAACATCTCCGAGTAAGTTTACGAACTCACAAATAATATTACCTACCCGGCTACAACACACGTCTAGTATAATATACCAATATACGGATGCCTATGTAATAAATTATATTATGTATATGCGAGTGTTTAGGAATTTTCAACGAAATAATATAATAGTTTACTACGAAAATATCGTCATATACCCGCCGACAATGTACGGCAGCGGTATAATAATATTATATAATATACAATATACTTTCGCATGTAAAACCACTCCGGCGGTCGCGAAAATGAATTTTAAACATTGAAATGACGCTGGTACGAGCTATATCTAGACTTCTATACAATATTATGTACGCATAGCAGGGACCGGAATTATTGTGCGATCAAAAACGGATACACCAGACGGTTGCAGATTGCACTTTACATATTATGTATGCCTTGTCAAATGTGCACATATTACACATATATTGTCGTCGTTGCACACACACACACACACACACAACCACGACCCACCGTTGGAACCCACCACCTTGAGACGTGAAATTCGCATGGTAATATAATATAATATATATATATTTTATATAGGCATGTGTAAATATATTCATGTATTCATCAGTGCATAACACGCGTGTGCAGCAGTGTACCTATATCAACCGTCACCGAGTTTACAACTTCCTCATCCGTGAATTTTTTTCGTACCGTCGTTTGTCCCGACCGCGTTCGGTACCACTACGAACACTATATTAATATCTCTAGTAGCTATAATACGAATTTGATGATATTCGCATGCACGCTGTTCGTCGACGAAGTACTGCAACGCAGGTAGATACAGGGATAAATAAGACCCTAAATTATACCACAGTATATCCATATCCGATTTTATAACGCGTTTTACACCATAACAATAAATTATTTTATGCGGACGGCGTTGAACATTCGTACAACATAATATAGAAATATATTTATTTTTTTACATTTTTCGTCTGTAAGTTTTCTCTTCGTGTTAAGCAAATAGCGTGTGGGTTAGGCTAGTCGACGAGGTATAATATGTATAATATATACGTGCGTGTACAATATATACTCTGTGGTTTATATTATCATGTATCATCGGAAGCGGCGGAGGAGGCGCATCGTTATATCGGCGGTCGGTCGTAAAAGTTGACCGACGCGGCGGCGGTGGCGTACGTCATAAATATCGTGGCCGGCCATAAAAACTTGGGCGAATTCGATATTATATGTACGTACGAGCAGAGGTTTAATTTCCCTTATACATATATCCAACGCGTTATTATTAATGAACTCCCTCGGGGGTACGCACACGCATACATACGTAGACATGCATATGTATACACACATACACGATGCTGGAGCAGAGCGACGATCAAAGGAAAACAACGACGACGACGACGAAAACACGTACATAGTATACAGTATACACACAGGCGCGTATATTATATACTTGGTTTTCTCTGGTACGGGGAAAAAATATCGACGTGTAATCCTTTGGGGATGTCCCGGCTGTAGTAGATACACTATACCGCCTATAGTCGGGTGGTATTATTATTATTTTACGATGTAATATTATATATATATAATATATTATATATAGACACGGTGTACAATGTGAAATCCGGCGGATCCGGTCGTCGCGTGATGGTTTATCGTTTTGCAGGAAAATTGACAAGTGGCAGCGGCGACGAAAATTTCGTCTCTGCTCGTTATTCGTATTATTGCACGTACATTTCATATATACACATATATTCATATACACACCACAGGTATACGCCCAGTTTATGATGCCTGAGCAGAAAAGTACCATCGCCTGCACCCTTGTCAACAATCACGATGACTGCTGACACGAACAGGCTCGTTAATTTCGGATTTGCGTGCGCACACTCGATTTGTACTAATTTCGTCATCCCTGCATAATATATATGTATATTTAGTTACACTGTACTGTATAGTTATCGTGCGTATATTAAACACGGCTGCGGCATATTACGTTAATAAATCTGAGGAATTAACGAGCCGACGATTTTGTTCCAATATATTGTATATAAAATGTTATTATAATAATATTTGCATATAGACACGCGTGCGCGCACACGTCGTATGTATAAACGTATAAGAATAGCTGCACGACACCGACAACATAATAATATATAAATATGTAATATGACGTATAGCAACCATTTGCATATATGGTTTAGGTATTATATATAATGTAGTCAGTTCGCCTGTAATATGGCATTGTATTATCATTTTGTGCGTATTAATATCCCATCGGATTATCGAAATACGTCGAGATCTTGAGGACAAATATTATGTTGTGAGAAACTGAGAAACAAAACCGCAAATATCTTGGATTTTTTTTTTAACGATACTTTACTGATCTGTAGAAAATCCCATTATACAGTCATCACTGTTGTGTATTATACAACACATATATTATATATATATATCTATTATATCATATTATGGAGCTTAAAAATCAAACCTGTAAACTAAATATTAAATATTATATGCCGACATGCAGTGCAGATGTATGTATATCGGACGAAAAAATAACGGGGCACCACGGCGGTCTGTGTTGAACAATGAAAGTGTAGTAATATTGTAGAAAGTAGGTGTTACAATTAATATAATCTACCGGCGTCGTCTAGGAGGAGAAAAAAAACGTTGTCGCGGTCATTTATTATTTTCATTTGCCGTGTGCGTATAAATACAATTATGTATATATAATATATTAATATAACATAGCATTCACGAAGAATGTTGAAAAACAAACAATGACAACAACTACAAAACGGGCAAAAAACGCTCATCACATTTTTATAATATATAAGGAAGGAAATGATTTCAATGACGCCGGGTGACCTGCCGTCGAGCCGTCGGTGTTTGCCGACTATGATGATAATAATAATAATAATAATAATATAATAACGCACGCGCGCCAGTGTATGTGTTTATTATAAAGTATTATTTTATATATGCGTACCCGTACGCGACCGAATCTTACGACGGCCATTGTGTTCGCCAATTGTTATAAAAGAAATTTCCGTCGCGTTATTTTCGTGGGTGATGAGAGACCGCAGGAGTCATTATAATAATCTAGGCGGCCGCGGTGGTCATTTTTTTCACTCTTCCGAACCTGGCAAGTATTATTACATCGCCGTCATTGTTATGTCGTGTAATCGTCGTCGTTGTCTATCTTCTATTTTTTTTCACTCGTCTTCTATGCGACGCACACAATATAACAATGTTATAAAGTACGAGCGCAGCGCATTGCGCGTATATACTTTTTAACATTATTATAATGGTATACTACATCTAGTACACTACACTACACGGTATACGGTACCTAATATGGCCCCCTAGATAAAAATAATAATAATAACAAACGACTGTACTGACGACGACGATGACGATGACGATGTTGAGGTGTGGCTCGTGAACTCGTCGAAATACGTTTCCAATTGAAAAGTCCACCACTCGGCCCGACAAAAAGAAATTGTTAATGAAATTAAACGGCCACTGCCGACTATCGATGAGATTGTAAGATACTTTGAACTCGAATACATAAAAGGGGTTACAGCAATGTCTAATTTAATAAGCATAATGATAATTGTTCGCGCGTCCTATTTTTACGGTTTTCCTGCACGCACGCGCGCACGTTGTATATACACTGTACTGCGATAATATATATAATAATTTTAAATGCGTTTCGTCCTAAGGGAGGCCTGGGCAACACGACGAAGATGATGACGGCGGCTACGACGTCCACCGTACCGTGAAATGATCTAGAAAACCACAACCTATCCTTTGTCTGTGCTGTTGCAGCGGCGGCTCGCGGCTGCGGCCACGGTTATTCAATACACTTTCTTGGATTATTATATTATTCGTCGCCATCGGCCGTACAAAAAAAAAACCCATGGCTTGATTTAAAATCCATTTCGATCAAATAATATAACCTCCTTGGCGCTAATAACCGGAAACGGTCGCGGAGGCGATGTCCGAGTTTTCTCATTTACCCTATCCGTCGCCCCAGGTACCAGCACCCTAGCAGCACTTAACATTATTATGATTACTACGATGTATATATATATATATATATATATATATATATATATATATCTTCCTACATGTAACATGTATGTACCTCCTAATAATGTGTACGTGTATAATAACGACGCATTTCGCGCTTATGCCCGTCACCGCCTCCGCTGACTATCGTTAGCGACGATTTCGTCACGAAAATATTTATAATTTAAAAACTTTTACGATGAAAAAAAAATTAACTGCAGTTGTGTAGACAGCGCAGCTCGGAAGGGGATAAAACGATTATTATGATCCTTTTCCCCTCCGTATATAATAATAATCACGACGAAATTTAACATATAAATGAACGAATTATCATATTTGTCTTTCTATTTATATACATATTGACAACGTCGAGTCTACCGTCAATCAACATTATGATAATGATGATGATTATGATCGTTAACTCGTAAAATATATACAACAATAGTACCTAAATATGTATCTACTCACGCATAATATTACGAATAAACTGACTACTGCACTACGTCTTCTGCAGGTCGTATTATATTAATATATATCACATCGTTTATGATTAATTGTTTATATACAACATTAAAATATTGTTTCGACAGAGCTGCCGCCTGTGTACAAACAAATTGTTTAAACTCTGATGTAAAAAAATATTAATAGCTAATATACCTGCAAATACGTTCTGGACGTATATCTGTTGTTTGTTCTGGAAATTTAAATGTTTTCTCGAGTTAGGTATAGGCGTATAGCCATTATACATAATCGAAAAAGCTGTGACTGAACAGGATATAAACGTATACAGTATATGTGTATAGAGTATGCATGCAGGAATAAATAGAAAGAACGACGATGAAAAAAGAATATAACATAAAAATGTATAAGAATAAAGACGTCCGAACGAGCGCGATTTGCGTCCTGGGTGTGACCTGAACTTGTAATGGTAATAATTCACCGGATAATGTTATGTACATGTAAATTCGAAACGAGACTACACACACACACGATATGTTTACCCCTTGTCCTCCACTCCGACTCTCTTTAGCTTCAGCCTGATCCTGCAGTATAATATGCCCCGTCATCAGCAACCCCTTCACCTGCACACACCCGCCGACGACGTTGCAGTGTGTATTATTTAAGTATATGTATAAATGTTATTCTTTTACCTCTCACACGTATATATTGTTGTAGTCTGTAACAGAAACTCGCGCCCGATGTACATATATAGGTACGTGGCGGCGGCGGCGACAATATCGAACGCGCGGGGCACAAAAGGCGCGCACAAACACCGTCGTATAATGGTCGTGTGTACCTATAATAATATAACGCGAGTGTATGGCATATATGATGGAAAAACACCATAGTCGTGTATGCTAATTCCCCAGGCAACGAACGTATTTCCGTTTTGCCGTCGGCCGGAATGTCAGGCCCGATTTAATTGACCTTTAACGGAGTGAGCGGTTCGGCGGCGACGACCCAATCAATTTTCAAAATGCCACGTAGGTTATCCTGCAGCTTATAATATCCTCCCCATTTCTCTCTCTCATCTCCGATTATTATATACACATATTATACCTACAATCTACATATATTTTTTTTTTATCAAAACGTCCAAGAGTGTGTGCGCAGCAGCAGTGTGTGTAGGTGTTGTGTGTATGGAATACGGTTTTATCTGGCCCCACCGCCGTCGGTGTGACGGTTTCTCACGGTCCAAATAAATCCTCTAAACAATATTTGCAGTATAATCTCGTCTTAAAAGTGCTGACTAATCTTTCCCGCAACGACAACGGCTTAAAAACTATAATCAGCACAGATGACCGTAAAAACACGTAGACGACGTTGTTTTTGACACAATTTCAGTTTCATGACATTCATTCGAACGTTAAAAATATATTTATTACTACACCCAACTATGAAAAGCAATTGTTTTCTTAACATAAAAGTTTAAATTGAAAAACAAAATTAAATCGTAGCGAAACGCGTGAAAATTATTAACAAATCGAGTGGGTATACAATTGAAAATTCTTCCTTGCAACGTTGAATTGAATTATTTAGGAGGACACTATACAGTGCAGCAATTGGTTGTATTCATGTCTGCTATATATTGTGGATATACTTGCGAAATGTATACGTTCCGTACAGTTTGAAATAGTTTTTTGTCCTAGCTATTAGATTTAATTGGACAATTTTTCCAATATTTAAGTTTAATAACAAGATATACCTACGTATAATAGCGTATTGTTAATACACGTTTTGATATAATATACAAAATATGTGTAGCGAATAAAACTATATATTATAAAGAAAAAATAGTAATAAATCACAGGTACCAAAGAAGTTATTACCTATCTTTAGATTGTACCTACCTATATTATAACCGGTCATTTTCGTATATTAACCAGAATAAGACTATTGATTATGCAAAGTATAAATTTTTTAAATGTTAGAAATAAACGTTGCCGTGCGACGTTTTCAACCAAAATAAAAAAAAATAATGGACATTTTTTTTCTTTTCTTGTGAATATATCTTTATTAAATATGAATTATTAGTAGACCTAATCCAACATAATATAGTTTGATGATTGATAATTATTTATATTGACCTTTATACACGTACATGTAGGTATAAAATATTATATTATAGGTATTACCAAAAATACATGGTTATAATACGTGATATTATAATATATTATTACTTTGTTAGATAATAATAATAATGATTATTTAAGAAATGATACCTATATAGCACCTATGCTATATCAAATTATATAAAAGGTATTTTATTTAATTGAGTACCAAACTAGGTTATATTTTGTACTATTTGTCAGAATAAATACATTTTATATTTTAGCATTAAGCATGAAAAGTTCATAAAATAAAAAAAAAATAGTACATAAACAATATAGAATTAATTATTCGAGTACATCATTGTGGCAATATAAATATTGTCTGTAAATTATATTTAATAAACTTTATAGTTAAATAACTTCAGTCTTATCCTGGTAATCAGTAAATATAATATATACGGGAAACGGGAAGTTATATTTTGATAACACGATACCTTCGAAATAAAGCCACAGGGGGCGGGGACGTGGGTGACTTTAATAGTTTTCAATGAGAAAACAATAAATTTAACGATTACTTGTCCGAAATTAATGGACAATCGCGAACGTTAAACGGTTTTATTGCTAAAATACGACCGTTTAATAAATGTCGGACAGACCCCATAAAGTCGACTACAGTTAAAAACCGTGTTAAATAAAATTAACAAAAAAAACAATGTAGGTACCTCCTATAGCTGTATAGGTAGATATAATATATCTATATTTTAAAAAATTTTTGTCTTCTAGTAAAAAAATTTACCAACCAGCAAACAGAAAATATACTATTAAGATAGAGCTGATAATTATTTTTAGCAAACATAAAAAAGTACGAAAACGACAAAAACACCAAGGAAAATACGTATTAAGTATTAACGAGTGTAGGTGACATTTACGAGTAGGTAGTTATATTATATTATTAAATTTATATTGTTTAAATATTGTAGCCGAACTCCGAACAAAGATTGGCATGGACCAAGAATAAAATAAGATTTATCAATAGGTTTATGTAATGTATGCGTGTAAAGTCGTCACCAAAACAAGTATAAACGACACGAATGATTTTATAGTTGTATAATATAATAATAGCGTCGTACACGAAGCGAATTTTTTTTAACCGTGTGAAAACCACACGTTTTCTTAATCAACACGATCTGACGTCGATCAGCCGCCGTATTTTATGAACGCCGGGCTCTTCTTGCAGGCTCAGGACAAACCACGACTACACGATTTGTACCTATATTATTATATTTTTAATAAACTCACACTGAATATTACACACTCGGCCAGCTATATGTGATGGGTCCGGCGACATATTATAATATCATATAAATTAACGTTTTCGGTGGAAATACACTGCGCATATCTATACAGTGGACGACCACCACGTGAGGCCACGGTTTTCATCGAGTTCGTTAAGGTATATTATGCGAGTACCCTACCTATGGATGGTAAGTATATATATATATATATCATGTGAATATTAGTAAACATGTGTGGAGCGAATACCTATCATATATTACATAAATATAATGTATTATAATACATCGTATATTATACCTAGGTACTGATGTGGCAGCAGCGGTTATTACTGTATTATCGTTTTGTCGTCTTGTAATTTAAAATATCGTAATAACTGTCACTGTACATCCGAAGTGGTGACTGCTCGTGGACTCTGCGGTGCATCTAATAATAATATATAGTATTATATACATATTATACGTCGTATGCTGCACGAGTGTTAGGGACACGACCGAACGCATTGTAATTGACATTAGAATAAAACGCACATCGACGTTGACGGCCGTAATTGACGGTTATGTTAATATGCGCTTCGCGGATGTGTACCACTGTACGTACTATATAGGATGAAATTTACTACGCTCGTTTCAGTACATTTGCACGTGCCCGCGTTATATTGTTAATCGAAGTAATAATTCGTTATTGTACTGCACATATATTACTATAACGATTGGTACATTTGCGAGTGGAGTTATAAAAATTAGAAAATTAATATTCTTTACAAACTCCACAACAAAAGATTGGCATGGACCAAACAAATTGAAATCACACAAATTGGTTTGTCACCTATCGTGTAATATTTTTATAGTTACCAAAATAATCGCGGATTTTTTAGTGTACCACTAAAAAAAAATTATTTTGTCATCACTGCTATTGCCTATGTATTATACATTCATCATTATCATAGGATGAATTTATTTTGCATTAGGAAAACAGTATACACGATTTCCTACATACTATAGAATATTTTTAACCATCATCAAGTAGATAGTGATAATCCGGCGACATTATAGCATCATTAAATTAACTTATACACTGTATCTATACATCGACCACCACTCCATTTTATTTCGTTATATATTATGCCAAGACACACCTATGATTAATATTACATAATATTTTAAACTATTTTTGGAATACCTATTATTTCCAAAAAATAATATTATACGATGGTACGATGTGGCACAGTGGTTATTACTGTAACGTTTTGCAATTTAAAATATCCGTAATCCGAAGTGGCGATCGTACACTATATATAAATTATATAATATATACGTCGTACTGACCATGTAACATTTGCAATCGGACTAATTGCGAAATCGCTTCGTTGTACCACTGGCGAGTACATTTGGAATTGTTAATTAGATTTGTAACATTATATTACATATCATATCTATATAATACGATTGCATTTATTAAATTATAAAATACACCAAAGGACTGCGAAATCTGCCATTCAAAATAATTATTATTTTTAACCACAACAGAAAGATTATAGACATGATGCACCAAACAAATTGAAATCACACAAATTTGTTTTCACCTATCGGTGGATAATATTTTTATAGTTACCAAAATACCAATGATTGGGGTGCTAGGTACTGTTTGTTTAGTAAGCGCTAATGTTAATGTTGGATAATTCTAAAAAAAAAAATTATTTTGTCATCACTGCTATTGCCTATTGTATTATACATTCATCATTATCATTATATTATTTAATATTTATCACTTATCATATGTTGTATTATTTTGCATTATGAAAACAGTATAGGTACGCTATCTATAGTTACCTACATAATTTAAATCATTTTGAAATTTAGAAGCTAATTTGAACATAGAATATTTTTAACCATCATCAAGTAGATAGTGATAATTTTTATTACATTAAGCATACATTTTTTATTGAGCTTTAGTTTGACTCTACTATATATTACTACTATGTACTGTAGTAGTACTAAAGTACTTCAATTAACGCGCTACACCCGACCACAATAAAATAACAAATAATTATTTCTAATCTTTATGTATATAAATATAATCCAAGACACACATCTAACTGAAACCTATTAATTATTTATCTATAGTGGTAAATGTTCACTTAATTTTTCAACTATTTTTGGAATGTTGTTATTTCCAAAAAAAAATATTTAATTGACCGTCACCAGCTTTTAAGTCACTAAATAAAAAAAAATATGGCAACAACAAGGTTGTTCACAATGTAGATCACAATGTATTTTGACTATGATTTTAAAAATGATTGAATTATAATTTATATTAAAAGATAGTGTTATGATAGTATATTTGAACTCGCGACGAAAAACCACTAATATAATATTTTTGTCAAACGTATTCATTATAATTGGTTATATTATAATAATATATTTATGTAAATCTAAATACTGAAATAATATTTAGTCGGGCCGAAATGATTGGGCCCAGAAAAAATGTACACCGCATATATTGGTAAAATGTCTATATTATTTGCCGGGGGCTCCGAAATTCCGAGATTTTTTGTGGCGTCGAGTTGGCTATGCAAACCCACATTATATAATTTCCACGGTCATATTATGTAGTTATAAAGTTTATTTTTAAAAAAAAAACTTTTTATATTTTATATTTATATGTAAAATGTTTGAAATTTGTTAAAAAAAGACAATAATGTATTATTATTTTATTTTTTAAATGTAAGCTTTCTTATTATTAAGTCAGAGAATGACCTGTCATCTTCTTATGACATTTATTTAAAAAAAATATTTTATATTTTATGTGTATTAATGTTTGAAATCAGTTTAATAAAGTACATTCATTTAAAAAATTTTTAAATTATGTATTTTTTTTTACCTGTACACTGTAGTAGGTATCCTGAATATTTTCAAAATTAAACATGAAATTATCTCATATTTATCTAGATAAAAATTATTACAGTGATCTTTATCTTTATCTAGATAAATTATTAGTTATCTATTCCCAACACTGATTATGTACATATTATTGACGCATTTAATACTATTATCGTAAAAATATTACTTTTGGAGAACAATATGATTTATTTGTATAAAAAATGTAAAAGAAAAAGATTTCGTGTCTAGATGTTTTGATTTTTTTTCTACATTAAGTCCCTATTCAACGTTAAAATAGGAGATGTACCTATCCATTATATTATATAGATATTAGATAGTGCCTAATATATTTTTTTGCGGGGTGTGCGTATATGCATGCCCACAAAAGAGCATCATAATAATTGTTATTTATTATAGTTATTACCTACGTCTTATTACTATATAATAGTACAACATCGAGGCAATAGTTGGTTTTATTTTTCTGTTTTTCGGGGCGGCGATGTGCAATAATATACAATGGCGTGAGGCGATTTCACACTTGGACCCACTCCCCCCCCTTCGAACGACAATACAGTATATACCTAATACCTACGTCTTAATATTATATCTATATATAAATATATAATATATATTTGGTATCATATATTATATTATCATGTGATATTACGAGGTGTGCGGGACCGACGACTGCGGGTACTTTGTACACATCGGAGAATTCCAAGCACGTTTACTTATATATACCCGGAGCAAGAGACGACGCTTTTAATTGGACTCGCTGGACACGCCTACTTCGTACACTGCCTCCGGCGGCGGCGGTATACCGCTTGCTCGCGCGCGAACGAACGGTGACGGACGGACGGACACCGCCGCACAAGAACGCACGCACGCGCTACAGCCCGTCGCATAGGTATATAATAGTACCTAATATGTGTCCGAAACAAAATCCGTATACGGCTTCTCGTCCGTCGGACGCCACGCGCGATATAATATTATATTATTATGTATATACGCGGGCGGCCACGCCACCATTTTACCGATCGGATTACTCTCCCTCTCGACACTATACATATTATTATTATTATAATATAAACATATAATAATGGTGTGCGTATATCCCTCTTCGCACGCCGCCGAGGATACGACAATATTATACCCCCCTAGAAAATCCGATATTCGTTTTCACTCCCGGCCGACCGATAGCCGCGCATGCGGAAATAATAATATGGGTAATATATGCGATATAATATATATATATTATATTATATATTTATATGAACAGACTTGGGACTTATGGCGGCGATGAGTGTGCTCGCGTGTATGTGGATAATATATTATTATTATGATATCCAATAATATAGGTTTACTATACGGAGGTGTCGCGGTCGGACGCGGATACATAACAATATAGGTATTACCCCCTAGAACAGGGGACGCCAACCTGCAGCACCTTGGTCTATCACGATCGACTAGTCGATATTTATAGAGGAATAAATTAGGTTGTTCATATAATAAAAAATAATTATGGACCATTATCAAAAATTGAGGGAATTTAAAGTTTGATCTGGATAAAACGATTTTGGAACTGGAAATAATAACATTACAAAATCCTTCTGTATTTAAGATTTCCAGGGCATTTTAGAATTAACTTGATTATACCTGATTCAACATTTTCGAGTATGACATAGTTACTTGAAGAACAAACATCGTTTAACAATGACAACAAATTATAATTTAGATTCAATTTAAAAAACACTTCATTTATATCTGTTTTTATATATTATGTACTAAGTTTCTCAAAGTTCATCATTAATATGTCAGCTTGAAAGCTAAAATTCAATGAAAATTTCAATCATTTTCACTCGCCAGATGATCGCCATGTATTATTTAATAATAGGAACAGACTTGAGACTTGCAATTAGTATGCATGAGTAATATAATGTACCTACATATCTACGAGTTACGACCTACCTATACAATATCCGATATATATAAGGCAGACGGCAGTGTTGGCTGAACTATATATTATGTAAATAATATAAATAATGTACATGATAATAACTTTACGATGAAAAAGCGTGTAAGTAAATTATTATATAGGTGTGAGTCGTCAGGGGAGAAACGCGCGTGCGAAGGGAATATAATAAAAACAAAATTCACGTGTCCGAGCGCGTGCATAAATTAAACGGGGGAGGCCCACCGTGTTTTCCTATTTACTCGTGTATAACCAACGAGGGGAAATCGGAAATCGTTGTGGGCCACCCTGTAAGCATTAAGTTATAAGTATATATATAAGTATATGAATATAAGCTGCAACTATATAGTATATTATTATGTCGTGCGGCGGTGTCTATAAGGTATAAACGGGACTATATACAATAATAACTCAATCCAATCTTGCGTGCGATCCAGGGAGGGCCGCCACCACCTGATTATAACATGATTTTAACACGGGACGACGGTAATATAATATTTATAACTTATATAATATTATATATGTGTGTGAGTAAAATGTATATAATATTGATACAGCCCTCGCCCCGCGACGGACCGATAAACGTCCAATAGTTGTTTCCGGAGGATACACGTGGCGGGAGGCGGATGCATAGAAGAAAGGGGCATTTGCGAATCGGAATTATATAAAATAATATACCACAATATAATGTTATTATATTCTAATAATATAATATAATATGTCGTATCGTGCTGTCGCGGTGTTTCCCATCGTATTTCCGCAATCATTTTAATGCATACGGGAAACATATAGTAGAAATAGACGCTGTAGACGCTGGCCACAGCAACACGTATAAATGTATATAATGTTATAATATACCGGTCAAATCGTCCACTCAGAGTTTGTCACCCAAGACGGCGTTTTATTTATCGTACAAGCGCGCCCGTATTATTACGTCTACTTACTTACTTACTCACGAAGCGCTGAACCGTAAAACTTGTTTCCTATAAAGTTTCTAAAACCCTTTATACACCGAGTATTTGCTGTGATATATAATAAATAAGAGGAAACACGACGGATCTGCAGCGTTTCGAATGTATACTTAAGCACTGCGTCCGAAAATAAGGGAGGTCAAAATAGTGTTTCAAAACTTATATACATAATATAATTGACAGGATTTATCGGCGGCGGTATATGGTGGCGCGGCAGTGCAGGCGGTCGCGTGAACACCAATACAGCTGCTCCACGAGTCGGCGATGGACGTTAATTAATTTTTTTCGGGAAATGCGTCACTTTTGACGGCTAGTTGACCTCTTTTGTTGACAGCCATGTGTACCTCCAGGGAGATTCAAAATTAAAATATTCTTTTTAAACGAACACGGATAAAAGTTTCAACTCGTAGTCATGTTTGCTTATTGCGGTTTGGTCGAGATTTTCAAACAACCGAATATAATTAAATAATAATACATACCTAATTGATATTATAAAAGAAAAGGTATTTTATGCGGAAATAATGCCACAAATCTGTTTTGATTTTATATACCAACTATTATATATATAAATTAACATGCTACAATAGAGTTGTGATGCGGCATATAATAAACGATTAAAGAAAATCAATCAAGCGTTATCCAACGAGACGGACAGAGATAAGGAAAGCCAATGGTTTTCTCTCTCGGGAACGAGGTTTCTTTGTCTAGGGATGTTTTCCTAGGGAAATCTAAAGGTGCTGGTCCGATAACGAATAAATGGCATTATTTTCGGGACGAGCATACGGTTTTTAGCACGCGGAGGGGTGCAAGATCGTAAAAGAAGATTACCAATAACGTACCATATCGGGGCCCACCCGGTCATATATGTGAGTTTCGATAGGGTATAGAATCGAAAAATCCATTAGCCTCTCCAGCCCCGCTGCCGAAGACGACTATCACAGTATTACCGAGGTCACTATACAAGACTCCGTCGTTTTAATCCGTTCCACATGTTGTCATACTGTTTCAGTGGCATTTTTATCGGCATCCATAAAAACAAATACGAAAATTCGAACGGGCACGCGCACTGATTCCGTACAATATATAACTATAATATAAGTATAAGTATATAATTTAAAATCTGTCATCTCTTCGGGGCCAGAGATGATGCTGCAGCACCAATCCGGTCCATTTAACATCAAAACACCATATAATTCGGTCGTAGATTTTTATGATATTATAGATTTTATCTAGTGGAAAAATACGCCAGTAAAATGTATACCAACATGTAAAACTATTTCCCTCAACTCCCCCTCCTCCTCACTCACCAATAAGAAATAAAGAAAATAGTGTTTACATAATATTGTATAAGATTATTGACTCACCCCTGCTGCGTTGGCGTCCGGTCCGTAAGGGTACGTAGTCCACCGTAGACTAGGCTCCGTCGTAGTGTCCAAAAGTACGACTGAAACAAACAAACAACACCTATTATAATACATACAATACGGACGCTTGACTAAGGCTTACAAAACACATAATACAGGTACAATCATGACAAATTTGATAGGTATCATCACAGGTATTTTGATACGCATCCTCCCTCTATACTTCGCCTTTATATCGTAGTTCTCCACTTCTTATTGGCTATCAATCATATACATACATATATAATACATAGAACAACATCAACCAATAAGAAGTGGAGAACTACGACATTGGCCGGAGGTGAAGAAGATGAGCATACTGCACAAAACTAGTACAACTGTGATGATGCCTATCTAATTTGTCATGGGTACAATATGTACAATTTATTTATACAACGAAAAAACATTACTTTCTAACGGTTATTGGAAAAGATACCAAAAACGCCCAACGTTATCTACCTATAACTATAATATATACCTACCTAAGTACACTGCTATAATAGTGGTGGGTTTATTTATGTATATTATATTACCTCCAGGTCCCGGTATTGTACATAATAATAATAACAATACTTAAAAATAATATATAATATTGACGTTTTCTAATATACCTAATTATTAATTATATATATTATTTACAGTGTTTCAGCGCTGCAGCAGTTGAATAAGTTTTGGAATTATTTCACACAATTTTATCGCACTACAGCCAATACGATTTATTAAACTAATTAAATCGCGATTTTGCCATAAAACTCTGTCCCTCCAAGTTAGATATATAGGTAGGTGCACCGCTTTGTCTTATGTATATATTTATGTACCCATTCGTCGTAAATTCACGTAATACTTTATATAGATTGGACGACTATATGGGTTGGTCGGGTAACTGAACTATTATATACATCCTACACCTATATTGTATATATTTATACTATATATATATACACTAAGGAACACAGTGAATTTGTCCCGTGAAAACCGTACACGACGAAGTAACATGAACGAAAGGGCCCGCAGGGGAGAGGTTGATGGTGCGTAGGTATGTATATAATATAACTAAGGGCCTGCGATCATAAATTTCGCCGGCGTGGTATATAAACGACTGTACGAGAGTTTCTCATTTGTTCAATTGGCCTCCGTCCGCCCTTTTGCGTGTTAATACCCACATCCCCCTCTCGCGCCACGGAAAACCCGTCCTCTACCCCCCCCCCGTAAACTCCCCTTTACCAATCAACCCGTCACACTGCAGCGCCCGGCTACACTGAAGCAGAGTGTCCGTCGTATACGTATACCATACCTATACATGTATATTGTATATATTGGATATACGAAAAAGGGACACGTAATCTGTTTACTCCCTCTCGCCCGGTTCCATTTATATTAATTAAATTCCCACGGGCCAAAACCAATATATATCTATACTGCGACCACGCTACAGCAGTGTACATATTATATTCTTTTTCTAGGGAAAATCGACTTTTAATACCCTTATCATTCGGGTGAGGCGCGGCAGGGGTCGAGGAATTGCGATCGGGTGGTGTAGAGGGGTATCCCGCCTACACGCGCTTAATGAAGTTGTACACTCCGGTGGCGGCGGCAGTGGTGGTGGCACACTGTAATTAGCCGGCGCTTATACCCCTCCTCCTACCGCCCAAACACAAATCCGGCTACTTAACAGGCGTCTCACACGCGAAATGGACATTAAAAATATTAGGTAGGTACCGAGAAAATAAAATAAATAACGATTTATTATAATATACATATACATATATATCATGTGCTCTCACGAGGAGGGTTGGAAAAACTACTTCGAGACATGTGAAACGACTCTATAATGATATTATCGTTGTGGCGATCGGATTTTTTAGGTGTACGCGCTTGCATAGGGAAGACTTACGGTGCCCTTATACATAAATATATATATAGCGGTGCGAGGGATTTTCAAGTAGGTATATACCTCTATGTACATAAGCATAGGTATATAATATATACTGCATGATAGAAAAGGGGGGCGCCCTACACGCACTGCCATGTGATTATATTGTTTCCGGCCATTTTTGTTCGCGCACTCTTGATTGGTTGCTAAATACAAAAAACGCGCACACACGACATCGTTTTCGTATTATGCACACGCTAATTTCGCCGAGTGCTTATGTATGGTAACCCTCCCTCTATTCGACGTAAAAGACAAATAGGAACGAACTTTTCTATTTCAAATTTTTCCCCTTTGTTTTCTTGTGTGCAAAAATAAATAGAAAAATTTTCTTTCACGATTTTCAAACACAGTGCTTTTTCTACGCGTAACCTATACCTACCTATATGCCTACTTGAACGTAACGCAAGTAATGCGTATATACTTGGCACCTATATTTTTTTGAAGTTTTTCTATAAGCATTTTAAATAGATTATAATATACTTCTACTTACAGGTAATAGCGATAATAATAGTTAATATCGATAAGCATTGCAAAAAAAATACATAACTTTTACATCTGGTTTTTTATTTATAGAAGCAATTCTGATGTATACGTATAGTTTGATTTTTAATCATCAAATTCTTAAATAACTGGATTATATTATATATAGTATATATTCACATAATATATATGTGTAAAAAGTACGAATACACATCAGCGACTTAATGAAATGTATGTAACCCAAAATTATATTAAGTTTTTGTGAATATTTTAATTTTGCATTTTTATTTTTATACCATCGACAACGGCCGTAATTTGTATTGCACACACGCCATTATAAACAGGATTAATCATTATTATTATGGGTAAACGACGTGATACACGGCCGTAGGCGATTTGTATTCTTTTTTTACGGTATAGGTATATATATATTTTAATATATTATATAGTCTTGTAACGTATAACGTCCTTTATTATAATTATTTTCTATGGTTGAAAATAACACATTATATATAATAAAACTATGGCAAACGCGTTAAAATTAAAAGTAACAATAATGTGTACTAAAAATTATAATAATAAGAGCGTAAAAAAAACGAAGAACATGATGAATTACTGACTGGTCCAACGAGATTAATGTACGGCCAATCAAGTACTCAACGATGGGATTTTGCATATATATGTTTACCGGTACCTACATTTTAATATATAATAAACTCCTTGGTATTAAGATAGCTTTTCGTCTAATGCTATATACAATAACAGATTAACTTCATACCACAAAGACATAAAAAAAGGCCCCTCGAGATTTGTTCGATGTTCATATTATACACTATACAAATATATATAGAACGATGCACTTTGCGGCACCACCCAAAAGTATATTATGTTTTCAGTATGCAGTGATGGCATTTTACGACGTATGCCCTGCAGGGACCAATTATTAGAATTTAATCCCCTTGAAAACCCTTCGATGATATGAGGCTAAAAAAATAAATCTCGCGTGTACACAACAGTGTATGTATACCTATACCACAAGTTAATTCAGTTAGAAGAGAGAGGTAGATGCGGAGAGAATGACAGAGACGAAAAACAAGAGGTATTGAGAGAAGAGGAAAAAATGAGAGGTAGAAGAGCAAAGGGAAAAGTCGTAAAAGTCGTCGAGGCTGTAAGTTTACGAATTTTACAGGTCGCTTGTTGCGGAGGGTCGTATTAATGTATCTTGTCGCGGTTCTAAATCGCGTGACCTTTTTCTCTGCGGCAGAGCAACCATCATTCCGCATCCACCCACTCTTACTGTCTGTACGTTTAGAAGACAATATTATAATATTATTTGATATTAATATCAGGTATGTATTTAATAATTACGGTATTAGGTATATTATGTATTAGGTATCTATGGTCGTAAAACGAAAAAGAAAACCGTGTTACCCTCCACCATAGTAGTCGGCCGACGACGACTGGTTGTAAACTTATAATTAAACGGACGACGCGCGCGATATCATCATCAATGAAGATTTGTCTGGCGGTATTTTTTTTTTTTTATTACACAGTAAATGAAGTCCACGATTTTATTAGGAGATCCAATAAAATAAACCCACAATTTATAATTTATTTTTTCGCCAACGGCCGTGGCGTCTCAGCGTTGTATGTGTAGGAGAGAAAAGTTAAATCGTAAAACATGTCCGAGAAATAAAAATATACACTATATTATCGCCCATATATATAATAATATAATATATATTATATTGTGTTGTTTTTATTATTATTATCTACATAGACGCATTATAAACAGTGGAGCGAACACCAATGGAAACAATTTAGCGGAGTCCATAGATGCCAGGAATAACGGTGCGGTCTTTAAAAATAGTATAGACGTATATTATATAGGTTCGCTGTCGATGTATAGCCGCGCAAATTTTATTATTACAGGCTTATAAAATGAGAGAACATTTTTTTTTTTATTAACTTCTTATATACAATCGCACGTTTTTATACCTACGATTTTGTTGTATAAAAAACTGTAATACTAAGGGTATTTTTATTAGACAGCAACTTTCATCAACTGCGGCACGGTAATGAAAGAAAAAACTACATACACATCATACCTATAACGTATCATAGGCTACCTACGCTCAACACGGGCAAACAACAGACAATAATAGTAATAAAAAAAATAACGATACACGATAGACGTGTGTGCCTAGGTAATTAAAAACAAAAAAAAATAGTGGGAGAGAGGCAAAAGAGAATTTATTGTTGTAGTTGGATGCAGTAAAGGCGCATATATTATACTATTACACACGCGTATCGTTTACTCGTGTATAGTCTAGTAGTGAGTGTGCAAGTCCAGTGTGTGTGTACTGTGTAGTAAACACAGTCTGCGAACCTTAGGTGCATTCATATATAGAAAGACTGAGGTGGAGGAACACGAGGATTTTGTTTAATTTTACCATAGATGTCGTTATACAGATGTTTACTGCAGATACTCGAGAGTTTAGGCCATTGAGACACAACGGCCGCAAAAAAGGTCGATGACGATGATGAATCAAAGCGGATGTAGGTAAACTGTAAGCGGGGCACAAAATATGGTCAAGCGGATGCAACAACACAAGAAAATATGTACATGGGTACATGGTCTTTTTTCGTGAGTACAAATAATTCTTTTCCGCAGATTCATCGGCCGTTCAACTAGAGCACGCGCCAGCCGCACCGACCCGACCGCGGCGGCGGCGGCGGCGGATCGATCGGCCGGCTCTTCAACCCCACCGGTGCCGCGCGGGTGCGTATGTATACGAATATAACGTGTCTCTCTCGGGAACACCCATCCACCCTTCCCTCACAGGGTGGAATACCACGCTCACAGGCAACGGGGAAAATGCCGAACCGACTGCACGCGCCCCCTCGACACCTCTACCACCGCTGGATTGTACATATTTCCTCCACCCGTAGGAACTCACCCTACCACTGCCCGTAGAAGATACTCATTATACGTATACACTTTCGGTGATGCCCGTCACCTTTTCTTGCCGAGAAGCCGATTCCCGTCGCTGCACAGATGACAAACGCTACATACGCGGTCGAGAACTTAAGTGTTTCCGTTCACGTTTATAGAGGGCAATAGAGTGATGATGATATTGAAACAACAACAAAAATTACTAACATTAAAATATACTGTTGTATATTGGAACAGGAGACGGTGAAAGCCGCCGAGCATAAAAACCTACGTAACAGTCTTATATGGATATAGTATAATATTATGTACTTGCAGTACAGAGAAATCTGCTGTGGTGGTGTGGCCGCGCGTCGGGTCAAAATGGACACGATTTGAATAAAACTGCAATGCGAGATGATGATGCACGGAAAAGAAATAATGTTTAAAATAGAACTTCGGTGAGAATTGTTTGTTGAAAATACGGACGATGCCGTAAAGTAATAAAAACATAATTGCTTTGGAACACGTTTAAATTTAGAATGCGATGGAATGGGTTTTGAACAATTTCGTCGGCGCTTTTATTTCTACAATTATTTTAAAACGACTATATACTTGAAAAAGGACACGACGAGAAATAAAACGTGGTATTTAAATGTGGATTCGCTAGATAGGTTTTTTTTACAATTTTTTTTTTAGTTATTTAGAAGCTTCTAAAACGCATCACCTAAGCAACAGAATATAAAAATATAATACTAAATTAATGTTTAGAAAAATTGAGGAAGATTTTTATTAATTTAAGAAAATAAGGTTAAATAACAATTAAGGAAAAGCGAAATGGAAATAATAAAATATATACAAATATCATTGCTATCATCTGTCTAGTTAACTTTCCTTTATATATATTCATTCATTATTATATTATAATTTATATAATTTTACAACTTACTGTGTGATTATATAGGTAAGTACCATAATATAATACAATTTACTGTATAGAATTATCTAAATGTAATTGGTTAGAGTTGAAAGCAGAAAATAATTTTAAGTATAATTTGTAACTATACTCAAGCCTTGGTTCTAATTGTTCTAAACATAATGCAAATTAATTGAATTAAATTAAACCTACTGCTAATATAAATTCAAGATCGATAAAATTTAAATAAAACACAATTTATATTTTATACTTAATATACAACTTTATTTTTAAATTATTCGTATTACGCCGTCTACCATATCAATGCAGTAAAACTTACATACCTTTTATAAACTTTAAGAAAGCACATCTGAAAATAGGTACTAAAAAAACTATCAAAAGTGTTTTCATAAATATAATTATACACTTTATAATATGAACAGCGATCATTTATAAATTCCATAAAATATTATTTCTAATATTTAGATCAGTGTTTATTAGTGGTTACTGGTCAGTGAAGTTAGTTTGGTTAAGTTTAAAAAAATACATTTTTAGTTTCAAGTTTATAGAAAATAGATTTTCTTCCCTTGTAATGTTACAATATTATTTATATACGGCTAGCAAATATATTTATTTATAACACTACGAAAATTTCAAAGTAAACTGAAACTTTTTATTAGACATATTCTTTCTTAAACATTACTCGAGAAATACACAAAACAATAGTTTTTTAAGTAAAGTTCTAAACAACGTTTTCTTTTTGAAAGTCAGTTAACCACGAAAACGTTATGGTTTCGTGAGTTTAATTCGTATGGTTATTCTTAATGCATTTTGTTTTAATATTACAGCATAATTGTTGCTAGCGAAAAAAATATATTTACGGCTATATATCTATAATTTTAATTTGATATTGAAAACATTCCATGAAAATGAATAAAAAATTCAAATCAGAAAGTTGAATACAAAACATAAATATTCACAACACTATACAGGAAACGCATGTAAATTTAAATTACCAAGATATTTTAGACATATTATCACATGTGTTCAGCCATGTTGCTATATTATATTTGTCATAGATTTATATTGTTACTGAGAAAAAGGGGTTCGACAGAGTAATTATCCAGACCTCAGTATATACGGGTCATAGATGTTCCAGATACATCTTCGGACAGGACAACAATAAGCAAAGCGTGAAATACTCAAACGATTGACGTATACATCCGATTCCTATAAAAAATGTTGTCCATATTATATAGAATTGATTTTTCTGAAAACAAAAATATTCAACGATTCCGGTTATTATCTATACAACTTTTACCGATAGTCGTTTTATTCTAATAATAACAAAAGGCATATATAATAGGAAAAAATATTGAATTTTTAATTTTCGTTCAACAGAATACTAAAAAATATAAAACTTTTTACCGTAACTCTGAATGCCTAATATCCAGTATAATTATATGTTTAGTTTGACGTTTTTCGTGAATACATATGTGGTAAAGTATACAATAGATATATAGCAATATTCAAATTTATTGCAAAACTCGCGAATGTCTTTATTGAGTACTGGGTAGTGCAATTATAATATATCCATCGTGTACACGTCGGTGGTAAGAGACGAGGGTGTAAGTCGAGGGCCTAACCTTGGTGTGCGGTGGCGGTGGGGAAGGGGAAGACAACGCGAGATGAAAATACTATACGTTATCCCCTGCGCCATAATAGTAGCTGCTGCAGCTGTCGACCGCGACGGTGATACGACGGTTGCCGAGTAACCTCGTGCGGGTTGTGGGGGCGACGGACGACCGTAATGCTCAGTATGGACGTATGGCATATTGTACACACACCGTTGGCAGACCGAGGCGGAGAAGTGAATTTTTTATTAAAATTGGATTTTTCCCCTCGACCTTGAACGCGATTCGTACTCCAAGCTCTCGCGATCACACACACGCACACAACAATGCTCACCGCAGAATGACCGCCGCCGACTACATCATCTATAATAACCACATCGTATTATGTATATTATATAGTTATGCATGTGCGTCTCTGCGGGAGCACGTGTGTGACGCAGGTGAAGTGAAACCCCGTCATTATCGTTATTGCTCGTTTGTTGATGTGCTCCTCTTCCGTCGTCCGACCACCACCACCGCCACCGCCACCACGGTGCACTCGTGTATAATATATAATATATATTATACAGTACGCTATAATGGCCTAGCGATATCAAAGTTTGCTGCTGATGCTCACTGCAGCACGTATAATAATAATAATATATTACGTATTGTTTATACCTGGCAACCGGACGCGGGGCATAACACCACCACAGCCGCCGACACGGTTCGAGCGCCGCCGCCACTGCCGGTCCGAAAACGAATTTCTGCGGTTTTAATAAGCCCGACACGTGTCGTCGACACCTATATAGGCCGCGAGGCTGCAGCGTACTATATATATATATTATAATATTATATGAGTACACAATAACGTATATATTATTATTATATAGTTGGAGAGATCGACGATAGGCGCACTCGCACGATCGCAATCGAACGCACACAACACAGTACACACAAATGCGAGCCGCGAGAGCACACGTCGTATAATATTATAATATGTGTGCGCTGTGTACTATATATATGTACGCGCGTATTTCGTCGTCATCGTCGCCCACTCGTCACGAGAGTGGTTTTTTCTTTTCGGGTAAATCACGCGCGCGTAATATACGACAGAGGTGTCTGGTTCCGTCGTCGTGTGAAAAAAATTAGTAAAATAAAAATTACGTAGGCGTTTTCCGTATTTTTATTTTTTTATTTCCATGCTGCCGCCGCGTTAATGAAATGTGACATGTTTACGGCGCGTCGCTCGACTCTCGGGCCACGATGGAGAGGGAGTGTGATGGCGAGCTCCATCGCTCGCGCGAGCGCCCGTTCCGAAAGAGACGCGTATCGTCGACGCCGCCGCCGCGGCCACCACCGACGACGGTCGCTCATTAGGTATTCTGTTTGTGCGTATATTATAATTTACGTGATGTACCTATATAGTGTATGTATATACCATGGCAATATAATTACGCGTAGGCAAACGCGCAACACGGTTGACTGATCAATTTATGTTGTCGTTTAACGGGCGAGGGGCACTGCTCATCGATATATCACGTCATGTAAGAGTAAAAAGAGAGACACGATAAAACATGTATAGAGAAACAGTAAGAAATATTATAGTAGACATATTATTAAGATTTGGAGAGACAAAACCGAATATTATGTGTGTGTGTAGGTACAGTCACCGATGCAGCAAACACAAATGCGGACGTAATCGTTTGTGTAGGTACGTGAGCGGTTTTTTTGTTTCCATCGGTCAATCGTTTTACTTTTATACCGATTTTTGTGTCCTCAATTGTTTTTATTCGCGGACGGACGACGATTTTTATTCGTCGGACAAAATCAATGTCCCGAAAAATACACAATAAAACGATGTCGAGCGACGTTAATATAATATTGTTACAAAAGTTTTATTTTCTGAATAGAAAACGTAGAAACGAATAACAATAATAAAAACTTTATAGTTTGGAAAACTGCTCCGGACGATATGACGAGAAGAAAAAATAACGGTTCTTATTAAAACGATAAAAATGTATTTTGTAGTTAATAACACAGAAAAACCACAAGGTGAGAGAACGAAACACTCGGGATTTGATATCAAAACAACAACATTAAGATATAGTTTCGGGATTCCAATTTGAATTGTTTAAAATATGTGCGATTTTAAAAACAATCATTTATATACATAATATATAAGCGCACTGCGCACACAAGCAGCACACTGCGGACCCAAGCACCGATAAATGAAGATGTACCTATATATTTATATGCAAATACGCAATATAATGTTATACATAATACACGTAGAATAGAAACTGAAAAGAAAATTCTCCATTTACATAGTGATTATGTTATATAGATGTGGTGCACAAAAAAAGTTAGCACTGTCGCTATTCGAAAGCCACGGAGGTCTAAGGTCGGATAACGTCAATTTTACCTGCCGTTCGTAGGTCGCACGTCGTTTAAGGATCATGAGCACCAGCCTTCCCTTAAACCAGTGATTATGTTATATTATATAGCTACGCTGCACAAAAGGTCAAAGTTTCCGGGTTTTGCTTACTGCAAGCACGAAAACTCCCGGGTTTGTGCTTATTGTGGCTTTTTAAATTTTTTTTTTATATATATATTTTACATCATGGCTAAAACCACGGACCTCACTTTAGCGATGTGCACTATTCAATGGCGGCAGAGGTTTACGGTCGGCGTACGACAGTTTTACCCCGCGTTCGTCGGCCGTACGTCGTCTAAGGACCACGAGCACCGGGCGCACACCCGTTCCCATCGAAGTCGGGAGAGAGTGCACCCGTACCGTCGGCTAAGGCTTACACGTGCCCTTCGCCACCCTGGTCGGGTCGCAGGTTACCCACACTGCTTCCCATTTTTGGTTACGGGCAACCTTCGGTGCATATAGCCCCACCGATAGGCTGGGTGAGCGCTAAGGAGATACCGTGGACCACCAGCGCGACTCGCGCCGCCCGGGCTTGCACGGCCTTTCACTCGGCAGCCTTCCCCTAGACCTGCATGCGGCATGCGGACTTTTAACCACATAGTAGCTCCTGCTACCGTCACTCCGAAACCAAACCACCATCGACCGCGCCACGGTCGAGACCGGTGCGCGACCGATGTGTGAAGGCACGACGTCAATATCTCAACGCCGCGTCCCCACATCCCGAAGTTCCATTCTCGCTCCCGTTTAGGCAAGCACATCAATGGTGGGATGTTCGGGCCGAGCGTCGTCGGCGTTACGCCTCGGCTGTGATCCTCCCGAGATTTGGGCCGTGTATACCTCGGGCTCACGGTGGGCCCTCATCGGGCAGTGTTCGCTGCCGACGCGGGGGCCGCGACCCCCGAGTTAAAGGCTCGGTAGCCTGACTACGTCTCCTTGAGGCATCTCCAAGGAAATCGACCCTGCATTCTTCACTAGGTCCCAGTCAGAACCTCACAGAACACCTAATAAACTCTTAGGGTTTCGGGGTGCCCACTGCCCATATCCCAGACGCCGACCCCGAATGGCCAGTTTACAGAAAGCAATGCAATGTAGGTGATTATTTATGCATCCACCAAGTGATTTCTGAACGGGAGTATGTAATTTAAACATCTATATAACATTTTGATCAGGTTTTATAAAAAAAAAAAATAATAATAATTGCACGTCTATGAAGTTGCATATTTTATACCTTTTACTGTTAACAAATATGTTTGGTAAATCGATCAACCGCCACCCACGCCTACGATAGTGGCAGCGACGTCGTTCAAGTACACAACAACAGGTTCCGGGGGGGGGGGGGGGGGCCGTTAACCCTATCTGTCTTTCCGGTAATTATATACGACGACGGCCGTTGTTGTTGTACCTATACACACACACATTTTTATCCGTTTTCGATTAATTACTCGGTGCTGGGTCGAATATTATAACATTCGTTTTTTATTATTAATTTTGTAGAATAGGAGAACCCGTCGCGTCGTCACGTTACACACGCACACACACTTGAGCGCACGTTGTATATTATGCCCCCGAGTGTTGGTGTATATTTATATATTATAATTTATAATAATAATATTATGTGTGTATCGGTCGACGGTCAGTAGCCGTGGAACACTGAATAGTATCGTCACGGCAACTGCTACAAGACACGACCTATATAATATGCGAAATAGCAATAAGCGACCAAGGCGAGTACTGCGAGCGTATCAGTTGTTCATAATATATTGCCATATTGGGGTGTAGATCTTCGGAGAGAGGGTATAAAACGCAAACAGTTGGTAGCGGCGATTCCCGTGGGAAATAATTGCCGCCGAATCCCCGAAAAGGGCGAGTCGTGGCGAAAACAACAAATATTAATTAAGCTATTTATATTCATAGGAAATAATAATGGAATCTGTTTAAATTTTGAAAACATTACATCTGTGCTTTCTCGAATAAGAAAAACGCACGGTCGAATGAAAATTGGAAAATTATAATAATATAACAGTGTTTACCTATATATGTTTCATAATATATACCAGGAACGTAGTGTATACAATAATATATATATTATATACCTACGTGACTCCCTTCCTACACTATATAGGTACAACAGTTGATTTTCTTTCGGGTTTCTTTTTATATTAAAATATTGATTCAATACGAATATATCTGTATATATATTTCACTATGGAAAACATAAACTATAATAAATGTATTAAAATATATTGTATATATTCTGCATTGAAACGAACAGTATATTTTAGAAAAACAGGTAGGTATCCTATTATAGCTAACTCGTAAAAAGCATTTAATTAAGTACTTGAATATAGTTGTCCATAGCAGCTGCAAACAATTATTGTAAATACATTTCGTTTATTGTGCGCGCATGATAATGTAAAGAAGTTCAATTTCGAGCATAGAATATTAATATAAAGGTTTAAGGTACTATTATAATACCTGTAAATAAATCATAAGTTGTTCAATGGTTTCTTTGTTGCGAAATGATGAGCCAAGTCTCGTGGAAACATCGAACAAAATATAAAATATAATTGAATGTATAACGAATTAAAAAATATATATATATATTAACTCGAAAACAATAATTTGTGGTATATTCAGTATCGAAATAAAATGTTCGAACTCTTTGCATGATGAGCTCTATGTTTTCCTGTTTTGTTATTAAACACATAAGAAAACTTCAAAACATGACTTTTCCCCTTGGTTATTTCAAAAATGTTTTCCAATAAAATATTATTTTTTCACTTCTGTCGGGTTCTTACTACGTCAGGTCCTTGTACAACAAAGCCACTGAATAGAATAGAGAAAAACGGAGAGTTTTAAACCTTAATTACGCTGCAGTATACACATGCACACGCATATGCATACACATATTATATCGTTAACATTACTAAAAACAATATATGCCTAATAAGTTAAATATTAATATAAGTGCACACGGCGAGCAACGTAGCGCGGCAGCAACTCGGGAGTCGAAAAATGCGGTGCACCGTAACTCCGCACGGATCGTCGCCATTTTATAATATATCACCTTAACTCCGCATAGAAGGTTTTTTTTCGACACCTTAACTCCGCATAAAAGGTTTTTTTTCAACACCTTAACTCCGCATACAAGATTTTTTTTAACACCCTAACCCCCTGCACACAGTATAAATATATTATATACACATAATAGGTATTATTTATTATTGTATTAATTTATTTATTTTAAATACAATACATTATGTTATTAAAATTAAATAAAAATAATATTTTAGAATAAAAAGGTATCTATAAAATTATATCTATCAATTTGGTTGTCGTTGTATAATTATTTCTTAATTCACTTATTTCACGTTCACTTGCCATTATATTTAAAATTTAAATAAAACTTAATTAAATATATAATATAATAATATATATACATATATAATTGATAATTTAAGATAATAAATAAATTAACAATTAACAATTAGCAATTATATTTTAACCCTTTGAAGCACAAGAATTTTTTTTTTTGATTTTTTTAATTTTGACGTTGTGTTTCTATTATTTAATTACACCATATTATGAAAAAAATAAATGATTGTTGACGATTACGCCATCTACCAGCCAATTATAACAACAAAGAGAATACAATACTATAGTGGTAGTAAATTTATACCACCGTGCAAGAGTAGGATAATTTTTTCTAAAAGTGGTATAAAATAAATACCCCCATGCTTCAAAGGGTTAAGCAAACACTCCTAGATCAGAGAACTGAATTCGTCCCGTAAACGGCGTAAACGTTGGATACTAGGGGAAATAAATATATTGGTTATTAGTTAATAGTTATTACTTATTACCTATAATAATATGTTATCAATTTTATATTATCTGTTTTATGACATGTGGACTTTTGGTGTTTGAAATATTTTTAGAATGCGGAGTAACGGTGCGTTCGTTTTTTCGACCGTGCGGAGATACGGTGCGTTCGTGTTTTCGACCGTGCGGAGATACGGTGCATGTGGAGTTACGGATTCACAAAATATTTTTATTCATGCGGAGCTACGGTGCGTCCGAAAAATGTTTGTCGAAACCCACCAACATGACCGCCTCGGTCGCTTTGTCCGTAATGGGAAGAGAAAAAAAATGTACATTAGAAATAATAATGCACCGTCATTATAGCCATCTAGCTAGCCGTGTGCCATGACGGTCCGACAAAATATTATCATCACCGATGTTTTCCTTGGCCGTGGCGTATTTGCGTTGCGCTCGAAACCTGTTACTAGATACGTGCACGAGACTTGACCTCCGCGAGTCATATTTTGTATTTTGATTAGTAAATCCACGAGAAAAATAAACGAACAGGGATAAATGTTATGATATATACCGACACGGCGACACGTATATAGTTCCTAAATATTTCAATCGAGCGCTATAATATAATAATTTTATTGTTTGACGCACGACATAATACAACACAACGTCGTCAGTGTACCTAAAAGTTGGAGCTGCACTAGGATTTCGTGTGATTATAATATTATATTAATATTATAATAATATAATAACGGGGGGGGGGGGACTAATAAAACAGGTCTACTCGGTCTACATAATATTATAATAAATATGAATAAAACGACGACTGGGTATTTCTCGCCCGCGACATAATAACTTTATTTACGAGACGACACACACAGCGCACATAATTACACATATATAGTATATACTATAATATTATAATATACTTACACGCGCCAGTCGTTTCGGTGCGTAGGCCGCGACACGGCAGTATATACACCACGATTTATACAAGTATAATATTATATTATAATAATGTACGCATCCGAGGACACCGTGAAACATTGGATTGACACGCTACCCAGCTACTGCTACTGCGTTCGCGAGTCGCGGTGGTGTACGATTTATACGGAACGAAAAAAAGGAAGAGGAATCAAACAAAAAAAAACTCTTCTCGTTCGTCCTTTGCTCGCTCGCGCGGCGGCGATGAAGACGTCCGTCGGAAAACGTTCTGCTGCAGCGCCGAAACGAATTACACCGGATAAACAATTATTATTATTCCGAAACGAAAGAGGTGTAATTGACGAGGGGAGTAGGGGGAGAAGAATTCCACGACCAATTATTGTTGTTGTAAAAGGGTGTTGCAACCGTCAAGTGTTGAGAAAAAGACCTCCTGTGCGCGACTCTTTCAGCCTTCGTATAATATGTGAGTGCCTACCTATATAATATATTATATTTTACAAGCATAAGCCGCATGGTTTTCACGTTTATAGAGAACGACAAAAGAAAAAAAAGAAATGTAAGTAATAACTCGTAGCGGACACAATTTCTTTAGAAATGATTAAACCGTGATTTAAAGCTCAAAATGCTAAACAATGGATTTGATATTTTATTTTTTTATTTTTTTGTCATTTGGAATCAAATAATGAAGAGGTTTTGTACATATTATTTTAAATCCTCGAAAAACTTTGTATATATATTATCTTTTTTTGTATTACTTACATTGCAATTTACAAAATGATCTCGTTTTTAAAAATGTTAAAGGAGAAAAATTTTATGAGTTTTTTAATCATTGATCGTGAAAATAAAATACAATACGCGAATTGTGAGTAAATATATTCTACCCGAGTGCGCTAAATTTTAAGAGCTGTGTTTAATGTCAACAATAATGAGATACGTGTGTAAAAAATCATAAAAGCTACATATTATATGCACTCGATATTGCTGCAGCGTACAATTGGAATAATGGATTATATAAATGTAAACGGGGCCATTGTGTCATAATAATCAACAATTAAAAACAGTTACAGCAGTAAAAAATCAAAGTTAAAAAGAAACAGTATAGTAGTACATTCACCTGCGACTACAATAATGTATACTACACGGCTGGGTATTGAGAATATATTTTATATAATATAGTCAGCCGAATCTAGTAAAAACGTCAGCGGGAAAAATCAGGATTCTTTGATGTGAACTCCGGGCTTTTTCGTCGTGCGTAATTTAATTACTAGTCTGCTATATGTATATCCATATGACCATATAATATTATAATATATGTAGGAAGGTCTTGAAAAAAAATATTCGAATAGTTGTAAAGTGTACCTACACGAACGGTCGTCGATCAAAGGGACCAACGTGGGGGAGGTAATACAAAAAAAAAATCTGATAAAAAATACGTGTATAGGTATAGAGTTCTGGCAATCGTTGTGGGACGGAGCGGTGAACAGGTATATACACACGTCATTGTTACCTCCAACCGCACAGTCGCACAGACATAGAGGTATATAGTTGTTTTTTTTTTGTATACTCTCTAGCAACACAATCGTTTTATTATAATCGTCCCCCTCGCCCGATAAAACATAATATCTCTCCCACCGATGCCGACATTCATCATCGTGTAATATCGATATAACACACACACACACACACAAGAGCTACACAGCCTACAGGTGTAATTTTAGGTCTGCGAATTCCACGATCGTTTAATAATAAAAACCGTGTACGGACGATATACGCGCCGCAGCTATACACTATAGACGTATGATTACTACACACACGCGGACATTATTCAGTTCGCGACCGCCCGCAACCGCCGTCGCCGAAGAGGAGATATTATTATAATATAGATTCTCGGTGCGTTTCCCGTCGCCGCCGAAAAGGCGTTGTGAGCGCCTGCCTGTAATATTATTATTGCTATCTATCTCACCGGACCGACCCGCCCACCCGACCACGGTTATTATCGCTATATACTGCGGTACCTAGGTATAATATTATTATCTAAGTATAGTAAGTTGTATGGTAGTCGTGTTTGTGCTTAGTGCAAACTCGCGTATATGACGTGCACGGCGAGTGCAGTGTATAGTGTCCGATAGTGTGTATACATTATATATAATGTACACCCATAACAATATTATTATATTATTATGGATACGAATGGCATTTCGCTTGTTAGCCAATCCCGAGTATAGTTTAATAATATAGTAATCTTTGAATGTTTAATGATTATTATTTTTTTTAAATTCCCCAACCGGTTCCACGTCGTTTTACACACATACACACACTCATACGCGGGCCCGTTGTCCTGGTTTCGTTTCCGCCGCCGCGGAATATAATATTACGTGCGGATTGTGCGAACGCTCATGTGAGGTGGTGTGCGGGTGGTGAGTGTATGCCTATAATATTATTTATACATTGGGGTGTGTGTGGGTGTGTGTGTGTGTGTGTGTGTGTGTGTGTGTGTGTGTGTGTGTGTGTGTGTGTGTGTGTGTGTGTGTGTGTGTGTGTGGGTGGGTGTGGGTGTGTGTGTGTGTGTGTGGGTGTGGGTGTATGGACATTTATTATGGGGTTCCCTCTACGTATATTCCACCGGACGAATGACGATGTCCGAAAACAATTTAGAGATTTTGTGGTATATCTATTATATTATACGTGCATTGCGGTATTTTTAAACCCGACGATGGAAATTTAAGATTTTTTTTCCCACCCCCTACCCCGTTGGGGGGAGTGATGGGCGTGCTTAGTCACAACAATATACGTACATGGGTGTACTTACAGGATATTATATTATCATGGTCGCTGCGAAATAATATTTCAGAAAAACGCCAATGCGGATGCATCGATATCCAGTTACGAGATGACCATAACGACGTTTCGTATAATATAATATATACACGCCCATTGTGTTTCTTTTGTGGTTTGGATTCGATTTCGCAAAGTGAAAAAAGCGCCGATATCGTTGTATACCTATTTCACCTGCCGCCGTGCGAATTGCGATGAACGTTAGATCTGAATGTCCGGCGGAAATGTGCCGTGGAAGACCCCACCCGAACGATTCATAAGCACTGACCACGTTGAGCGGTATTAATTTTTGATTACGCATAAAAATATTATATATTAGGTACAATTGGTGCGATCACAAAATATACAGTCAGGGCTTTTTGAATGTTTACGTTTTAATTTGTATATACGTATACGGAAATCTACACTGTCGTACCGCATGATTTCTTTGAATGCAAAGTGTAATATTTCATTCTCACGGGATTCACCCCTTTACGGGTTATGAGGAGGATAACAATAATTTATTTTAATACCTATCATAATATAATACGATGTCTGAAAATATATACTATTAATAATGGTCATCATACAGCATACTGTGGTTTCCATAATATTATAATACGATGTCCAACGGACAGCAGCAGCAACGGCGGCGGCGGTGGTCACGGCTCGGCCTCGGGGCAAAATATATCGTATATATTTTATTTAAATATTATTATACACACACGCAGAGTAAGGTACGCGTTTTAATTGCTCACGGGTATTTTGATTGTGTGTGTAGGAGAAATGTATACACAATATTATAATATATGAAAACAAAAAACGGAAACGTAATTAGATAAATATTATTATCATTATTATTAGGACCGGGCCCCAATTGACAGAGAGAATAATAATAAAAAAGAGATCTCGTTACTAATTATTAACCCGCGGCGGGGCCTGTGCTGCGTGAGCGCCAATTTATCAGAGTGAACGTCTCTTTCCTTCACACGTACACGTTACATATATTTATATATATATATATATATATTATGTTGTACGCAACGTGTGTCGAATGAAAAAACACACCGTAATAATATATTTTATTCGCTGTCATCGCGATTCCGGGACATTTGTTCCGAGGTGGCGTTTACAAATGGTCGTAGAGAGGAAACAAAGTCATTGTTCTCTAGTCGGTGGAAGCTATGGAATTTTATTTTAGTACACACCATATAAAGGCGGCTCACATACACACCACACATACAATATAATATATATAGATACACCGAAGGGATATACTCTCGCGAGTCGCGTTAACTCGTTAATATTATTCTTACTAAAAGGGACCAGAGTGACTGGCTTAATGAGGCCTCGGTTGACGGTCGGTGCAGCGTGCATGGATAAACAGGGCGCGGACGGCTAATTTGTGTTTACGGCGTGTGAAGAGTTATTTCCAGGGACCCGAGATAAACAGAGGAGGAGAGAACGACGAATTTCTACCACGTGTGCGATGCTCTGCCATCACCATCTGACAAATCTCATACAAATTTGTGTTTTTTTTTGTGTATCGAATAATTATTGCAGTCAGTCATCAAGGTGCCACATCCACACTGTCGCATTTGTCTTTTAAAAACATTAATAAAAGATGGCTTCGAGAAAATCTAAACAAGTATAATATTGTACAACTATATAGCGTCAATCACGATCAGTTTGCAAATACTGCAGTTTGTCTTAAATAATTTTCTCCTAATAAATTGTAACACGACGGGACTCACAATATTTTTTAATATTTATGATGTAGCATTTTTGATTTTTACTCATATCAAATGTATTTATTTGTTTTTCTAAAAAAATCTTTAAAAGCATTATCGATTGATTGAGTTACTATTGACGTAAATATTTTAAAATTTGAATTATTAATTAATATTACGAAGTATTCAAACTGCAATGTAAGTTTTAAGGTTTGGAAGTTTAAGCAAGAGGCGAGTATAGATGATGGTGTATTATTTTATTATTATAATAACAGGTGGGAGGGTATTGATGGCAACAAATACGCCAATACAACCTATATATAAACGAATATAATTTATTATAAAAATGTGAGTACCTACCTACAGTAAAATGTAAATAATAGAATAATTTGAGATACTTTTCACTGAGGAAAATAAGTAATTCATTTCTTGTACTGTCATTAGTGTAATCGTTTTTATCGCAATTAATTTAATCACTCAGATTACAAAACCAACAACATTTCCGTTGTTAATTATTTTTTATAGTTTCATGTTCTCTATATTAAATGGAATTTCAAAAGTATTGTGACGAGTAAAATATGGAGATATGGAGTGAACAATAAATTATAGTTAACATGTATGTATAGTCATAATGCGCAAATATGTATTATTTTCACAAGTGTAAAAAATCCCTACATAGGCTCTACATCCTTATCATCGTATGTACCGTATTTATTACGTATATTTGTTCAATTTATATAATTAAGGAAAAATATTATAATATAGTTAAAGAGTTTCTTTTAAAAAGAGGATTTACACATTGATTAATAATAATTTAGTGAGGTAATGTCAAAAAAAAAAAAAATACAATAATAAATATAAATAACCGTTTCTAGAACATTAAACAAGCACTGACGGCAGCCACTGTTATTGTATTAAAATATACAAGCGTCAAGCTGTAATTTCGACGAATAACTTAACGTTCAACTTATGGCGCACAGTAAATTCCTTTGCATCATTTATGTAGTCCAGCATTTAGTACGTTTTGGGTATCCGTGGTGCGGTCGTTATATTAGCAGAAGAGTCAAAACCACTGACCATATATACCGAACCACAAAGGCAGACTAAACATTGATGCATACATATTATAATATACGATATAATATAATATATGTATATTATAAACACATATGTACACGTACTCGTATATACAAGAGCGCACACAGTGTGTACATTACTATGTAGAGGACTGTCCCGAGTAATAATAATCTCCAGATGATAATTTGCCATTCAGATCGTATGTATATTTGGGGTAAGTACCTGACACGAAACACGGTTAGCACATTTGCGGTGAACGATTAAAACCTTCCGTGCCAAGTCAGTGTTTGTATCACATAATATGCTTAATATTGTAATAATGCGTACAAATATAATATTATATTATAAAATATTATAATAGTTTATAAAATTAGGCAATAATATAATAATAATAATATTAATAATATATTCTACTGTAAAAGTAGAAGTAGTCCGGTAGAAGGCGAAAGTGTAGTTGACAATTATTTCTTTACACGTGTTTAATGAACCCCCCGATCTTTCAACACGGTAACACAAGCGGTCCCGATGAGATTAAAAATGCGTCGTAAAGAATAACTACAGACAAATAAAAGCCATTTAGATCGTTCATCGCGATATTGACCACCGCCGCCACTGCCGACTGGAACAGTCTTCACGATAACCTGTCTTTTCGACCACAATTATATTTTTTTTAAATAAGTCCCAGTGATGGTGTACAATATAATACACTATAATATAGGTTGTAGGTGTTTTAAAAATTTAAACTGCACTCTCATTAGCGATCGTTCTCGGACGGGCGCCGCAGACGAAAGCCGCGCGATATCTATCGCTGCAGATTATCTGTCCCAAAGTCATTATACTATAGTATATTTATATATATATAGGCGTTTACTTTGATACATACCATTAAACTTGGACCTCTGGTCTGCTGCTGCACTGTTGAAATAGTATAAGTGATCAGAAAATCGACGTTCCATTATACCCGGGGACCACCATCACGCAACCGTGACCTTTCTATGATATTATAGAATATAATACCATTATTAATTACCATTAATCACACGATAAGGGGTTTGATATCGATTGAAAACTATATACTAACGTCGCTGGTTTAATTAGGTCGAATATACAATAACAATAATTTATTATTATCATAATGATGAACATATTTTATTCATTTACGCGGGGGTTTAACATTTCGATCACGCATGATGTGCAATTTGTAGGTACAATAAATATTTCAAGGGAAAAAAAAAGAAAATTTTCGAAAACATAAAAAAAATTAAATATTGTCAGGAGGCAGTGCTAGTGGGAAAAACACGATGGATTGGTGGTAGATAAATCATCGGAAATATTAAATTTTGTCGATTTACATAACACATCAGTTGACGTTTACATAAACGTAATGTCCTTGATAATCAAGATCACAAGATCTACAAGATTATGTACACATACCTATTTAACGATTACTTGCATCATGCTATGCAGTGTTACGACGGCGGAAAATATAAGTAGTTGGTAGACGATCGTAAGAATATAACAGTTTACAATTTGGTATGACTGGTGTTCAATATGAATATGAATACATGCATATAATCAAATAATAATAAGTATTATCCATAGTACAGTACTGTACCTATACACGGAAAACAATCGTTTTAATATAATGGCGTGCCAAACGTTTAATCCGACACATTTAGATTGTCAATAGATCATTTATGTTTCGCACGTATTGTGCGTCCAACATTAAATATTATAATTTTTACCACAGTTGTCAATCTTTACGCATTGATTGTTATTTGACAAAAAATGTTTATGTTACTTGGAGCACATTATTTTTTAGCTCTTTTGTAATTAAAAGATGAAATGTACTATTTACCCTCAGTCGTGTCAACACTAAAACGTCTGAATACAGCAATGTACGCCCGATAAAGTTGAATCCGAGAAACAATTAAGATTTTAAATAAAACCCACCGGGATAACGGACGAGCAAATAGAAAAACTTACAGGAAAAACATACGAAGAAGAAGACAATAACGCCAATCAAACAATTGATTGTAAACCTAAAATATTCGTTAGACTGATATCCAAAACATTATCATCCCCTAATAAATTCAAAATTGTGGTTAAATGGATATCAATGCAATTCAGGGAAATTAATATATCTATAGTCCAGAAAATAGCTACATTACTAACATGCCAAGCAGGCAAGGGCTACAAGTTGATGCTAACTATGGCATTTATACAACGTTTCAATCATGTAATTCTGAAATGATCAAGTTACAATTTGTTGATGAGAGTTACAGCCGAAACTGTAACATTACACAAGGAAATCACAACATGTATGATGAGTATATACCCAACATAACGACGAACCAACAGACATAAAACGTTGGTAACCTGCAAAGGCATATAAATCCATAAAAAGGAGAATACATCAAATGAGAGTAATTCTCATATTATCACTATCAAACCAGGTGTTTTTGACGAGTTTAACATCGAGGTTTATAACGATATATTAAGGCCATCAGAGGACCACCGATATATGCATCGGAGTCCCCATGTTAACAGTTATATTTCCATAACCGTGGCTCACATCTTCATACATTTCTTCAAAAATTAAATCACTTTATTCTAACAAGTACCCAATAACATCTGCGTACACTAATTACACTCGATAGAGTTGAATCCGAGCTACAATTTGACATCAAGTAAAACTCACTGGGATAAAGGACGAGCAAATCGAAAAACTTACAGCAAAAAACATACGAAGAAGAAGACAATAACGCCAATCAAACAATTGATTGTAAACCTAAAATATTCGTTAGAACAGATATCCAAAACATTATCATCCCCTAATAAATTCAAAATTGTGGTTAAATGGATATCAATGCAATTCAGGGAACTGAATATATCTATAGACCAGAAAATAGCTACATTACTAACATGCCAAGTAGGCAAGGGCTACAAGTTGATGCTAACTATGGCATTTATACAACGTTTTAATCATGTAATTCTGAAATGATCAAGTTACAATTTGTTGGTGAGAGTTACAGCCGAAACTGTAACATTACACAAGGAAATCACAACATGTATGATGAGTATATACCCAACATAACGACGAACCAGCAGACATAAAACGTTGGTAACCTGCAAAGGCATATAAATCCATAAAAAGGAGAATACATCAAATGAGAGTAATTCTCATATTATCACTATCAAACCAGGGGTTTTTGACGAGTTTAACATCGAGGTTTATAACGATATATTAAGGCCATCAGAGGACCACCGATATATGCATCGGAGTCCCCATGTTAACAGTTATATTTCCATAACCGTGGCTCACATCTTCATACATTTCTTCAAAAATTAAATCACTTTATTCTAACAAGTACCCAATAACGTCTGCGTACACTAATTCCACTCGATAGAGTTGAATCCGAGCTACAATTTGACATCAAGTAAAACTCACTGGGATAGAGGACGAGGAAATAGAAAAACTTTCAGGAAAAACATATGAAGAAGAAGACAATGACGCCAATCAAACAATTGATTGTAAACCTAAAATATTCGTTAGACTGATATCCAAAACATTATCATCCCCTAATAAATTCAAAATTGTGGTTAAATGGATATCAATGCAATTCAGGGAACTGAATATATCTATAGACCAGAAAATAGCTACATTACTAACATGCCAAGCAGGCAAGGGCTACAAGTTGATGCTCACTATGGCATTTATACAACGTTTCAATCATGTAATTCTGAAATGATCAAGTTACAATTTGTTGGTGAGAGTTACAGCCGAAACTGTAACATTACACAAGGAAATCACAACATGTATGATGAGTATATACCCAACATAACGACGAACCAACAGACATAAAAGGTTGGTAACCTGCAAAGTCATATAAATCCATAAAAAGGAGAATACATCAAATGAGAGTAATTCTCATATTATCACTATCAAACCAGGGGTTTTTGACGAGTTTAACATCGAGGTTTATAACGATATATTGAGGCCATCAGAGGAACACCGATATATGCATCGGAGTCCCCATGAAAACAGTTATATTTCCATAACCGTGGCTCACATCTTCATACATTTCTTCAAAAATTAAATCACTTTATTCTAACAAGTACCCAATAACGTCTATGTACACTAATTCCACTCGATAGAGTTGAATCCGAGCTACAATTTGACATCAAGTAAAACTCACTGGGATAGAGGACGAGGAAATAGAAAAACTTTCAGGAAAAACATATGAAGAAGAAGACAATGACGCCAATCAAACAATTGATTGTAAACCTAAAATATTCGTTAGACTGATATCCAAAACATTATCATCCCCTAATAAATTCAAAATTGTGGTTAAATGGATATCAATGCAATTCAGGGAAATTAATATATCTATAGTCCAGAAAATAGCTACATTACTAACATGCCAAGCAGGCAAGGGCTACAAGTTGATGCTAACTATGGCATTTATACAACGTTTCAATCATGTAATTCTGAAATGATCAAGTTACAATTTGTTGATGAGAGTTACAGCCGAAACTGTAACATTACACAAGGAAATCACAACATGTATGATGAGTATATACCCAACATAACGACGAACCAACAGACATAAAACGTTGGTAACCTGCAAAGGCATATAAATCCATAAAAAGGAGAATACATCAAATGAGAGTAATTCTCATATTATAACTATCAAACCAGGTGTTTTTGACGAGTTTAACATCGAGGTTTATAACGATATATTAAGGCCATCAGAGGACCACCGATATATGCATCGGAGTCCCCATGTTAACAGTTATATTTCCATAACCGTGGCTCACATCTTCATACATTTCTTCAAAAATTAAATCACTTTATTCTAACAAGTACCCAATAACATCTGCGTACACTAATTTCACTCGATAGAGTTGAATCCGAGCTACAATTTGACATCAAGTAAAACTCACTGGGATAAAGGACGAGCAAATCGAAAAACTTACAGCAAAAAACATACGAAGAAGAAGACAATAACGCCAATCAAACAATTGATTGTAAACCTAAAATATTCGTTAGAACAGATATCCAAAACATTATCATCCCCTAATAAATTCAAAATTGTGGTTAAATGGATATCAATGCAATTCAGGGAACTGAATATATCTATAGACCAGAAAATAGCTACATTACTAACATGCCAAGCAGGCAAGGGCTACAAGTTGATGCTAACTATGGCATTTATACAACGTTTTAATCATGTAATTCTGAAATGATCAAGTTACAATTTGTTGGTGAGAGACAGCCGAAACTGTAACATTACACAAGGAAATCACAACATGTATGATGAGTATATACCCAACATAACGACGAACCAGCAGACATAAAACGTTGGTAACCTGCAAAGGCATATAAATCCATAAAAAGGAGAATACATCAAATGAGAGTAATTCTCATATTATCACTATCAAACCAGGGGTTTTTGACGAGTTTAACATCGAGGTTTATAACGATATATTAAGGCCATCAGAGGACCACCGATATATGCATCGGAGTCCCCATGTTAACAGTTATATTTCCATAACCGTGGCTCACATCTTCATACATTTCTTCAAAAATTAAATCACTTTATTCTAACAAGTACCCAATAACGTCTGCGTACACTAATTCCACTCGATAGAGTTGAATCCGAGCTACAATTTGACATCAAGTAAAACTCACTGGGATAAAGGACGAGCAAATCGAAAAACTTACAGCAAAAAACATACGAAGAAGAAGACAATAACGCCAATCAAACAATTGATTGTAAACCTAAAATATTCGTTAGAACAGATATCCAAAACATTATCATCCCCTAATAAATTCAAAATTGTGGTTAAATGGATATCAATGCAATTCAGGGAACTGAATATATCTATAGACCAGAAAATAGCTACATTACTAACATGCCAAGCAGGCAAGGGCTACAAGTTGATGCTAACTATGGCATTTATACAACGTTTCAATCATGTAATTCTGAAATGATCAAGTTACAATTTGTTGGTGAGAGTTACAGCCGAAACTGTAACATTACACAAGGAAATCACAACATGTATGATGAGTATATACCCAACATAACGACGAACCAACAGACATAAAAGGTTGGTAACCTGCAAAGTCTTATAAATCCATAAAAAGGAGAATACATCAAATGAGAGTAATTCTCATATTATCACTATCAAACCAGGGGTTTTTGACGAGTTTAACATCGAGGTTTATAACGATATATTGAGGCCATCAGAGGAACACCGATATATGCATCGGAGTCCCCATGAAAACAGTTATATTTCCATAACCGTGGCTCACATCTTCATACATTTCTTCAAAAATTAAATCACTTTATTCTAACAAGTACCCAATAACGTCTGTGTACACTAATTCCACTCGATAGAGTTGAATCCGAGCTACAATTTGACATCAAGTAAAACTCACTGGGATAGAGGACGAGGAAATAGAAAAACTTTCAGGAAAAACATATGAAGAAGAAGACAATGACGCCAATCAAACAATTGATTGTAAACCTAAAATATTCGTTAGACTGATATCCAAAACATTATCATCCCCTAATAAATTCAAAATTGTGGTTAAATGGATATCAATGCAATTCAGGGAACTGAATATATCTATAGACCAGAAAAAAGCTACATTACTAACATGCCAAGCAGGCAAGGGCTACAAGTTGATGCTAACTATGGCATTTATACAACGTTTCAATCAGGTAATTCTGAAATGATCAAGTTACAATTTGTTGATGAGAGTTACAGCCGAAACTGTAACATTACACAAGGAAATCACAACATGTATGATGAGTATATACCCAACATAACGACGAACCAACAGACATAAAAGGTTGGTAACCTGCAAAGTCTTATAAATCCATAAAAAGGAGAATACATCAAATGAGAGTAATTCTCATATTATCACTATCAAACCAGGGGTTTTTGACGAGTTTAACATCGAGGTTTATAACGATATATTGAGGCCATCAGAGGAACACCGATATATGCATCGGAGTCCCCATGAAAACAGTTATATTTCCATAACCGTGGCTCACATCTTCATACATTTCTTCAAAAATTAAATCACTTTATTCTAACAAGTACCCAATAACGTCTGTGTACACTAATTCCACTCGATAGAGTTGAATCCGAGCTACAATTTGACATCAAGTAAAACTCACTGGGATAGAGGACGAGGAAATAGAAAAACTTTCAGGAAAAACATATGAAGAAGAAGACAATGACGCCAATCAAACAATTGATTGTAAACCTAAAATATTCGTTAGACTGATATCCAAAACATTATCATCCCCTAATAAATTCAAAATTGTGGTTAAATGGATATCAATGCAATTCAGGGAACTGAATATATCTATAGACCAGAAAAAAGCTACATTACTAACATGCCAAGCAGGCAAGGGCTACAAGTTGATGCTAACTATGGCATTTATACAACGTTTCAATCAGGTAATTCTGAAATGATCAAGTTACAATTTGTTGATGAGAGTTACAGCCGAAACTGTAACATTACACAAGGAAATCACAACATGTATGATGAGTATATACCCAACATAACGACGAACCAACAGACATAAAACGTTGGTAACCTTCAAAGGCATATAAACCCATATAAGGAGAATACATCAAATGAGAGTAATTCTCATATTATCACTATCAAACCAGGGGTTTTTGACGAGTTTAACATCGAGGTTTATAACGATATATTAAGTCCATCAGCGGACCACCGATATATGCATCGGAGTCCCCATGTTAACAGTTATATTTCCATAACCATGGCTCACATCTTCATACATTTCTTCAAAAATTAAATCACTTTATTCTAACAAGTACCCAATAACGTCTGCGTACACTAATTCCACTCGATAGAGTTGAATCCGAGCTACAATTTGACATCAAGTAAAACTCACTGGGATAAAGGACGAGGAAATAGAAAAACTTACAGGAAAAACATACGAAGAAGAAGACAATAACGCCAATCAAACAATTGATTGTAAACCTAAAATATTCGTTAGAACAGATACCCAAAACATTATCATCCCCTAATAAATTCAAAATTGTGGTTAAATGGATATCAATGCAATTCAGGGAACTGAATATATCTATAGACCAGAAAATAGCTACATTACTAACATACCAAGCAGGCAAGGGCTACAAGTTGATGCTAACTATGGCATTTATACAACGTTTCAATCATGTAATTCTGAAATGATCAAGTTACAATTTGTTGGTGAGAGTTACAGCCGAAACTGTAACATTACACAAGGAAATCACAACATGTATGATGAGTATATACCCAACATAACGACGAACCAGCAGACATAAAACGTTGGTAACCTGCAAAGGCATATAAATCCATTAAAAGGAGAATACATCAAATGAGAGTAATTCTCATATTATCACGATCTAACAAGGGGTTTTTGAAGATGACTTGGTGTAAAATTCTAGTGCGTCCTATGTAATAACGTCTCGTAAGAACTTCACAATTTTTGTTGATCGGAGGGTAAAAAACCAACGGGAAATATCGTTAGAAAGCGTAAGAAGCGACTGAATCCCGAGGGGCAATTATTATATTCCTGTTTTTGTCAATTTCGAATACTGCAGAAATTGATGGCGATCCGTATCGAATTCGTTTCCACTGATCCTTCCCCCTCTTTCTAGTCCCTTATAGCGCTGTTTTCATATTATATCAAAGGACTCGTCAGCTGTGATCTAGGATACAGAGTAGTATAATAGTAACATTTTATACATATATACTTTAAAGCACTTGCGAACAGATAATACACCGCACGTAACATAATTACAGTGAGGGTATACGGAAAAAGAAATCGTGTACCGTATCCGGACGGACAAAAGAACCGGGAAAAAAAACCTCGTCGTGATGATGGCGATAACGGTGGCGGCTTTGCCATGGTTTTAAACGACGCACGCACTGCAAGCACTATATAATATTATTCTCTATTTTAAATATATTTAAGCATCTTATACTATTCATGGTATTCATACATGCCAGTTTCAGGTGCTATACACCTATCTTGTTTGCTCTGTATTATACGCGTGAGTTCGAAGTAGTAGTTATAATAATAATAATAACGATGACGATGACGACGATGATGATAATAATAATAATATTGCCGCCACCTCGCGTACATGACGAATGATTTACGCGGCAACATCACGTGAATCACAGTCATAACGCGCGCGGCGCACACACCACCGCCGCAGACGGATGAGCTCGTAAATATCGTCGGTGACGGCGCGGCGCGGTGGGCGAGGTAACCCAACGCGGAAAACGTGATACTCTTCACCCACCCTCCGTTCACGCACAGCTCACCTTCGCCGCGCCGTCATCGCCGACTGCCTCCCTCCCTCCCACCCGACCGCCGTCGACGGCATATATCGATCGGCGGCGGCAATCGCACAAGAAACACACACGCACCACCCTCCAACCCTCTTCGGACGACTCTGTTGCCGTGTCGGAGCGAAGCAAGAAGACGATGCGGAGGAAGCGGCGGTAATGAGATTACGTTTCCCCGGCTCGCGGGCCCGCAGCCAAAACCAACACGTATGACACACGGTTGTGCGGCGTGCACGGACCGGTGCGTGAAAGGGGAATATTACGTTATTGTACGGCCGGCGGGCGGCGACGTTCTTATTTTTCTTCCCGGAGAGAACGTCAGAAGGTCGCAGGGGTAGGTCACGCGGGGAGGTTTCTAAAATAAGAAAATTTAGTCTGAAAATATTACCTGGTGTCAACCTCGCACCAAAGTTTGTAAACATTTTTTTCTTGCTATATTCTGCAAAACCAGAGACGACGTTTATGGAAAAGCAAACAATGTGAATGTGTGTGTGTATGTATACACTTTACTTATACACAGACAAAACTTCCAAACACGATTTTTGAACCTGCGCCATTTCAATTAAAGACCCTGAATTATATATATATTATTGGTACCTACATCCCTCCCGTCGTTGTAACCGAACAAAGCCGAAAACGGGTAGGCGGTGACGTCTAGAGTTTGTCTCGTGTGATGATGTATACGATAATACAACAATGCACTACGGGCTGAGGTATACGAATCGCGGTCAGAAAGTATACACGCATATAAGTATGGACCTATCTGATTCTGTTTTTCACTCTCGTTTTGTTTCTCTCTGCAAACCATAATCGTATAAGGAGACACATGGCGTTATAGGTAAAAACAAAGCATTTCGGACCGCTTTACAAGTTTTCTTCACTAAAATCTTATAATAGCACGACTCGAAATCCCCGTTTCCAATCTCCGTTGGGTGGTGGTGGTGGCCGGTGGGAGAGCATGTTATGTATAGTCAACCGAAAGGCTATTTCTTTAAAAAATCTTTTTCTCACGTCCGTTTTCGAATCGTTTTGTATTTAGTTTTTAATTTTTATAATTGGAGTCTCGTGGGAGTTCAATCCGTTTCGTTATTTGTTTCTATATATACGTGCTCGTCGCCGTCACCGCCGTCGCCGCCGTCGTCCAGAATTAAAATAATAAAACAATAAACGGATTGTCGAGAGAGTCGAGAGGAACGTATGAATAAACAATGAGGATACACTACATCTCTTCTACGCGATATGCAGGCGTAATAAACGTTATTTCTACTCCCACGGGCGGCCCGGTTACGTGTTTATTAATAAAGTATATGTATATTCTATAATGCACCTATACGATTTCTGTGTGTGTGTTTTTCTTTAGCTGCTTACCTTATAATATGACGGTATAATAATAATCGAAAAAAGCGTCAACGTCAAGTTTTCCCCGTGCCACGAGTGGTGAACATTATTTAAAACACGTCTATAGTTCAATTCAGTGTTTAATTATTATTTGTTCTGGACAAACAATTCGTTTGTAATTTTTACGTATGATATTTCATCATTTTGGAATTTATTATGGTTTTTCAAGAAGACTACACCATCGTTTGTGTACACATCACGCGTATGATGGATTCCAAAACAAAACAAAACTATATATTTGGTGGACGCTGGTGTATATATATAATATGCTGCTGACAGTTATGTAAGTGTGTACGTACAAGTTAAGCTGGGTTTTATAAGTTCTAAAAGTCCCGCGATAATGGATGCTTGAAATGAATTATTCGACGAAAATATAATATTAGAACAAAAAAAAATATGTATTAGTTTCATTTCTAAGCGATTTTTAAAAATCCGTATTCGTGAGTGCTCACAAAAAACCGAAAAACAAAACAAATATATATATATAAAGCGGTAACAGAAACGAAAGTAAAAAACGTTTATTGAACGCATTTGGCGTTATGGATGGTAGCCGTAACGGTTTAAAAAGCTGTTACCACGATTCTGCACAGATCGGAGGGACATATTTTTCCCGCGACGTTTTTGAAATCACCCCCTCCCCCCACCCCCTTTGCGCATACTTATATACATTATAGCTTTGGGGCGAAATCGCAATATATATGTTTATATATAAAGCTGATAGTTCGCGTTGTGTTTCAAGACACCGATTACGTTCAATATATCTCATTTACGACCCATTTGCCCATGTGCAGCAATGTTGGCGACTTTTTTCGGTTCCCCGGAAAGCCTCTACTGGCACAGCGGCAACAAGAATGATGGACACATTAGAAGCGTTTCGTGGTTTCGCCCATCAAAGCGTAATGGACGTCGTAAATGTTATTGCTCGCCAGCTACACAATACACACACATTGTATGTACATCACATATACATATATATTATACAAACGACCCCGTCACACCATGTTCACTTATTACATAAATTCATACAATCATATATACAATACATAATATAATAAATATATATATACATATAAATACATAGTCGCTGCGGTTAAGTTTTGGCAGGAGAGTGCCCGCACCGGAATTTCCGCATACATAAATGTATATATATATATTTCTGATGTAATATATTAGTGAGGGTTTGATGGTTTCGACCAATGAAGGTTATACGGTACATATAGAGAAGTGTCCGGTGTATACCTATAGACGATAATGGTGTTGGTTTCACTCGTGTGTCAGGTTGTGCGTGCGTGTGTGAGTATGTGTATATAGATTGCAGTATATTATATGTAATATATATAAGTGTATATTATATATGTAATATATACGAGTATGTTATATAGGTAGAGGAGAAATATGTTAAATTACCTCGTGTGTACCTTATACGTTATTTATATAGTTTTGTTTTGTTTTTAAACGGCCCCATAAAATGATACGGACCGCGAGACTCCGAGACGGAATAATATAATAATATCGAGAACGTCACGCGCGTTTACAGACCGCTCCGGCGGTGGCGGTACACGAAAACCGGAAGGTGGTGGCGGGGTGGAGGGCGGTCGTGCGGGAAAAGGCCCCGGGGAGTCTCCGGGCATGTTGATTTAAGAATGCGCGCACGAAATTCGTTCCTACTGCGATGATTGGCCGTCGCCCGTGCGCCGTCGTTGTTGTGTGCATAGAAAATGAAAGATTAATACGAGCGTTTGTTTGTGTGTGTTTTAAAAATACAATAATAACGAGAGTACGTATAAGTAAAAGCAGTACAGTTGTTGTAGTGTGGTCGTATAGTAGCCATAAGTACTTTCTATGTGTGAACGTATATTATGGTAAAAATGTATAGTAACTGTAATGGATATCTACTGTAGTATAAAATTATGACTTAACATAGGTAGTCTAGACGGAATAATATATTATGTTCACTTTTGATCACATTTTCTTAGTGCGTTGTCGTCGAGTATGAATACAAAAAGAATTTTCAATTTCAGGCGCGAACGTAGAATGTCGTCGTTTAATCATACAAATTGTTATGTGTGTGTGAAAAAAAATAAAAGTTCAACGTTTTAGAGAAAGACTTTATTATTTGCAGCGACAGACTAAAAAAAAATATCGTTCACGTCAGACAAACCGATGACGTGTATGATGAGCCACTCTTGAAATAGCACTATAGTGAAAGTCGTACACCGAAATATTTCTGAAATACTCTTATAAAAAAAAAAAAATGTTCAACATGGACGTAATCAAATCACGCGTGTCAGTATTATTATTCAAAATTATTAAAATGTAAAGTCTCGTGAAAGTAAATCCGTTTTAACTGTTATTCGGGAGTATTTAAATATTAAAATTGAACACTACCCGTTGCGAATACAACGTAACGCTTTAATATAAACGATATTATTATAACGAAATATTACAATAATCGCAATGCAGAAATGTATTTACAATAAAAACATTTAGACACCTATTAATATATTATGTTTCAGTGGCGTATATACACATGACTTTGACGTTGCCTCCCCACCATTTTTCGTTACTGATTGGTAATTAGGATTATACTATAGACAGTGTAGTAGCCTACTACTACTAGTAGGCGCCTAGCGATACAATAATAGTGGGTCGACTTGTGAATCGGGAGCTATAGTTAGTGGAGACTGCAGAGAAAATGAGAGTTGGAAATGTATAAGATATAAATATATATATTATAATTAATGTATAATATTATATACTATAAAATACGAATGTAAATTCGCTGGGTGAGTGTGACTAATGTTTGTATTGTTCAGATTCCAAAACAAAAAAATGTAGTGAAATAGTTTATAACAATATTGTTATACCGTAATACCGTATGTATAAAGTACAAACTAAGTGCAAACTATGGAGAAGTTACCAACATAAAAATATATAAACTCGACACTTCTCGGCTACGTCCCAATTATTATGTATATATTATTAAAATAACACACGGCAGTTATTTTGATAATCATGCATGAACGCAAACAAAGGTAAAGTTATTATAAATATTATAATAATGTAAGTACGAATTAATTTAAACAATATAAATTGGTTTGAAAATTAAAGATTATATTCGAACATTAAACTGATGACGAAACATTTATAATGTTACAAATGTATATAAAATAATAAATGTCGATAAATAACATTTAGGTACATGACAACTACTATTCTATTAATTATTCTGTGTAGTAAATCTAAAAGAGAATACGTGTAAAACATTAAATCGTGACTGCAATCGATTTTGATTTTAAGATTTAACAAAAAAAAAAAATAGCCCATAAAGTACACAGTATTATATATACACACACGCACACACACACACACCATGATGCGGTAATTTATGAGTGTACAGTCGGAGACGTGTTTTTACGTGAGACACGTGACATTTTAACGACCGGATATGTATTTTTTTATGGGAACCGGTGAGTATATTTTCATGCATACTTTCCCAAGTCGGCAAGTATTAAACTAATATTTGTAAATCGGTAACAAAATAAATGAGCACCGTACACGGGAGCAGAAGTGATGGCGAGAAATCAGTCTAATAAAAAAAAAATAATATGAATATTTGGAAACAACGATTATCTCTTCGCGATTATCATGATATGCCTATACCTGTCATATACAGTGTTTTGCGACGAAAACCAAAAACACGGTAATTCATTACATCAAAAATGTAACATATTAATCGGATGTAAGTATAATAGGTAGGTATTACCTATATACTATGATCTTGGCGCTGCTGCTGCAGAGACGGCTCCACTAGGGGCTAAACGCGGTAGAGAGGAACACTGCACCGGTGGGCGGGTGTGTGTAATCGAAACACGATACTATTGCCTACATATAATATTGTACGTATTACGAGTTATAGTCGAGTGGGTTTTTCGAGTGTGCCATATGTCAGCCAATTCCGATCCGAAACAACAATAACGGTTATTATATGTATGTATTATAGTAAGCAAAGCTTACCGTGTTCGGCTCGTCCGGGGCTGGCGATCGCGACGGCCAGCAGCAGAAACACCGCGGTGAGACAGCATCGGTGGTGACGGTTGAGGTAATGGTGGTTGTGGCGATGGTGGTGATGGTTGCTGTCGTCGTAGTGGTGTTGTTGGTGATACTTGTGCATGACGGCAGTGGCGGCGGCTGCGACGGTTAGTGGCGACGGCTACCTCCTCCTCATAGCTGAACGTTTTTCTTTCCTGCGGACACACAAACAAACGAATATAATACACACATAATATAATATATATAATACACTTGGGCACTTCTATATAAATCGCATATATTGGTACAGTGTAAAAAATAACACCATTGTACCACGCGACAATTATATATATATACAATTATTGTATATAGAGATCGCTGCACATTTACACAACAATATCATTATAATATTATACTGCACATGCACACAACTGACAAGTGTAACGGCAGCGGCGGCGGGGCTGAGCGTTATCATTATTATTATTATTACTATTATTGCTGAGGTCTGCAGTCTTATATAACGTGCAATAATAATAATATTATCTATAGTAGATTATACATATATGTGCAGTGCTGCGTTTGATAATGACTTCTAAAGTCGCCATCGAAAGGTCCCGTTTATTATTGTTATTATATTATACATTTTTTTTTTGCTCCGTCCCCCCCATTGTTCCGCTGACGTTATCTTCGGCATCTGCCGCCGCCACCGTCGCCACTCGCGCAAAACTGTCCATCTGGTTTCCAATTAGTGTCCTTCCGAGCTGCCGATGTTGACATTTTTGTACTTTTTGTTTTCCGCGCATAAAAGACGATTGTCCAATAAAAGCCGTCGTTTATGCGCGGCACACTGTAAGACCGATCGTCGTTGTCGTCACCCGCGCCCGACCATCATTATCATCATATATTATTATTAGGTATATTAGGTAGGTAAGTCGTAGTTGTATATTATAATTTATAATAAATGTAAATGTCCCATAATATATAGGTACTTAAGTGCCACGCATGCGTATTGCGTGTATCTTTGCGTCGAATCTCATTCTACAGTGGTCAGAAATAATTCACGAGTTTTTTATCAGAAGCACGTCCGTTGAGCCACGTTAAAGTCGGCCGAGGACTACGATTGTTGCTGACGAAAGATTTTATTACACGGATCATATTATATTATAAGTAACAGTTAGTGGTTGCCTGAGTTTTTGAAACTCACGGAGCAAGTTTCAAAAAAAAAAAACTCACCCCCTATACTAAAAATAGAAGGCCCACTATTTTTCTTTTAATTCTAAATCATACGGCAATATTTTCAAGCCTATTATACCAAAAATTACGAAATATTTAGTTAACCATCCATAGTATACACCTACCCTTTTTTAATCTTATACTCATATAACAGCCCGTCCTTAGGTTATGACACAATTGTTATTATTGTTGAATTATCGTCAGAGCTAGTAAACCATAATACAGTAACGAATAATAATAATAATAATATAGGTCTTGTATTGTTTTCCAAATCTTGGCAGTGCAGAACGTTGAAGAAGACGCGTAGACAGGCCACCGGAGACTGAATTACCTGCAGCGATGTGGTTTGTCAACAGTGTTGCAGCAGATGCCATCGTCTATCCTCTATCATATTATAATACAGCGTTAAGATAATGTACAAAAAGAATCATAGCTTGTTCAAATTTGGAGATCTATACACACATATTTGTGCAGCGAATGGATATTTTAAATTGTACTCATCGTCGAATTTTAATATATTATTATGAAAAAGAAAAGCAAAAAGAATAAAAGAAACGGAAGACTTTTTGTTCTCGTCCCCTCCTCTCTCCCTGATCCCGGAAAACCTAACCAGGATGAAGAGGAATAGGATTAATATTTCTCTCTCTCTTTCTGGTATTTCTCGTAAACACACGTCGACTCCTGACCGGTGGTGTTCGACGACTTATCCGCTTATAAGGCACACGCGCGACGATATAATATACAATGCAACTAAAATAATAACAAACTCATTAAACTGGAACGATCGCGCGGGCGGTATGGCGTCCGTGATTTATAGGTCTCCGTGTGGCAGGGCGGCGGTGAAGTGGGGTCAACCGAGTTCACCGGAGTACTTGACAAATGCTTCGGTTTTTTTTATTATTTTTTTTTTATCGGTAGACGACAATCTTCTTTACACGCGCTCGTACTCACACACATAAACGTTGTTACTGCTTCTCCTATACATAATATTATACGTAATATAATTAACAATTATTTTCTAGTGCATAAAAAAAAAAAATAATAATAAGACGTATATATGTGTATATGTGCCCATATGCCGATCAGAACTATATGTGCAGGCGCGCGCACGTCGATCAGATATATGATATAAAATGAACGCGTTCGGCCAGGCGAAAAATATGTTTCCATCGATTGTATAATAATAATAATAATAATAATACAATATCCTCCGCGTTAATAACGCTCCGTTTGAAAATACCATTACGCGGGTTTGATGGGATTTCGTCGTTCTGGTGATTTGGTTCTTTTTGGTTTTTTTTTACGGTGGTGGTTTCACGGATTTTTTTTTTCGTATTATTATTATGAGGACTACATCCCATCCCGTGGTCCAGGTTAGTGCCGTACAGTAGTGGTTGGGAGGGTTAGGTGTACCTATAATAATGTATATAATAATAATAATACACAGACGCGACTCTTCTTTCTTTTGTGTCCCGCTGCAGTCGCGATTGACGGCGTGGCGGCTGCTGTTGCTGCTGCGGCAGTAGCAAGTGATGCGCGTCGATATCGATTCGGACGTGGCGTTTTAAAGGGTGAGCGTTATAGATGGATTTGAAAAAAGTATATTATAAAACGAAATGATATCTCCCCTTACTGCACAGAGTTAAACGTACAACACATCACACACAATAGTTAGTTTTTACAGCATTAATATAGCTAGTAAATGTGCGGTAGGTATACACCTACCCGAAATTGTGAAATATATTATTTATAGTAATATATACTATTTTATATTTAGTAATCATATTAATGACGTTACAAAAAAAAATCAAGTTGACATTTTTCAATTTTCATTGTTCGGCTTACATGAAACAAAACCCAAAACCTTTCTCGTCCATATTGTTATAATATTATCTTCAATAATGTTTCGTATTTCAAAATCAAAACTTTTAAAAAGACCGAATAAAATATTTTAATTTTTTTTACGAAAGGTAAAATACTGACGGAATTGGTATAATTTAATATCATATCAAATTAATACGATACCTATATTATAATTTATAATATACATAAACATAATATTATAACATGAACAACTAATAAATATATGACATAAGATATTATTTTACTAGGTTGGCCCATGAATATTGAATAAAATTAATCAGGTTTTAATTCATTCCCACGTCAATTAGTCATTTGACGTATTTATTTTCTAAAATATTATACTCTGATATATAGATATATCATTATATTGATCATAAATTCTATACGTTTATTTGGATTTAAATTGCAGTAGTTATACGACATTTTATAAACACGGATAGACGCCGTATAAAATATGTATTATGTATATCGTAAAGGTATAATAATATTTTAATATAAGTGAAATGTTTTTGAAGTCTTCCGACACGGCCTTGATGGGATATTATTTGTGTGGGATCTATTGTAAATACCAAACACAATTAATTTCTTCACGTTACATCCGTGTAAAAAATTTAAAATTGACGTTATGGTTTTGAAATAAGACAACAAATAATAATGGTTTAAAATTTTAAAAATCCTATATTATTTTTTTTTGCCCCTACGCGCCAAAAATATTGGTGTGCAATTTAACATGAAACGTATGTAAACGTTTTTCAGCAGGAGTAAACCACACATAACTTTTAAGGTAGCTATTTAATGATTATTAGTTTTGAGTTTTGACACGCGTTTCTAACCTAACCTTAGGGAAGTGTGTACTTATGTACCTACTAACTTTTTTCATTTAAAATCATAAAATCATATAATACGGTGTTATTTTATCGTTTAAAACCGAATTTGTATAAAAAAGAACCCAAGAGTCACGGTTAAATGACAACGATCTGTATCAACGATTAAACGTGTGAAACGTGAACATATACGTATAATAATGCGTATTGTTGTGTATGGAATTGGATTTTAAGTGACCGGTGGTGGTTTTTATCTCAGTCGCGTACGGACACACACGAGCGCCGTTCAGTGTTTCTCGTCGTCCTCCAAATTAGAATTGGAAAAAAATATCAATAATAATAGCTTGAAGAAATCCGTCCCGTATATGTATATGGGCACACACGCACAATCTGGTATACATCGCACCGCTAAGTAGTAATAGTCTCGCAGAAGAAAACTATATACCTACTCGATCGCTAGCTCTCGCTCACACTATGCACACAAACACCTACGACTCGAACGCCAATATTTAATGCGTACCACCCCACCACATACCCATATAAAACGATAGATAGATGATAAGTCGACCCGTAGACGGCGGCGGCACACACGCTGCAGTGCTGCACACTGCACCGAGGCAGATGGACGATTGGTGTGTATGTGTATAATAATAATATGTGCCCCGCCACACATATTACATAATATATTATAATATTCCCAATGGTGGTAATTAAAATTGAAAAATAAAAAGTATATATTATTTTTATTCGCGGTGGACGACCCGACTCGCGACGGCGACAGACGATCGCTCGACGCGATTCGCGCTATCTTTTCGGACCGGAGAGAAAAATAATAATAATGAAAAACAATGCGTAAATTGGTCGGAGAGCGCGCGCGCGCTCGCGAACGACGACGACCGTCGGGGGCCGAGAGACACCGATATACCGAGACGACGGTGAATCCGAGGAATCTGAGGCGGCGGCGTCGGCTGGTATAGTAGTAATAATAATAATAAGAATATAAAGAGTGCGCGCCGAAAACCGGTTTGTCTGGATCGCCGCCACGGCAGCAGAAGCACACCACTGCACGAGCAGGAGAACAAACAGACGGGCAAGCGCGGGCCACCGGACAAAGCCCCCGAGAAGAATAATATAATGCGAGACACACGGGAAAACGATGGAGAAAAAAAGATAGACAGAGAGTGCGTGTGAGAGAGAGAATGAGTGACGGAGACCGGAGAGACCGGTTAATCAATTTCTGGAACGAACTGCAACGTATATAATAATATGTGTGTGTGTGTGTGTGTGTGTGTGTGTGTGTGATCAATTATCGTTATGTCATACGCGAGCTCCCATGATCCATTAAGAATACCGCGTTTGTGTATTATTATTCTAATAATTATAATTATTAGATGTCTTGTACGAATTTTGAACGTATACAAAAACGGAATTACTGGTGGAAAATGTGCGCTTTGACTCCGAGTGCGTTTTTGACGCCGCGGACCGAATGCGACGAGAGTACGAGACCGCCGATGCCGCCGCCAAGAGGTTAATAGGCAATTACGCGATTAAGATGTCGTCGCCGTGAAATCGTCGTCGTCGTAGATGGCGGTTGCTGCCGTTCGGTGGCGGTGGTTGGAGGTCGTGAATCACGAAATTGGCTGTAAACATCTCCTTCTCGCCAGAAAACCCATCAACCTCCCTCCATCACTCTACCTTTTTACAATGATTAATTTCTAGGATTTTATATTACATTCGTGTAAAGATCGCTAAGGAATCCGGTGTGGTGTCAATTTACACTGTGCAGGTTACCCACACATACGTTATTCGTTTAAATATTTCTCAATACAGTTATTATATACTTTTTAGATATTTTGCGGAAATAACAGTCGTGGGTAGTATATATTTTTATTGTTAAATAGCAGGAAATCATTGACTATAATATTCTTCGTCCAAGTTTATTATAATGATAATAATATAATAGAAATAACTTTTGGCATTCACGGACTCACGATGTAATTGATTGCAACCACCTTCCGCGTTTAGAACTTATAGTTGATTATGTAATAAAATAGCTCGCTGTTTTGCTACAATGTATTGTGTATAATATCATGTGCTTACAACAATTCGGTGGGATGAAATTAATTTTCCAAACCTCCGAGATTAACCGTATGAAATATACTTCCCACTACAGGCCCAGGGTGTCAATTAATAGAAAGTCGAGTTTACGAGACAAATTTCTACTCAAGTTTAATCGGCTGCCACCGTTGCCGATCAATCAACGACAGCAGTCGAGATGCGGGCGAAAACACCGTGTGCTTGTTATCGTGTATCTTTCTCCCTATAGAATGTTCACCCTCCTCACCAATGCGCAGTGTTTATACAGTCACTCAGATGTCTGACTATTGACTATAAAACATATTATACGCTTAAAGCTCCTTTGCGTTGACACCTTAAAGCGGTAAAGTAATTTCAAACCGACAAAATATCGTCAAACTCAAACTTTAAGACCCCGTGCTTCCGCAGTGCCACTATTAAACTTTTTAGTTTTTACGTCAAGAAAAATTGTCTTCAAGATAGCCATCACAAATGCACAATTCCAAAATACTTTTATTATTTTCTTTCCTCTCTTAAATCGTTTTGTTTTCGACAGACGCTTTACAAATGAGTTATACGCCGCCATAACACACATACATACATGTCCGATCCACAAATTCCATCTAACCTCTTTTTTCAACTCATTTCCGTCAGACGACTTTCTCGTTTATTACAAGTACGTCTAAAATGTACATCCCATAGCCAATGCACAATGAATGCCTCTTTATAAATCGTTTCAATTTATTTTTATGTCGATTTTTTCCGTATCTATCTAGGTCCCTCTTTTAAACTTCCTCTTATTAATCTGGTACACACCATCAGTTTTCCTTTTATTTATAATCCCCTTCGAAATATATATTTATATCCGTGCCACGCATATTATTTGATGCTTTCTTACATTTTTTTTCCTCCGTCGATATCATTAGTAAATTTCAATATTTACTTTGATCCCAACCCTGGCATTTTGAGAATTCCACATGCATCGTTGAATACAATTGGACATGTCCGATTCCTTTTGGGTTCGTATTCGCTTCGCTGCCCCTCGTTTATAATGATTCCGATATGGTGTAGGCACTATAGGCGACGAGTTATCTTCCCGTATCTCACTACGATCTAGTTCAATTGTTTTCAATATCTTGAACACACGTCGACATTTTTTTTAACCAAAGTGAGTATATTTACACAACCGAGGCCAACAATAAGTGTACAATGTACATTGGCTGCCTCGTTTTATACATGTTATTGTTTTGTTTATTTTTTTTGATAGAATTTAATTACTCTCGCTACGGTTATTTATTGTTTCATAAAACAAAATAATTAAAATAATATATATCAAGACAACATGATATTATAAGACGGATACCTCTATTGGTTAATGATACGTTGTTTAAAATCTAGAAGGCGGAAGCCGTTCTCACTATTACTCTACACGAATTATTATTATTATTATTATAATATTATTAACGCGCTACACTTATAGGTAAGTAGGTACGTAAGTTTAGACATAAAATTAAGAACTTACTGGCAGGATGTTCGATGGTGAACTTACCAGCGCGTTTTGCCGTTACACGAATTATCTACGAAATATTTAAATATAATACCTAGCAACCTATAATCGACAAGCTGATTTTTGAACTCCCTGAGGAAATAATAACGATTTTTACTTTTCGTTGTACATTCGAACACATAATAATTAAACGGACACGTCTACCGTTTAGTTTTATTATTTTCGTTTTTTGAACGGAACGTGATTTATGTAAAAAAAAAAACCAATATACAATAGAAGCCACGGAGTTATTAATTGTCCGGTGTCGAACACGGTGGCGGCCATCAGTCACCTATCGTACCATCGTACACTAACACACTGATGGGGCTCCCGCGTTTTAATTTTCGTATTTCATTACCTGACAGTCGGTGGTGGTAGCCATTAGCGATTTAACGGTGCTTGGTGTACTTCTAGTTAAAACAAAAATAATAATAAACACGGCCGATGTGTGTGTACACGGTCGATACGTGAAAACGATAAATTACCGTTCATATGTATAAATATGCGTAGGTATAGGTATACATGCACGCGCGACACTGTCGTCAATCGACCGACGTGCAGCAGCCGTTACCTTCATTGCTCCGACGACGAGGCTTGCTACCACGCTCTTACGATGATGATATTATTATTATGCCTTACCTAACTGAATACGCACTTACTCACAAACAAATGGCTTTTTGTTCGGGCATAGACATCGTTAACGATTTTCCCATTAGAATAATATATATAATATTAATAGATATTGTATTTAATAGGTAGGTGTATTCAGTATTGTAATACGCTTGTTCCGATGAAATTACGACCACGACGAGTGGCTTAACATTTCTCCAGAGAATATTATTGTAATTTATAGGACGGAAGAAACTATAGGACCGACCAATTTTACACCAATCGGAGAGACTGCACGCATGTCACACGGGCCGGACTTATGCACTATGACGATGGCGATAACAATATAATAATTATGTAGTTTTTATGAAGAAATGAGCTTGCAGTGAACAAAATGGATAATTTTAATAATTTCTGACAATATAGGTGGAAATTGGACATCCATTACAATTTCAGTGGAAGAGTTAATATTCTTAACATTCATGTAAGACGTGGCTGTGCACAACACCTCATAAATGGCTAAAGCTTCTTTAAAAACTAATATAATTTGTGATACATTAATTTTGTTTTCATATTATTAGTATGATATATTAATATTATTTTATTAAATTGTTAAAAATGTATATAATTAAATAAAGATCTACCTATTGACATGCATTATATTTTAAATATAATTTAATATGTTTGTTTATCTAGTATTATAAATATCACAAAAAAAAATATTATAAGATTATTGTCCTATTTTTTTCAAAATATTATACAATATTTTTTTCACTATCAATACTTACTAAGTATCAACTGTTTTTAATATTGAAGATAGATAAAAAGTTGAAACAAATTTTGAACCATTCTCAAGTTCTCAGCCATGTCTTGATACATCGTTCTATTAACTATTAATACTCCATAATTTTAAAGTAAATATTACATAAAACATGAACAACATTCGGGTGGCTTGGCCCTTCCAAATCCCTCAACCCAATTTCCACCTATGTGTGATGGTATAATATATAAAATATAGATGTATCCATATTAGGTAAATGCAATATGATTCATATCTAAATTTACCTACTCGAGTCGTATAGGAAAACTGTATAGACCATAACACTATCATAACTGTACGTTTATAAAATGCATAACAATATTCGGCAGTAAGGTCTTTTAGATTTTATCGCGCACACAACACATGTTTTCTATAACACTTTTGTCCTCTTGCTCGTATTTATTGGATCGAAACTATATAAACCTATATAATATAATGTTGTATTACACTATGTGTGCTTAACGAGTTTTTGTCCTAATGAGCAACGAACGCTACCGTGTGTGTTCCGTTTTTAATTATCGCTTAAAATGTCAAATCGTAAATACGATTTCTAAACGTTTTCACACTACCGGTCATAAAAATGTATACGTAAACAAATTAAGCATGCCGTTTTTGTTGTTTGTTCGTCGAAACGAACACGCATCGATCGATTTGATACTGCCCCCGACGTATAAAAACTAAAAAGTCATATGTTATATTTTGTTTGTTATTCTTTGGGAGATTTAAAAGAAAGAAAAAATCGAGTATATTTTATTTGCAAAACAAATTTTTCTTTCGTTTGACAACGGTTCTTCCGGCTGATAAATCGAATGCAACCCCCCCCCCCCGCCCCTGACAATCCTAACAGACTACGCCACCACCGCCGCCCAGGCCTCGGGCATAACACAAAAGATTGAACAATAGAACTTGTGTGTGTGTATTTTTCAAAGTTTTCAGTTCCCTTTTTTCTTTTTTTGGCCTCGAGCCGTTGGTTTTCCCTCTTCGTCGTCAATTTATTTACGTGCATTATTTTCGTTCGCCCGATTTTTATTCACCCCTTGGCGTTTCCCCTGAAACTCGTGAGTTTAGGAGTACAATGCGTTTTGGCCGTCCTAGCCATTATACTGCATTGCGCCTATTACGCTGCTCACCCTCTACATTATAGTCCATATAATATACACATTACACATACGATATACCTTATCATCTGTATGTCGGCGAGGGTAGGTATACTCGACTGTTTCCACTCGAATACGCGATCGCACCGACTGTAAAACTGTCCCGAATAAGATTCAACCCCCCCCCCTCCACCATCGTTTTAATGTGTAGGTACACGTGACGTGTCAAAATAAAAAACGTCTTTCATTTTTTTTATGCAATATCGTTAAATACAAGAAAGATAATATTTATACATACATGCATATGATATCCTATGGGAAATAACCACAAATGGTCATTGTGCAGTTTTAGCTTCGTCCTCCTTAACGTTTTTTTTTTTGCAAAATATTCGATTAATTTCTCAACCGTTACCTTCGTATGAAATTACTACGAATATAATTGTCTGGTGAATATAAAAACAACGATGCATGCGACACTCGTCACACCGGACGAGCATCAAAAGTATAGTATATTATTCGCAATTTCCTATCAGATTATCATGCGACAAACATTAAAAAAAAAAATAAAACATTATAATAATAATATAAAGACGCACGCACGATATTCTTTGTGCAATAATAATATGTAGATATTTTATAATTTTGTTTTATTCCACCGTTAATTTGACATTACTATTTATTATTTATACGGATATTACATTGCACGAAATTATTACAGAATGTGACACGATTAAGCACGCTACGATGCACATAATATTCTTCAGCTGAAAGGTTTGATCAATATAATATATACCTACATACTTTATAGAACTTGGCAATTAATATTCCTTAATAGGAATTACAACATATATATAAACTAATTTTAAAACGAAAAATATATATAATATATTATATACAAATAATTATAGAATAAGTTATATGTATAAAACACTTTTAGTTCAACGATTTGTTTATACAGTAGGTAGATATTATACGCAATACGCATATTATAATATATAGACAATTCAATCGAGGGGTTCGTGAGATATTTTTAATTATATTGAACTAATTTTAACTAACAGTAACTATTGCGATAGAAATGCGATATTAATACTTTTAACCGAGTTGGAATAAAATATTGGATACAATGAAAACGAGTGAATCGATTATTTTTTTTGGAAACAAAGATATTGCAATACGGTCAGTGCAAAAGACAAAAAGGTCGTTTGTGAATGTCAGTTTCCCTCGCCTTATGTCAGTTAACAGGCAGCGCACGAACAGCAGCACTTGGCGGCTCGTCGTCGATACGTCATAATTGGTCGTGGCAACGTCCGGGAGAAAAAAATTGCAAGAGGGAGGCGCATTAAAAGGGATCAATCAATCACGGTCTCATCGATCATAAGGCACAATCGGGTGGGGTCCTGTTTGACAGGTGTCGAGTATTAACTTGACCACGTTCGCAAAAACCTCTCATTATCTATTTTGCCCTTAATATTTTTAAACCGAAATCAGAGTAGTTGTTTTGATCTTATGAAAATATATCGTAAACAATAAACATTATAGTATTTAAATAGATGATAAAAGCCATGCTCAACAGTAACATATAAAACGTTTAAGGGATGACAATAAAAATATATTACCATCACCATAGTAAGTACCTACTATTTAGTATTTTGGAAGTGAATTATGCTTTGATTGAGCATTTGAGCATTATTATTAAACATTTTTTAGTGCCCACAACGGCACAACCCCTTATGAAATGAAAATCAAAAATATGCATTGTGATCATCGTTTTGTGGACGCCATTAAACCAGGACAATCAGAAACCACAAAACAAATGTTTTCCAACCCTTGCTCATATTATGTTGCATCATAAGGTGATAAATGACTATAGTATGCTCGGCATACCAGCATTCCGTGCTGGTATTTTATTGGTGTGAAAGTACAGTCTGAAGATGTTTTCCTTAAATCCTACCTATATATAGTTATTATATATGACGACCACGTAATTTCCTGATGCCTCCCGGGGTCAAAAATTACTTTCTATATACACCCATATCGTATACTCTCAGCAAGCCGGATAATTTAATATAAAATAAAAATTGTCGCCTCTCCACGTACGATTTATTATACTTTACTATTTCATGGCGATAGCGAGTTTTCATAACATATATTTGGATAATAACACATTAAATATGAATAATTTTTCAACAATTCATCTGAATATTGTTTTTATTTTCTTCACACATCCGAATAAAATTATGAAACTAAAATATAGTATACATTCTGTGTACATCAAGTGATATTCCGAGCCTTGTAAAAAACTGTTCTGCGCATTTAAAGAATGAATATTTGAGTCCTTCAAACATCTATACAATACGATGAACAAAATAGTTCATAGACATAAATTATATAGACCACGCATTAGTGAAATATTTTGAAGCAAACATATTATTATGTACTAGAGGGGTCGGACTCATAAATTACTTTATCAATGAGGTTATAAGCAATTTTAACTCTCCTAGTTAATAATTAAGTTAAGAATTAACTAATAGAAGAAAGAATAGATTATAAGAGATTATAAGAACAATTTCATTATCATCACATTAGCTATCAATTTTGATAATAACTATTTATAATCTCACACAGTATTGATAAATTGTTTATGAACTCCTTGAAAAAGTTACGTTAGAATCTATCTCTCTCGCACATATATGATGGCTTTAAGGTGTTACACATACAAAACAAGCATAATGCGAGGTCTATATTATAGTATAGGTAAGTCTATGGTGTAATTACAGTATTTTTGATAGTATTATGGACATTATTATTGTACAGTTAGGCCGTTTTTTTAACTTACTGTGGACGGATTATTATTTTATTAAAAAGTTTATCGAGAGTAAAAATAAACCGATTAAAGGCTGTTATACATTAGTTTTCTATAGGTAGGTAAGTACTTCGACACTAAACGAAAAATAAAATAAAATAACTACAACTTCGAAAAAAAGTTTTGTTAAGTTCCAGAGCATAATAATAATAGATGCATGTATATATTGTATATATTATATGACCACCAGGCAAAACAGTATTATGATTTTATGAAAATACAAACCGTATACGACTTACGGTGGCATCCGCATGTATAACTGCAACAATGTTCGTCGTTATTGTTTCCGAATACGGCGTCCGTGTGGTGTTTATGCAAAACGATTCGAACGGTTCTGCCGGACTTAACCATTTTTGGGCACCATTCGCCCCTCCTCTCGCAACGCTATAGTGTAATAACGCCGTATGTATACGACTTGTCCTTTTGTAAGAGCAAAACCGTCAGCTGTTCCGTTATGTGCAATTTTACCCTTAAACATATATTATATAATATCTTCTTCCTACCATACTCATATAGTCATATATGTATAATATCGTTCACATACACCGGACATGGTATACATCACCAATCACCACCCACTCTGATATCTATCTGCACGTTTTTCATTGAACGTATACAATGCAATTGTAAAAGAGAACATTTTTGAAAAAAATTGTATGCATTTGATTACATACATTTAGTAAGAATAATACGTAAGACACGATATATATGTGATTCTTTTTGAAGTAGAGAAATTAAAAACAAATTTACAACGACATTTATGAATCAAACGTTAAAATAATTAGTAAAGTAACTAATTTAACATTTATGTAACATTATAAAATTACATCTACATTTTGAGCGGATACTACCGAGTACCGACACACAAATCGTAAGTTTAAATAATTTTTTTTTTTAATAAAAAAACAAACAAATATATACACGATACAAAAATTCTAGATGGAAAAGAAATCTAGTTTAAAATAGTCATTGTGGGTGACCACTTGACCAGTTATGAAAAATGCATGCTATTTGAAGGCCAATCTTTTTAGTTAAACTCGTTCTAGCACCGCAATCTTTTCATTGAGTACAGAGTCGAATAATTATAATATTATTATTAAATGCACTTGCACACAATTAAGTACCTATACCTAACATGTTTACTTTTTACTGTACAAAACCATGTTTGAGCTAATTATCGTATGTGTCGGAGAATACTAATAACAGCTACTAACATAGGCAATAAATCTTATATAATATCACACCAACATATCTTTTATAGCCAATAATTTATTAATTTGTAATACCTATTGTTTAAATATCATTGAAACGTACATCTACTTTAAAACACGTTTAATAAATAATGAACTTGAGAGGTTTGGTAAATACAATCGTATCAATCAATATCCAATGGTGCAAACAGACTGCAGTCATCACTAAATAATTTATACGATGAATCGTTCGTATACCGTCTAAATGTCTAATATGTATCAAATACCAATTCATTCAAATCGATATAAATAAAATATTTATTTTAGGTACATACAAAAATGTTTATACGTTCATAAGGTAACGTCAAAATGTGCACTATCATTGTATTAAGTGTTGTATCACTTATTATTGTGTTTTGTTTAATGACGACGACCCCAGGCAATTTGATAAATTATGGTTATTCGTTTTTATTTTTTTTAAATTTAAACGTTTTATATTTGCCATCGAAATTCCAACAGCAATTATATGGAGGAAAAAACTTTAGTGATTAAGCAGAGAATACTACAAACAATTGAACAAATACGAAATTTTACTGGATAACTAGCATTTTGATATGGCTTTCAACGAAAGTGACACAATTGCATGTTTCGGCCTTAATTGATGCGATGATTGAGGGTATGAACTAACTGGCCACCGTTTGTATAAATGTGGATTAGTTTCGAAATCGTCCATTAATTAAACATAATATGTGTTTGAATAACAATGGGCATAACCTTTGCACAGTACACACGTATATAATAATATGTATGTATTGTACAAGACACCTACTAACAGAAAAAATGCGAACACAACGTTACAACGAATACCCGTGCACGCTATCAACGATTCAATTTAGTATATACCAGATACCTACATATAGTTATTTTTCACATTTTATCTCGGTTAATTGGTTCGCACGTTGCATGTTATAGTTGTCGTTTATATTTAGTTTACCCTTCAACCGTACCGCAGCTGTTATTGCAACTTGCGATTGTTTCCTATACCGCGCATGACACGACGACGTTTTTGCAGGCAGCAAACCATGCCATTGAAATCGCGTTATCGCGTGGTATACAAAAGCAAGCGCGTACAGAGGTGTGATAACTTGTAATACATTATGGTCGGAATTCGATTTCACCAAGTTGGCTTTTCGATCAGTGTTTGGGTGGGTAAAAAAATAATATCAACTGAATTCGTATTCTACATGGGAAACAACAAAACGAGCGCGGAAAGTTTTCGAACAGTTTCTAGAGGGCCTTTGTTACGCACATGTCGTGGTACGAGGGTTGGTCGATATAATAATAATAATAATAATAATCGTACCAGTGATCGATAAACATGGTACATGTATAAACTTTTCCGTACTGTACGTTTAACAACTATGGTCGTCGCCGTCAACTTTTTAATTTAATACGTTAATTACGGAATAAATCCATCCACGAATGTTTGACGTTCGGTTGCAGAGGAGTTTAGAGGAGATGGAGAGAGATGTTGTTTGAAACGTGTTCGCGACATGACGCGTGTCCATAATTACATCAAAAGTGACTAAAGTTTCACGTGCGTAACTAACGAGACCGTATCGTCTCAACGCCACACACGCATTGCAGCACACTGCACACCCCAAACTAAAACTGAATATACACGCCGAGCAATTTTCTTGCGGTTAAGTATAAGTTAATCGGTAACTACGAGCGTATAATATATACGAGTCTGCGTGCGTTGTGTCGGTACGCGGGTAGAAATACTTTTAACTCGTATATAAGCGTCGACCCGCGAAAGCGGTGACTGCAGCAGTTGATATAAGCACATATAAAATATATAGCCCCATACATATGAATCTTAAAATCTGCTAAAATCGAAAAAGCGTAGATATCGCCGAAAATGCGATAGGTATTCGAACAACGACACTTATAATATTATTACCGTAAAGGTGCATTGTGTTGAGGTGTTTATAATCTGGGATGATATTTCGCGAAATGCAAATTGGATTGTCTTACAGCCCGCTACGATTGAATCGTCATAGGATTTCCGACTGGTTTCTCGACGACAACAATACACAATATTCCATTGGCGAGTCGGCGTGCGACAAAAGCGAGCCCCCGCGCGTTTTCACGTGGAATTCGGCGCGCGAAAACCACCATAAAATACACGCACTGCTAGTGTTATTCACGAATATAATATGTGTATACTGTATATATTAAATTATACAAGCCACCGACACAACATATCGCAACAAGCACCACCCCGTGGTACGAGTGCACGCAATTGTGTCAGTTACTTTATTATTATTTTGGTTTCGCCGCAATGGTTTATGGCATCTTTGTATGCAAATATTATTCTCTCCCATTCATTGGGGGCCGCCACCGCCGCCGCACCGCTCGCATTCTTTCGGAAAAAGAAATATACCTATTATATATGTATATGCGAATAACGTGTGCAGAGAAAAAACAACACCGACCGCGTACCGTTACACGAACGAATACGCGAGCATGTATATAAATATAATAATGCTTATATGTTGTATGATATATAAAAACGCGTGTATATACACGGCGCGAGGAAAAAAGAAATAAAAACTTCTGCGGCTTTTTTGAAATTCGACGTGTATATGTGTTTATTTTCTTTCTGGATTTATGTGCATTCAACAGTATAATATAATATGTATATATAACATCCGAATATTCGGAAATTCGTATCAGGTTGTAAAAATTCGCAGCTACCGCCGCCACTTCTCAAACCATGACAACAAACTAGGTACAATAATTCATAGGACGTCGGCTTTTCATTTTCCCATTTTTTTCCTTTCATTTTTATCACTGTTATTATACGCTAACAAATTACGCCGTCTGCGAGTTGCGAAAAAAACTTGTATATCGTTATTGTTGTTTATAAGCTTTTCACTGTTTTCGCAGACCGGTCGTATTTTTTCAAGCCCGCCGAGACGTGTTCGGCTGCCGCTCGAGGTTTGTTTCGTGACGTAACAATTTTCACAACGAGCTTTGGGCAACAAATTTGCAGTGTTCCACGATTTTTTTATTTCGATATTGAAAAGCTTTTCAACCACTGCAGTGTTTATATTTTTAAGGTTTCGTTTTGTTTTTGTTTCGAGTTTTGCAAATGGGAGGAGGACGGGAGGTCGGTTCGTGCAAAATACAATACGACGAAATCAAGACCCAATATAATATAGAAACCATACATTTGAACGAGTCCAAATAAAAATGTTCTCCTTATGAAAATATTATATTTAATTACATAAAGTCAAAACTACTGACAATAATTGGTCCGAAATTTTACAAGTGCAGTGAATATTATTATTAATATTTTTTTATTATCATGCTCTATAATTATCACTAAAAGTATAAATTGAGGAAGTAAGGATACATTTAATACGCTGGCACTTGTCCTACATTTTAATTATTACCAACAGTTTTCAGTTTATTTATACTAGATTGCTTTCTTTAATGTTTTCCGTACACGGTTTATGCAGAACATGAAAAATTTAAAAAGTATAGAATTCTTGGTTTATGCGTATTATTAATTCCTATCCGATTTTTAAGAGTCTGCATCGTTCTTATAGCTATTAATAATATAAGTAAAAAACATTTTTCTGCACCGAATGCATTTTTACGTGGCGATTACGTTGTCATTTTAATGTGAATGGTCACACGGCTGTCGTATGGTTATTTCCGGTTTGTTAGCCAAACGTACATTGACCAATGTCGCCATTATGCTCTTGTCCAGTTTAAATATGTTTTGTGCGCCCGTCTGCACTCATTAACCTCTCCGCGGTCATATTACTACACTGTTTTCAGTTTTCTCTGCCTCGCATACGATTAAAAAAAATTGTCTCCATACGTACACCGGCACTAGAAATAGGTAATGAAGAGTAATTGAATTAAGAACGGTCGAAAGAACACGGGAGGTAAAAAAAAAAAGTTATCCGAAGGAGCAGCTTCAATTACCATTATAAACCATCGAAATCGAATTATCAAAAATTTATATTTTTTTTTAAGCCAAGGTTATTGGTGAAATATTGCCTTGAAAATTAAATTCGAAATCCAACAATACGTTAATATTTTTAATATTTTCTCAAAAACGACATAGATGATTAAAATAATATTTATTTATTTATTTGGGTGTTCAAAACTGTAAGTAGGTAACATTATTTTACCTACAGTTTTATTATAATAATGTCTTGATTGGTTTTTATACGCATACGTTTACAATCCACCTAGCTACATGGTTATGTTAAATGTGTACCTATTGTATATTATATAGTCTAAACAAAAAAAACGTAATTCGTACTTAACTACCTAAGTATTATTTTACAGCCTAACACTATTAATTTCCGATGATAGGAGAAAACAATATGTGTTAGACAATAATACGCTTAATAATATACAATATACATAGGTGCTTACTTTGACGGTATATTATTTTAGTTTTTATATTTTTTTTTTTTTTTTGTTTTTTAATTAGTTTTATTACACAATCTATAAATATATTATTTTTACAATAAGTGTAAGTGTTGTAGATTAATAAAATAAAAATACAAATACAAATAGTTTTTATATAAACTGGAATTTGATAAAGGGTTGGTTAAACTCTATAATTTCCATTTCTGGCTTATTTTTGTACTTTATAGTCTAATACGCTTTTGTTGTCCGAGATAATTACTATCATCATAACGCTGTTACATTTATGATGTCATAAAATTAAAAAACCCGTTTGCAATGTAGAAATATATATTATAACATTTTATGCAGTCTGCATGCGGAGCTAAACTTTGATTGGTTTACAATAGCGTGAAAAATCATTTTAAACCCGAATTTAAAAATGTTATCTGGCAACGGGGCGGCGAGCTGGAGAGTCGGCGAATACTCGATTTATAGAGAGAAAACAGCTAGTGGCACCTGGTCCATTACGCGGAAACGTGATGTTTTTCATTTGAAGAAATCCTCAAAAGTTGATGTAGAAGCACTTCTCCACTCTAATATAAAGTACTCTTGTCGTTTTAGCAACATACGAGTAATGGTTGAGTTGAGTTGTATTAGCACTATATTATAATATAATATAGTAGTCGTATAATAGCAATGGTGCAGGTAGTATAGTTGTAATAGTATACATAGTAATATGTACAGCACAGAAGACGACAACGACGACAGTAATAATTAATATATTATAGCCCTCGTGTCATAAACACTATAGGGTATAAATCTCCCGGTCCACACATACATAAATATATTATATGCATATGTGTGTGTGCATATGTGTTTGTGTGCGTATGTGTCATGCGTGTGTGTGTGTGTGTGTGTGTGTGTGTGTGTGTGTACACCACACCGGTTGCATTGCTGCTGCTGCCACTTATTACGTCCCCGTGTGTCATTCCGAATGATTATACGGCGGATCCAACCACCGGCATAGCCATTATTCCTCGATCCTCCTCCTTCTCCTCCGCAGCATCATCAGAGGCAGCAGCCTGCAGTGATAAATGCGCTGGCCCGTCGTATATAATATTGTCTTCTCTCCGTACGTAGATGTATGCAAATACTTTCTAAACGGCCTCGGGGCCGCTTTTGTCGACGACCGCAGTCGCCGATAAATTGATTCACGACGGCTGGCGAAGCCGGCCTACATATATTATTATTATTATTATTACGAAACCCATCGACGGCCACAGTCGAACAACAACGATTGTTTCATTCAGATTTTCGTGTCATAATTATTGTTTTCTTATTTTATCTATTCCTTAATCCTTCACTTATTCGATATAGGTACAGTCCAATTACACAATATTAACGCAATAAAATGAACGAAATACTTAGGATAATGTTTTTTGCATCACACCGAGTGAATATGAATAGCACTAACCACAGAACGACGCCTGTATTAGTGTATATTACATTATGACGGCGAACACTTACAGGCTACAGCATAGATCAGCATATATCTGCACAGACAGCAGTGGGTTCGCAGTATTCCGCAGTCTGATTCCATCGATTTTCGGCGAGTGCTTATAAAACACTCATTTCACAATTCCTGTTAGGTATATATTGTCCACCACTTCATTGAACAACAACGTATGTATATAATGATATAATATGCTGTATAATAATAAATAGCATAATATAGAGGTATATTGAAATCATTACGGTGAGTAACTGCTGCAGAGTTTCATCGCTAAAACACAATACACTATCTGCTGGCTGTAGCACTGCAATACGACCTAATGTCACATAATATATAATATTATTATTATAAATTATAATACAATATATATTACGGTTTATAAGGTAGGACCGAACTGAGACGGATTGTTCGTGCTCGTCGAGGTAGCGTGACGCCTGGCGGCCGTGACGAAGACCGATTGTGTACGAAAACCGCGGGGATAAGGTAATAGACGCGGTGGTAGTTCGACGGTGTTGTTAAATTTAGCGGTGGCGGTGGTGGCTCGTCTTGCGATTTGCATAAAGCTACCGATAAAGCCGGACGTTCCCTCCTTCCTGCTGCAGGTCTCCTGGGAAATACCGGATGCACTGCGATAATTTATATGTTCGCTCCCGCACCAACACATCCCTTAAAAATTCACGGCCACCAATTTCATACGGTCGTCCGCCGATAACGTCAGTGGCGCGAAATTAAGTCGACCGGTGTCAGTTCGCTTTAAGTAGTTAGGGGTAAGCTTTAGAAGACAGTATTATCAATTATGTTGCATGTCAGATGTCTTCTATATACACTTTATAATATAGTGTGTATATAAATAATACATAATATACATATACTTACAAACATTAATATGTTGGAAACATAGTAAAAAAATAATGGGACAAACTCTCTTTTCCCCGATAAAAAATTAAAATTAAGGACTAAGGTCTATTATAAGTCGAAATGGTACCACGATACAAAATATATATAAAGTCGATAGATGAAATATGCGGTACAAAGGTTAAAATATTACTTTACCATAAACTTAGTAATATATGGACTTCATAAATGCATTGCTGTTGTTATCTATTATTTATTCGATTATTTAGCAGTTGTATTATAGGTCAATATCGTATAAAGTCGACCCTATATTATATATATATATATAACGAACCATAAAAAATATTAAATTTTAAAATCATAGCCATGGCACTATTTTTTATACTGTTCTAGAATATATTTGATGCAATTAAAGGCAACTAGAATAATACAGTCAACAATACATTTTTTTTTAAGGTATTTAAATTAATATTTACAGTCTCTACTTGAGATTTTTAATTTAGAAAAATAATAATTTTTGGTTACATTATAGTCTATAATACAACCGTATAACTGGACTAGTAATTATTCTAAATAGGCGTGATACAAATTTATATCGAATCATTTCTTATACATTGTATGTAAAGATAAACATAAAACAATATTAATCACGTGTGAGTATGTGAAGTAGTCATGTGCAGTATAGACAGTAGACACCTGAAATCACCAAGAAGAGTAAGTGCTTAACATCGTTTAAAACATTTTAGAGTATCATGAAATCAATTACGGCTATTCCTATTGACATTTCTTTTTGATCATCGATTGAGACATCGTCACATATTCAATAACGCAAGCGGCAAGCCTGAAAGCTATAAAAATAATACAATGAAACCCGGCTCCCCTCGACGTACTTGCAGATGGCTGTCCCATGACATTATAATAGTAATTAATCAGTTTTAGTGAAATAAAATATTTTGCACTTTTCTAAAAATTATACTTTTTGAACGTATTATTAATCGTAAAAAATTATGGAGAATTCTATTTACAAACCAAAATATTTTAAAAAGAACACTGGAATTATCTTATAATTTATATAACAAATTAATATTGTACTTGTCGATGTTGGAGATGTTGGTGATAAGTTCTTCACATCATAAAGAAAACTTTTAAGTTCACCACGTTTATATCAAAATAAATTGGTCAATAGGGAAAATTAGGGACGCAACTGTAAATAATTAATGTAAATAATAAAATTAGAAACAATAATTATAAAAATATTTAATTTGGGTAGTATCGGTTACATGACTAATTATTGGGAGTTTACCAATTGCGCTTAAAATGACCTTTTCATATACCAATTGCGCTCTAAACATTTTTGGGTCGATATACCAATTGCGCTCTAAAAATTGTAGGGTCGATAGACCAATTGCGCTTTATACATTTTAGGGTCAATAGACCAATTGCGCTCAAAACATTTTACACTACCTAAGGAAAAGTTATTGGTTAGTTATTAATTATAATCATATAATACATTATTATACTAACCGATTTTTTGCGAGTAAAATAAACAATTTTTTTCTTCACATCATCTCTAAACATTTCAGGGCCGATAGACCAATTGCGCACAATACATTACCTAAGGAAAACTTATTAGTTTGTTAATAACCGATTTTTTTTGTTTCGGTGAAACGAGCCTATACAGTTTAGTTAATGAAAACTAAAATAAAATAGGTAATATTAATAATAATAGAATAGGTGGTTAAATCATAAAGATATAATAATAATAATAATAATAAGATTTTGAGTTTAAGGTAATCATGATGTTTGTATTTTGCATGTTTTAATAATAATAATAATTTTTTAAATAATAATTTGAGCATGGCATTACAATTTAGAATAATATAATTTAAATACAAGCGCAATTGGTATATTGACCGTAAAATATAAAGAGCGCAATTGGTACACTGACCTAAAATATAAGAGGCGCAATTGGTACACTGACCCTAAAATATAAGAGGCGCAATTGGTACACTGACCCTAGTATAAAAATTTTGTTTTAGGCGCAATTGGTCCATGCCCTAATTATTACCTATCTCAATTTTAAATTTAAGGAAAAGATGTTTCATGTTTTAAATAAATATTTCCATTTCTTAATTTATTAGGTACGAGGTACCTACCTACCGATTATATAAAAGTACGAAATATTTATAAATCCAATAGAAAATATTTTCAATTGTAGGTAGCTATATGAATTTTATTTGAATACAAAACAATCATTACGTTTTTATGAAATAAATAAAATAAAACTACAACATTTCTCAGAATAATTTAAAAATGTGTTACGTCCATACACACATCATTTAATAGTATACTTCATAATTTTATGGTTTTATGTGAAGCAACTTTTTGTAATTTAACTATACGTTACAGAAAAAATCCAAAGCATAAATGCATATAAAAACACGATTTTAGCTTACAACAAAACATAATATGTCTATACGTCTACTAAATTAGTAACATACCGTTACAAAGAAATACAAACGTAAATAAAATGGACGAACTTTTTAATAACAATGTGTACGTCGTTTTTCCTATCCTAATCATACTTAACCGAAACCTACCGCCATTGCAAGTATACCGCTATTACCGCTAACCAACAATAATTACGTAGATCTACGTAGCACTACTACCACTTTATCAACAGCTACTACCACCACTTTGTTCACGATTACCACTACCTACTATATGTTTATATATACAGTGTGTCCCGTTTTAAATGTACCACTAAATATCTCAGCCCGATATCTTAGATTGAAATACGGTTTGCTGCAATAGCTTAGGGGTACTGAAGTACACATTTAAGGACAAATTTCAAATTTTTAACTCTTGTAGTATGCGCATGCGCAATACAAATTTTTTTTTTTAAATTGCAACACCTATTTTTGTCAGCGGATATGGATAGATTATTTTATTCTAAGTAATTTTGATCCATTGACCATAGTTCTAAACCAAAAATTGAATGAGTTACACCTTTTGGAAATTTAAAAAAAAAATTAAATTTGTTCGATTTTACCAAAAACATTACAAGCTTGAATTTGATACAAAAGTAAGTAATTTTTGAACTAAAATGAAATACATTTAAATAATTTAATACAAAATTACCAAAAAAAAAATGTATAGCCAAATTTAATTTTACTTCGTCAAAACTTATTTTTTCAACAGGATGGAGCACCCGCTCATAATGCCATTATTGTAAGACAACAGTTAAATGAAATGTTTGGAAATCGATGGATGGGAACTCACGGGCCAGTGGAAGGCCCCCACGGTCAGCTGATCTAACACCATTAGATTTTTTTTTATGGGGTCATTTAAAGACTGTTGTTTATGCAGATCCACCAGCAAACTTACAGGATTTAAAAAATAAAATAACGGTAGCGTGCAGACAATTAACAAAAGAACAAATTTTGGCAGCAACCTTTAGAGAAGTGAGTCGTCGATTGGAAATGTGTTTAGAAAAAAACGGAGGAAATTTTGAACATTTTATTAGATAAAAAAAATTTAACATAAGTCAAAACAATGTAACGGAGTATTTTTTATTTAATTTCCTACTTCACATTCTTTATTAAAATCTATGAAAAAATCACTCAATTCAAATTTAAAACAATAAATGTTTTTGGTAAAATCGAACAAATTTAATTTTTTTTAAATTTCCAAAAGGTGTAACTCATTCAATTTTTGGTTTAGAACTATGGTCAATGGATCAAAATTACTTAGAATAAAATAATCTATCCATATCCGCTGACAAAAATAGGTGTTGCAATTTAAAAAAAAAAATTTGTATTGCGCATGCGCATACTACAAGAGTTAAAAATTTGAAATTTGTCCTTAAATGTGTACTTCAGTACCCCTAAGCTATTGCAGCAAACCGTATTTCAATCTAAGATTATCGGGCTGAGATATTTAGTGGTACATTAAAAACGGGACACACTGTATACAACCACTATATAGTACTATTATATGTCTGTACATACTACTATATAGTTACTATACCATACCTAATACCAATACTTCTATATATAGTTACTACTACTACCTATTTAAAGCCATATATAGGTACTCTACTGGTTATTAATATTATTATTTTACAAAACATAGTAAGACGCGTGTTTCACGCTAAAATTTAGGGTAAAACCTCGTTGTCGTGCGAAAATGTCGAATTAGTATTTGTGCTTACACCCCCGCATGCTGCACCAACCATCGTCCAATTGTTTCCCGGGGACGTTGTACATGCAAATGATTTAGAGGTTTTAATATCGCCCATCACCCCTGCCCCACCCACCAATGCAGTGTACGTTATTATATATGCGAAACGGACCGGTGAGCATAAATCAAACCTATAGCACGTTCCCGATGTCGCTTCCGTCCGTCGTCCGCCCGAAACGGGTACGATTATTTCGCCTACAATTGTTCCCCGGTCAGGTTGGTCGCCAAACACCGGTGAACCACGATTGCGCCCAGCTTACCTTTTTCCATTCAAAAAACGCAATACGATTGCGCTCGACCAATTAGCACTATCGCGCCAGTCTATAACCTTTTTTACCTGCATAAAACGCAACACGATTGCGCTCTAATATATATATATATATATGTGTTTGTCCCGTATATGTATATGTTATATAACAATTTTCTAGTACACTATTTAAAAATACAGTCGGACTTGGTTTTCCTTGGACTTGATTTCCCCATATGTACAACCGAGTAATCGAGATAATGTTTTATTGTTAATATTTATCTTATTATCCATGGACTGCAGATATCAGTATGCGTCAATGATAGTGTCATGATCGGATTTTACATTTGAGCTGCAATTGACTGTTGGCTGTTGACTGTTAACTATTTTAAACCGTGTTTAACTCACTAGCTGTTCCGTAAAGTGTATCGTCGTGAAAATAATAATAGTGTAAAAAATGGATCTATGTATATCAAAAAAGTTCGAGACTGAGAAAGGTAAACCATCCATATTAGTAAATGGTCATAAATATAGGGAATATAAAATACTTAAAAGCGTAGGCAGTATTCGGTATCGGTGTACTAACAAAAATTGCCAATCGAGTATATATGTTGACAATAATGTTACGAAAGTTCTTAGCATGCTTAATGAACACACTCATGAAAATATTTCGGAAAATATCGTTAGTAGACAAATAATAAATTCACGAATTAAAAGAAAATGTGAAAACAACTTATTCACAAGGCCGAACAAAATAATTCGACAAGAACTACGTAGCACTGAAAATGATTTACAAACCGTCCATTCTGATATCAAATTATGGAGAAAAAGTATGTACGATTTCCGTAAAAAAAAATTACCAACAATTCCAAAATCACTGGAAGAATCAAAATTTCAATTGTTTAACTTGCGCTATACTCTTAAAACTAATTTAGATGAATATTTTTGCTACATGGAAGAAATTTCAAATATAGTTGTATTGACTTGCCCAACTAATCTGGATATATTAAGTTGTTCAAATCATATTTTTGCTGATGGCACATTTTTACATTCGCCAAAATACTATGATCAACTGAACACAATTCATACGCTACAAAACGGTTTTTATATTCCTTTAATATACTGTTTTTTGACGTCAAAATCAACTGAATATTTAATTATGTAGATATGTGGCGCACATAATTGTAATTTATACATTTGTATTATTTTTATTCTTATTATTATTATGATTAAAAAAATATTTAATTAGACATTTTTAATTAAAAAGAAATATCTATGCTAGAGTTTATTATAGTATTATTGTTAAAAAAAAAAAAAATTATTGTAACTCAAAATTTTTAACCAAGCCAACAATTTAATTTTGTTGTCAGTCCTAAGCCTGTAAAATTGGGAAGGAAAATTATTAAGAGCGCAATCGTGTTGCGTTTTATGCAGGTAAAAAAGGTTAAAGACGGGCGCAATATTGCTAATTGGTCGAGCGCAATCGTATTGCGTTTTTTGAATGGAAATAGGTAAGCCGGGCGCAATCGTGTTACACCCGCTTGTGTTCTCCACAACGCGTTGCGCGATGCGTTTTGAGTATACACTTTCTGCAGCAGACTATGTGTTTGGCGGGTGCAACGCGTTGTGGAGAACACAAGCACACATACATACACACACACACACGACAAAAAAAGACCGAATACAATCGATATTATAGACAAGCGGGTGGTGGTGGTAGTGGTGGTGGTGGTAATAATAGACATATAGGAGGGTGAAAATTATTATTGTTCAAAACACGAAAATCGGTATACATATTTAGGGTATCAACGCTGACACACGAGTATTATACCGCTCTCGTTTTGTTTAAAAAATATAATTTATTTGTGAAACTACGCAAACGCCTACCAAGCCCTACTACTATAGGTATGCGACCCAAATAAATACCAACCCACAAGAAATTGTAAGTACGATAATGTATTTAGAAATATATTATTATTACGCGAACGTTTAATGAACGTCGTGGATTAGAGTTAATTCGACAATCAGCGTCGTGAAATTGCCATTTAATTACTCGTCGAACGTAATACATTTACCGAGAGATTGACTTAATCGGAGAGCAAACATCACTATACATACCTACCAACGCGTAATTACATTACATATTAATATATTATTGTTGAATAATAATAATAAAAAAAAAAAAAGTTTCTATAGTCGACAACATGTCAATTATTGCAGACTTCCAACTGTGTTGAAAAAAAATGAAATAATTAATAGTATAACATGAAATTATCGCACAATGGTTATAGTAATAATAATAATAATAATAATAATAATACGAGGTAGCACGCTGCGCGAGCACCAGGAGCGCTGAGGGCGGATGCGGCTCTACGGAGCGCTCCGGGTGGCGCGGACGAACTCGAAAACGCACGGCGCTTAGTATAATAATAATAATATTATTATTATTATCATCATTCATCACATTCACATACATTGGCCGACAACAATCATAATAATATTATATAGTATAAGCTAGTGAAAATCCTGAGTAGACAGTCGTAAAAAAATTGGTAAGTCGTAAACGAGGCATTTGGAAGTCCGTCGGACGCACATCATCGTGCGTATATTATACAACAGTATGAGTCTTGTGGTGCGTACGTGAATAATGTTTTTATAATATTTATAAATTATAAATTATAATACACACATGCGGGCAAGGTATTTTATTTTTTCAACTCTTTTAATGCTCTCCGAGAGATGGACAATTAAAACAGAATTTTTTTTCCTCTCCAGAAACAGTTGCTTGCGTGCGAGCGTGCGCGCGCGCTCGACCACTCGGAATGCCGTTTCTATCCGCAGTGAGTGTATGTGTGTGTGTGTGCACGCCACACACGGTCGGTCGGTCGATGCACACACGCGCAACGGCGTATACCACCGTTGTATAGGTATACGGTCGTATCGGTCGTAAGTTACACCAGGTACGTTGTGTGTGTTTATGGTTCACGAAATATGTTAATAAGCGTTGTGATGTCTAATTGAAAAAGTGGATAATAATCGTTTTTTTTCGGTAATGTTTTCCCGAACCCGAACTGTGGTGGTGGTCTTGTCTTATCGATTAACCAGCGCGTCGACCCAAGTCTCTCGTACCGACGTATTTCCCTATACGTGCACACGATACGTTCAAAAGCACGTGTAGCGTGCGTGCTTATATATATTATGTCAATGTGGGGGTCATTAATCAACGCGGGGGCGTCGTCTGCGGGCGAAATTGTTATTTTGAATAATGAAGTCTCTCTCGCGCACGCCGCTCTGCAGCAACATGAGTATACAGAGAACTGAGCGACTCGTCTGCCAAGCGGGCAATATTAACCCTTCGAGCCGTCGCCGTCACCGCGAAATTGGCTGGGCGCGAAGCGCAACATGTGCTCCCGGGGGGGAGAGGGGGGGTTGATTGATGACCGCGACGCCGACGACGCCACGCTGTTGCGCCGCCGCCTAGTCCGTTTTTCGCAACACATCATCAAATACACCCTTTAACAACAGTCCGTCTGGTGCTTTTCCGACCTATCATCTCCACTGTTGACCCTTTTTTTCTAGTCCTTTACCTATGGTACGTAAATACCTACAGTCGTCATTCACCGCGGGCTGATGAATTTCCAACATAGCTTTCCCCCGTCAACCCAAATTATATGTTTCACGTATGTTATATGTTTTCGGTGTAACATGTAGTGTTATATTATATTTAAGTGCGTATTTGTTAGGTAGTCTACGTTTTCTGATATTTTCATTTATTGTAACACGACAACTAAACACGGGGTTTCTAAATATTCTAATCATGTAGCCGGGCAGATAATAGAAAATATTACTCATGTGAATAAAATAACAAGTTTAAAAATAATGACTCATTACTCCTTTATCTAAATTACGTATAAGACATCTTATATTAAATCATTACAAACTTTGCGTTTTTTTTTAAATACAAAGACGGTTTTTATTATCTTATAAGGACGTTTTTTTATGGATATTATTTTTCATAATATATATTATATTAACGTTGGTAAACTGTAGGCGTTTAAATACTATACATAATACATATTAATATTATATTATATAGGTACATATAATATTTTATAACATACAAATGAAAATGAGTACCACCAGAACCAGACATCAATGTCGCGGAGTATCGTAAATAATAAGACAAATTTCCCAGGTCGTGCTGGAAATTCACTACAAAATGCGTTAGATAAAATATCAAATTTGCATACCAAGAATGGTCAAAACTATAAACTATTTCTGGAGAACGTTTAACAACTGGTTTTAAATACGTCGTACATATACAGAGTGTACGTATCAGAGATAAAAAGAATAAACAATAAAAGACCGTTTTAAAAGCCCGCCCTTGCACTATTTTTTTTTCGTTTATGGTTTTCACATTATACATTTCGTTTCCTCTTTTTGCCACAGCCTACAACAATGGGTGTAACTTTAGACAACTGTTGAATCAATTTATTGCCCGAAATACGGCATATAATTCAAAGTAATACGTTCTTTGTTCCGAAATTTTCGTAAATATATATCAAAACAGATTTACGATCGGGCAACAACCGGTAGGGTTTAAGTGTCGTTGAATACCCCCACGCATCTGCTACAGACGGAGAAAAGGCCAAAATTGTGAGATGTACATACGCGATACCCGATTTTCGTTGAAACGCCAAAAAAAAAAACAATGTGTATATATATGTGTGTACCTATATTGTATATATATAATAATTAACCGATAAAATATCGAATCCCACACCCAGCTGGATGCCATAATATATATTTATTAATTCTTTAGGCTGTTGTTTTTTTCCCCATATTTTGTGGGACGTGTTTGTTTTTTCGTGTGTCCACGATAGTATCAGATTCGTTGGTCATCGCGCGCGCAGCCGCCGCGCTCCGTCGCCATCGCCGCATGTTCACGCCAACAACCGCGAGAAACCTGTTTCACGGGAGAGCCGGTATTGTGATTTATACAAGCACCGTCGTCTGAATAATGACCGGCGAGCCGGTTATGACAAGCTCCGGAAGAAAAAAACGAATACGAGTGTGGCTGTGTGTACATACTAATATTATATCATATATACACATTTATACACACACACACACACACATTCACTTACACAGATAATATATATAATATATGTGTGTGTATGTGTGTGTATAAAATATAAACTATTTTTTCAATATATTTTTCTTTTAATAGAGGAAGAAAAAAATTATACAGACGTAAGAATAAATGTGCTTTGGAGGAATTCAATGATAAAAAAAAATATATATATAATAGATTTTGCGCACACAGACCGGTTGCCCGCGGAGAAGAGTTCCGGATTAATGATGTGGTTCGTTCACACAACAGAAAAATAATAACAATTCCTTTCATAAAAAGAAAATATATTAGATCTTCGAAAATATATGCTACAATTATAGGTTAAAGAAATCCGATGATAATTTGACAATATGGTCGGTGTTTAGGGATGAAAATAAATTCTGTATATAGTTAAAATAAAATATGTTATTAAAACAAAATTCCTAGTCAATTGTAGTGGTATAAGGGTAATAGACTATAGTAGTATTAATAATTAATATTGTCTAAATAATAATCCCAGATCTCAAATGTTTAAATACCAACATCAAGGTCTAAATTTGAAAGACAGCAATATATCAATATATTATGTAATTTACTTCTCGTATGTAATATATTTTTAGACCCAGTAAAACAAATTGAAAGTTAATATCCGTAGGTCTATAACAAAAAAAAATATATCAAGTGAAAGGAACAACCATATGGGAAATTAAACCCTACGCTTATTCATGAAAAAAAAAAATTATTCAATCATTTTTGTAGTATACATAATTATTATCTTTTATGTACGCAATATTTATAAGGAGAAATGTAAAATGTTTTATAAGCATTGTATATTTTACAAAATGCGGTTGTTCACTAGAATGATAAACTAGGGCATATTTAATCTATATAGATGATCTGTGTATAATAATACTTTAGAAAAATAATTTATTGTTTGTTGCAATATTTTTTCAAATGAAAATAAATAAATGAATAAAGAAACATTTGTAAAAAACAAAAATTAAGAATGATAGTTCCATTTAGTTGCATCTCATAATTTATAAGAGTTACATAGTTTTGACAAAATTAACTCCACAAATAAATTGTTCTATAATTTAAATTGTCTGCAGCATGATGTGAAGCAGAATGTATAATATATATTATGTACGTGTGTGTACGTTAAAATGTAATGATATCGAAGGTTTATTATATATTATTATCATTATCAGCTAATCGATTAACTAACGTCATTTTATATTATCAACGAATTAATGTATCACCAATGTTCAATATTACAAATCAACATTCATCAGAAATATAACAGATACATTCAAATAAAAAGACACGAATTAAAATATCTTAATAATCAAATTGACTACCTAACAATAAACATGGTCAATACAACTTTAATAAATAAAATAAACGATATAAAAGAGCAACCTTGGTATAACTTGTAAATGGAAATGATGATTTATTAGATTTTATGTTATCTATTGTTAGACCCATAAATATTATTACATTACTGTCTATATAGTATATTAATATTTAACTTGTGTTTGTGTAACTAACGTTCTCAACGGATGCATGAGACAAGTGATAATAATAATTTTGAATCCCGAGATACTGAGTTTTTTAGTAGTCAACAAAATATTAGGAAACTGTCAACTACGAAACAAAATAATTTACAGCTTCATAAATTATTTCAAAGATACCTATTTAGGTACTGTTAGTATATCTGTTAGCTATCTGTTTTTATTAAAGCCAGCACGAGGCGTTTTCATATATCAAAGGTGTATTATGACGTTTATGGTACTGTGTACTATAGTGTGTAATAGATAATGAATGGAAAATTAAAGACAATTGAACATTTTTTAAAAATTTTTAATGCACAGTATTTTTAAAAATAACTAATATTTCTATTGATATAGGTTCTTTAGTAATAGTAGCAGTTGTAGTTTAAGTATATTAGTATTTTACAATCAAGATAACTTTTGAAACACTCGGTGTACAAGTAGGTACAACTATCTAATACTATATAATATTATAATCGTCTTATCCCATCGCCGCGCGTTGTCAAATGAAAAAAAAAATGGTGTACCTAACGCCTACTCATTTTTCTAAATAATTTTTGGCGCTTTCCTTGTTGGGAAGGATGGAGGTTGAGAGAGGTGCAGCCAATTTCGTTTTTCTCATTTTTCACTCCGCTCGTTCTCTTCCGCCACAGCACAATCTCTATCCACCCCGTTCACCCTTTTTTTTTCATCATCGTTCCCCAGAGTTATCTCGTGAATACAAATGAACCGCATTACCAGCAATATTTCACCCCCGGGAGTATATATATATATATATATATATATATGAATGGGAGGAGGTAAAATGTAGAGGTAAAAATAATAGCGACATCACGAAGTTCTCCATCATTAGTCTCAATCCTACATATAGGTTAGTGGCCAAAACGCAAAATCTTTTGATGTACTAAGGTTTATTGGTAAATTAACCTAATCTTTCCTTTTCTATAGGTAGCAATTTCGCTGTTGCAGGCACTTTATTATTTATTTACAGGATGAATAATATACTATGTATATGATTTATAAGATGAATAGTTTCACATTAATTAATTCACCCGGGTTCGTAAATAATTTACGAAATAGCATAAATTTAATAGTAATTGTAACAACCATTTTTATATAGAACTATCCGAGATTACCTTGAATTACTAAAAGATTTGAAATAAAATATTATAAGATAATAATGTCATAGTCATAGAATAAAGGTGGTAAAAATATTAATCTGATTATTTTAAATACTATAAATACAACTAATACCTACTCTTTGATAAAAAAAAAATCAATATTTTATATAAAATGATTTTAGTAAAACGAAATTGGTGTACGTTTTATAAAATATTATATGCATATACAATAAACATTGTTTTAAAACTAATTAAGTAAAGCAACTAATTAACAAAATATATATGACTGACATCATAACAATTTCATATTTCGTGTTATTTTTTAATGGGAAAAATTTAACATTACATATTTTGTACTTTTCATAATATATAGTTTGAATGAGATAAATAAATATAAAATACAAAAAAAATATTATTTTAAATATTGGCATATATACTGTATATACTCAGGAAATTGTGTGCGTGCTACAACTACGAAACTGGTCTGATATAAGCCCTCTCAGTATAGCCGACGGGTATCGGGCACAGCTGCACAGGTAAAATTACAGTATATAGCAGTTTTTTTTCTAGAATGAAACCAAAAAATTCAACTCTGTTTGAAAATCAAATATGATATAATAATATTTATATATTTAACATAAAAAAATCGAGCGGTACACGTGTGGAATGTGTTTAAACGTGAGCGTAGAGAATTATTTGCTGGTTACACGGCAGTGCACTAGTGGAATGTTTTCGTGGAAAAACACCATGTTCACCACAATCAGATGCAAACCATTGCATGTATAGGCGATAGGCATATCATATATACAGTAATTAAGCAATTAAGTGCTTGTAAAAAGTAATATAATTCACAAACGATACAAAAACGAAATTTTATACGCATTAATTTCTATAAAAAAAAAGAGAACCAGCAGATTTTCCTAACCAATGTGGATTATTTAGTGAATCATAATTCAAAAATGTACTAAACGCGACAAAAGTGATTATTATTATTTTCAGAAAAGACTCGTCTTAACCCAATAATTAGGTATAATACATAAAATTATATAAATACGCAAATAATAAAAATATAATATTAGACAATACCTGATTAACCCGTGAAATGTAAAGACATTAATGACGATCGCGACTTACCTGAAAAAAAATGAATAAAAAAATTGTAGGTAATCGTAAAAATATACACTTATAGTTATACGCCTTGTGTAGGCAATGACACAGTGACAGTTGTTAAAAACTAAAAGGAATGCGCCTTAAATATAACTCTAATCTTTTTATTGTAATCATGTTCATTTATCTTTTAGTACCAGACGAAAACATTTTATTTGGTCATCAAACCCTACTGATGGACACAGCCTTGTAGGGACACTCGACTGACAAGTCTCGTGATATCCTAAATCCCGTGACGACTAAACACTAAAACAGCTTAAACTATTGTATACAATTATGTGCAGTGTGGATTTTGAGAATACTGGATATACAGCTATATAAGAAAATAATAAATCGGAAAAATTAGTTCCCATCACGTGTGATACAATTAACAAGGTATTATTATTATTATTATTATTATTATTATTAAGTTTATAAGTTAAAATTTGAGAAACTTACACAATAACTCAATGGTTGCATTTAGCCATAACAATGAGGTATATCTGTCAGCACAATAATTAGGTATTTATTTTTCTCATATAATATAAGTATATTCGTATATTTATAATAATGTGTATGCATTCTACGTTGTACTGTATAAGTACAAGTAGTTATACATATAACTATATTTAACCATTTAATATTTTTGAATAACTACTAGTGGAATACACTAGACGCTAGAATTAATTATGATTACTGTTGAAATGATATTCGGTACTTTTATCCGGAAGTCTAATACTGTAGGATTTTGTGTTTATGACTTTTTGTTATTAACAACTTGTAACGGATCTCAAAAACTATTCTTAAATAATTATACATTTTTATTTTGCAAAAATAGTTGATAATAATACGAGATACGTGATGAGATTAAGTGAATTAAACTGGTGGATTAAAGCCATCAGACGTCTGAAATAGTACCTACGTTTCAAACAATTCGAGTCTATTGTACACCATGGCCCTTAACACAACATATGTCATCCATAATAACATGACTACTTTATGAGTGTCCCAAAATGTCATACACACAAATCTCATCTGGCCAAAACAATAGATAACAAATATCTTACGCCTGCATTTAGAAACGCGTTGTCATTGTAATACAGTATTTCGAAGTATTGTAACGTTTATATATTATGCTGTATTGTGGTTTTGAAATAGTTTTAATTCAAGAAACTTTTCTCTTGTTTGCTTCTATGTGTAGCTAAACAAAATATCAGTCATTTTTAAACTCTTCATAATATAAATGTTTAATTATAATACCTACATACGAAATAATATATATATTTATGTAATATTAAAATGAGTATTGGGCAATTTGCACCGGTTAATAAACTTTTTTCGTATTACCAACAGAATCGACATCGGTTGGCCTAATGAGGCAGGCGGGCGGATGAACAAACCAAACCAACAACAGATAAAAAGTAAAAAAAAGAAACAAACAACGGTATTTCGGTATTTTCTAATTTCCCTAATGGAAAACTTTCCACTTTGATAATTTTCGAAAAATTCGTCAGCCGTGAAACGAGTGGGGGCAGAATTTTAGGGCCTGGTAGTGAGTATATTATATATATATATATATAATGTGATAGGTTGGCACTCAGCGGTGAGGCTGCAGCAAACCGATCGCAGAAATATATATATGTGTGTTCTCTCTTCTCTGCTCTATTCGCCCGCGGAACGGGTCATCATTTCGCTCGCTCACATGCACACACACACAATGTTTCCGAAGTATACCGAACGGTTCACGATTTATTGCCGGTCCCGAAGACTTGTGCACAGTCCGGACACGCGATGTCAATTTATTGCTCTTTATTCAAATGACGTGCACCGGTGGCCGTATAGGAACGGGGGTGGATTTTCCTTTTTTCGCTCTATCTCTCTCTGTTGAACTTTTTTTACTCTTACTTTTATCTCTCCTCGGGAAAAAAAAATCCCCTAGTTCCAACCGCAATTTATCACAACCGAAAAGCTTCTTATCAGGGGTAAAGAAGAGTTTACGATAATTTATGGTACGACGTTTTTCTCGCTGGCCCCGCCGCTGCGCCGTAGCCTTGGAATGCGGGCGGCAGAGCGTTGTTGCTGCTGTTCGATTGTAGGGGGAGGGTGAGGGTGAGGGGGGGCACACAACACACACACGCACTAAAGGCGACAATGGACATTTATATGAGCGGGGCACAGCTGTTGGTCCCGCCGCCGTATACATACATCACCGCGTATATTATATATTATATACATTTATATATATAAGGGGATGAGGTGTCGCCGGTAATAAGAACGGCCTAAATACCCGTCATTATCCTACCCCGGAGGCGTGTGTGCATAATATAAAATAATATAATATAATATTATTGTATATAAAAGACCGAACGCGATGCTTTTTGTGCTACGTCGTATATGTGTACATGACCGTATATTTATAACAATATAATACAATAAAATATAATGTGTATAATAACATGAACGTCGGTGAATTTCACGGCAATATACGACGGCGGAATCCAAATACGAGGATTAGCTGTCGACCCGGACACCTGGAAAATTACACGCGAATATCCGGCACCGGGGAGTATTGAGACGTACATGATTCGTGTGCGCGCCAATGGCCATCGTCAATGCTGCAGGGCCCCGCCGTCGGTGCAAATTGCCGAAAATTACACTCGTCTCTGGTGACTGTTATAATATCAAATTGTATTGTTATATTATATATATATATATAAAGGTATATCGTATATTATGCACGACACGAAACGCTGCAGACGACCACCACCGGCCGACCATAAAGGAGTTTGGAGTTGCGGGAACGCGACGACTGTCGGATATTTACAATGAAAAATGCACGAATTTCATTCATTCACGCCCCAAGACTATTTGTAGGTATAATGATATATAATATATTGCCACGTATATATGGTGCACAAGAATGAAATACATTTGTCACATAATACATATATATGAAAACCATGCAGATATTTCTTTTCACTAAATAGTAAATACACACTCATTGATGAAGCCGATGAAGGTTTTCAAAAATCCTGTAAATGTTCGGGAACTTATTCTCGTACTGGAAACTAGTCCGACGTCGGTCGGTTATTTTAACGGTAAACGGACATTAGCGATGTGTACCTAGGTGTAAGTATTATGAACATAGTATAATCGAAAAATCGTGTAGTATATAGGTAATCAACACAAATAGATACAATAAAAATTATATCGGTCCACAATAGTTGACATTTTTAATGAAGTCTGCATATTATATGTTTATAACTTATTATAATAATTTAATATGTTTTATTATTTCAATCTATAAAACTATGTCTATACAGAAGTTGAAGATTGAAGACCACCAAGCAAAAACGTAGGTATTATCAACATGAAAAAAAACAATTTATAAAACAGGGAGATATATAAAATTCGTCACGATATCGTTGAATATAATTTATTACTTATATGTGACCAATTGCATATTGGTCACATACAGCGCAGATTAAATCGGATGATTCATGTATGGTTTTAAATTATAATATGTTGTCACAGTCATTATCGCCGTATTACGGTATTTTTCCATTCAAAAGTCTCCCCCTTTTCTTTTTTTTCAGCAAGCCGAAATCACAATACTCTAACCCCTTATTATTGCGACAGACGTTCCTCCATCACATTCGTCAAAATGGCCTTTTGGAAACATTACTATATCGTACGCAATAGTTCGGTATGAATAGTGTAAATCTAGTATACACACATGTGTAATATTATTATAATGTGCATGTGTGAGTATATATCATGCGGGTTCGTCGACCGCCATCACTACCGCAACTGTCTTACCACCAGCTCGTAGCGGAGTAATCCTGAATACGTATACTGTATATTATGTATACACTCATCATCTGGTCCCCCACAATTCCTTATTCCTCTTCGTCCGACAGAAGTTTGCCGCGGATTTGTATCACCGCCAAATGTCCAGTCACGAAAGTACACACCTGTCCGTTCTCACGGGCCTATATATCTTTAAATTATTCAACAACAAGGTTTAATAAAATATTAGCCTTTTGTCAGTCTTAAATGTATATACTATATGTGTGTAATATAATATAACTTGAATTTTTGTATTTTTATGTGACTTTTTAACACTGACTTGCATAAAATATTCAAGTCCGATGCCTAATAGTTATAGATATACGTTTTTAAAATAAAATAATAAACGATTTTAATTTCTATTAAAACGAATATGGATAATAAGAGCGAATTCAATGAAACAAATATTTACCTACTTACTGGATCTGTGCATTGACTGATTTTCATTACATAGATTTAAAAGATTAAATTAAGGGAGATAATAATTTGATTTATTTTGTATATTTTTGACGCTATAGTCATTTAAACTAACTGCATAATATAAATGCATTAATTGTGGAGGTGGGAAGGATTGTTTATAGAGTTTTTACCAATATTAAATGAAATTTCGATTAAAAAATTTTTACAAAAATTATATATTCATACCTTTCATATACCATAAAAATATAACTGTGAATCTATTTTATTAGTTTATTTTGCATAATTTCACATATTTTGGAATTGTTGATTCATAATTTTTTTTTTTTTAAGTGGCCTAAATTCACATCCCTGGTAATTTATTGTACTAATCACTTTAACAAAAATATATTGTTTCGTAACATGTAAGTTTTCCAATTGAGTCGATTACAAAGAAAATAGTAGGTTAATTTTTTTAACGAATTCAATAAGTGTATAGCCACAGCGTAGGACATAGCCACATAGATATAACAGTTTGCAAGGTCAGTATTTATTTTTATACTTGTTTTAATATATTTGATAAACTTTGATTCGTACCATTATAAATTAAACTGTTAATATATTTTAATATAATTTAATTTCAACGAACATAATTACGTTTCATTTATATTTTGAATGAAAACATTATAAACTTGGGCATTTGCCATACAGTAATTATTTCCGTTACCATGCATTTACGCCATTTAAAAATATCAAAATATAATAAAAAATAATAAATGTATAGTGTACAATGCAACCAGAACATTGTACAATACTTAACATAATATTATGAATAGGTACGATTATAAACTGTTTCGCCGTGGGGCTTTCCAGGGAACGAAGAAATGATATTGGAGTCCTGGGGCCATAGGAATGTTAAGTTCGGATGAGTTGCAAAAAAAAAGGAAAATAGAAGGAAAAAATACAAAACAACTCGTTATCTGCAATCAGTACCTCGGTGGTAACCGGATACCGTGTAATTATTATTGCGTTCTGTCGCGCGCGTCAAAATACAAATCCAGATATGGATCGCGGGCGTTTTTGTCTACAGCGCGCTCGAAATACCACCGGCCACCGACTCACCCCTCCAATCGCACTACAACGTCGAGCTCTCGTGATATGCGTATATCGATCGTGATCCCAACTGCCCACCGCGATGGTAAAAGGTCCCCTATTCCAATCGATTAATGGTCTCCGATAAAGCGATCACAATCTGATGGCATATATACACGCTGGTAAGAGATGAAAAAATAAACCTATAATACATACTCGTGTGCAATTTTTTATTTTATCTTCCTTCATTTATACACTCGTTTTACCGAGTTAACGGGGTCCGTTGACACCAGATTGCAACCGGTCATTTTTTTTACTCTTAAAAATGTTCCTTCTCGTGCTTTTTATGCTCTCGGGTCTGAACAACGTCAACACGGTTAAAACACACAAATCATCGAATTACGTAATTTGTCAACGGGCATACAGAAAAGGAATATTACAATGGCAATGGTTCCCGGACCCACAGGAATTTTATGCCTCAACTGCTTGCTCACACTGTTTGGTTACTGCCCCACAGTTTTGTGAACCCGAGATTTGTTACTGCCGAGGGACTGCAGGTGTGCGCAGGAGTTGTTGTCAACCAAAAAACAAAAATAAATAAAAGGGAGGAAAAACATAGAATTCAGACAAACATGTCGCTTTTGAAAATTACCCTATGGGTTTCTTTGTTACCGTCAAATTACGAGGTCCTTTTACAGTTATAACGACCCCACCAAAAAAATACCATTACTTTTGATTAAAATAATAATTACTTAATTAATGAATGATGCACTTAGATTTTTAAAAGATACGAAATACTTTTTTAGCTACTTATTTAACTTATCACGGTTGTTAAAATATGTAATAATTTAGATTATTATTGCACTTATATTTTCTATGTGTTCCCAGGGAGAATATTATATTATATATATATTGTACCTATTCAATATTATGTTCTCCATAATTTGTTTCACGATTTCGGGATATCATTACAGCTTTATAACGTAAACACAATTAATTTTAAGGCAATTCAAATAGGGATTATTCCCACGCGCCAAACAACTCGAGCGACTTATAAACTGTTAATTATACAAGAATTGGCGGCAAATATTATTCATTAATAAACAAGGTATTAAATCGTGTGAGCCAAAGACACGTGCGTGTACTTTATATATATACAGCATAAAAACACCAAATTGCCTATTATAATATATTTAAATATTTTACAAGTACTTATCCATATTTTAATTATATAAAATGTAATGCTAATATATATACGTATTATATATTATACCTATATTAGTACTAATATAGGTACAACGGTCAACAACAACGAACGCTGAACCGTTATATACACACCGATTGATTAGTATTCATAAAATCAAAACATATTATTATAATATATTGACATGATAATATAATATATTATATTCTAACCTATAGACAGTCTATTATATCACAGTATTAAAACTTTTTTTTGATAACAGAATTTTTTTAAATCTCTTAAATTTGAATTTAGGTAATTTATTTCCATTTGGAATTATTAAATTATTAAAAATAAGTACATTTAAGTGTACTTCGACCATTTATTTAGGACAGTACCTATAGGACATGTTACCAAAAAACAGTACTGTCCTTAAAAAATAAGTACGTCTGGTCACCATACCTATAGTATATTGAATACAATACAAGCGATAACTCGCTAAAAAAAAGCATATAATAATGCCACTATCACCCCCCTTCCAACAGTCCAACAAGAATAACGACGAGAACACCAGCATCTGTTATCTCCACTTGTTATCGCACTGCCACCGTCAACAACAACGTAATAGATAAACAAACGGTTTTTTTAGACTGCTTGAGATGGCCAGGGGGAGAAGTTAGCTCCAAACATATAGCGCTTCAGATCTAAGATCTATCGTATATTCGTATATATGGCGTATTGTGAGTGCGTAAAAAATAAAGGGCGTGGATGTGTTCTATAATGTGACCTCCTCTTATCATGAAAACACGATCCGAATTCGAAATATTGCTTATAATGCATGATATTGTACATAATATACATAATACGCACGACAACGACGAACGTTTAAATAATATGATATATTACAGAGCAGGGGAAAGGTTATCGCGGTGGTTTGTATTCGTTCTACATCCGTCTCATCGTACTCTCGTGTGTTTGTTTAGTGTCAACCGAGACACAATAGCATACATTATAATTATTATTGTTATTACTTTTTCTACAGTTAGAGGGCATAAATAAACATTATATTATACACGTTACAACCTATACAATGCGACCGCTCTCGGGTGCATGTAGTACACTACCACAGTGGTCGACAGACGACAGACGAATAATATCATAGATTGTATTCGATACACACGTGACATTTAATATTATATTATATAATAATGTACACGGGATCCCGCGTGGTCTATATGTACAAGTACATTGTATTGACGCACGCGAGTATTGAAACAAAATCATAAAGTCGACAGAACGTTTGAAAACCACATCGAATTAAAAACCATGCCGACCATCGTTATATAATATTAACGAACATAATTTCGATTAATATAATGGTTCAGGCAAACACGTGATATTCGGAGTCAGATTTACGACATAGAAAATATAGACTTAGGTATACGAGTATACGACTATACTTACAAATTTTCATACTGAGTAGGTTATTAATACTCGGGATAAAGTAATATTGCAAACAATAGCCCCATATTATTATCACAATAAAAATGTTTTTGTTTCACTTCTAAAAGGTAACAAATTTAAATTAAACACTATAACTAAATTATTATATTATTATTAACATAAAATAAAGTTTAAATAATAATCAAGATATTCATATTAGTAAACGTAATAAATGGGAACACTAGGTAGTAGGTACCTACTGTAAATATCATATATTATGATATATTCGTATTGATTTACAAAATTTGAATTTATTTAAATTCATGTAAGTATTACCTATAGGCTAGGAGTTAAGTTTTTATATTTAGGAACAACGGAAAAAAAATACTTGACAACATTTTATAGTGCACGTGTTTTGTTTTGTGATTAAATAATGGAAAATGGAAATTAATATATTATCTGGGGTTTAATTTAATTTTTAATTCTTTAATCAATAGTATGAGTATGTATATAACACAAAACTACCTACCAGCTAGTATGTATATGTATTTTGTAGTCAAAATTAAAGTCATTGAACTTTTTAAAGATTATTAACGCAATTTAAACTGTTGGCAATCATGATGGATCGTTGATATTGTGATATCTGTGCATATAGGTACCGTTAATAATTTAATCAAGATATCATTGCAATAGATTAAGATTAATACTGTAATATAGTATTGAATGAATGCACGTTTATACCTATGCCTATTATAAATTTATTATAATAGTGTACTCTATATAGGTACTCATATTGGTGTTATTATACCAATTTAGTATTTATGTTTATTATATAACAAATACATTTTAAATTTTAATGTAGGTACCTATGGATGTTTAGTTTTTAAAAGTAGGTATTTAAAAAAATATATTCTAATACATTTTGTGATGGCCTCAAAAAAATGCATCCCACGATATTCATAGATTTCATTTTAATTTATTTTTCGTCGATAATGTTTTAAAATAAGGCTGTATTTTGCGTTACTTCTATAGGGCTATTAACCGTTTAAAATAGAACACGATATTATTATAATATTGTATATTCAATTTTGTATTAGGTAGTAATTTTGTAATTAATTTTAAACAGATAAACTAACAACTGAAATAATTTGGGTAGGTACACAATTTCTAATTTAATTGTATATCACAGATAAATAAATAAAAAAACATTCAAAAAAGGAATTAGAGTTTTTATTTTCCCAGCCAATAAGTAGGTACCCATAAAATTTTTAATTCAACTTATAATACCCCAGAGTCCCTACAAAAGTTAATAACTTTTTTACGTCCACTTGATTTTTCACCCAATTAATAAATACAAATCTTCTGCATAAATATTACACAAGGATAATAGATACGTGTTTAAATGAATATTATGGAAGTTTACACGACACGAGGTCAGAAGAATCGATTTTTTTTTTTTACTTCCATTGTAAGGGAGAGAAAGGCACTTTACCGAGGCTACCAAAATTGATTAGTTTTTCATGCTCAACAACGTTATTTTCTCCGTGAGCAAAAATATTATTCAGAGACTTTTTATACTTACGGTTTTTGACAATATTGTTTAAAAATACCACGTATAAATAAAACAAGTTATGATTAGGTAGGTATACTTTGAAAAATGTGTGTGAATATATCATAATCGAGACTCATAATCTTTGTCAATTATGAAGTTGTAATGATAATCACAAAATAAAAAAATATAAAATCATTAGGTGGGCGTATTTTATATCGAAGCAGATTATAAAAAAAATGCAAGCTCGTGAGCGTTTATATTTTTTGTCACCCTTGCCCCCCGGGGCTCCTTGATTCCAAGCCGAGACCCAGTTGTACATAATTTTAAGTACCTAGAAGAGTTAATCTGGCGTAGGAAGCGATTTTTTTTCATTCTTATTCGTATCTTATTGTAATTTGTCAAAGTCACCTGCGATAATGTTATTCTTTGCAGCCATGTTACACTGATAGACGTGGACGAGATAAAGAAAACACCGACCATTACTTTATTGTGTATTCAGAAATAAAAATAACCAACCGGTCTTCAGTGTAGGTATTATGCATATTTTCGTATGATACGTTGTCGCTAGAAATGTACCAGTGTAAGGTATAACTCATAAGTTATAAACGTATAAAGTAATAATATATTTATATGTAAACAAAATATACTTTACAAACTTCCGGACCATTTAGATATAATCAGATACATAATTTATGATTTGTACACCTATTTGATATTTTTGTTCCCGGTGATTCAAATTAATATTTATTCAAGCTATTTCGTATGGATAAACTTAAAATATTAAAGTAGCCTACATATAAAAGCCTGCAAGTACTGCAACTGCTAATTAAAAATATATCTCCCATGTAATTTAAACAATTTGATCAGCAGTCAAAACAATATACACAGGACCTATCAATGAGATGATCGCTGAATTATTCAGTTTATGAACATAGGTTGTACCTATACGGCTTTACAAATGAAAAATTATTATCAACACATTATTTTCTACTTGATATACAATTAGGTACCTATGTCCTATACCTATAGAATATTTTTATTTTCATACTTTTAAACTATTGTTACTAACTAATAAAATTAACAATAATTTAGATTTTGAACCTACAAAAACCACTCTTATAGAGTTTAGAATATTAAACTCGTTATTTTAAGTTCTTTACGTTAAATTGATCACCGTGTATAGAGTGTACTAATGAGGATTGTGGTTATTTGTTAACATTTTTGTCAGAGAAAAAAAATTCACAAAACATATTGAAACATGGGTACATAATATGCGTATGTATAGGTACATATAAATAATAATAATGTCAACAGAAGAAGGTTCACTTATATTGTCGGATATTACATTTTTGTTTTTACACTACGTATATATACATTATAATTTATAATTTAAAAGTACTACATCTGATACAACGAATGAGTGTTACATTTTTTGAAGAGTTTCTAAACTGTTTATTTTGTTCCGAAGTTGTTTCGTAAATATTACTAACAACACTGTGACATAAAACTAAAACGATTTTTGAAATGTAGTTTAAAATTATGGGTAAGAAGAGAAAAACACGTGTGGACGAAAAAAACCAACATCGATTAGTCTACACAAACAACCCCAAGTGTTAACCCAGACAACCGTCCACAAGCCCGTGACGTTTTGCAGATCCCTAAATTCTCCTGAAAAAAATGCCAGAAACCCAATTACGTAGCCCTGCAGCGGCCATTTTCTACTTTTTCTATTTTTTTTTATTATTATTTTTATCTTCGAATCCCCCGGGCAGCAACCGCTCTCCAAATTAAACACCTAAAATTCATCGGTCGCATAAATAAGGATAATTAATTACAGAGGCTATCCCCTTCCAACTATACCTACCCTTGCAATGGCAGTGTGTTATATTCGTCGGGAAAACGATATTAAACCCGGCAGCTACGACCGGGTAAGGGTATGTGCCTACGGACGGCGACGTTGGAGGGAGTAGGGAAAAGAGATGCGATTTATAACGCTGTTAACTCGCTACAGTGGACCCTTACCCTGTTTTTGCGTACACTGTATTTTATACCGTCTTTGGGTTTTTATTGCTCCGGGTAAACGCGGGGAGGGGATAATCCGGGATTCGCGAAAGCCGATTTCCCTTGGCTCTTCTAACCTACAAGTGAGAGAAAGACAGAGAGAGAGGATATTCTTTTTACTTTTTTTTTAATATCTAACTTTCGGATGGGTCCACTTTCAGTCAAACGTGAATTATAGGCCAATTTATTTTCGAATTCCTATTTGCAGTTTTGTATTGTTTAACTTTTATTTAGTGAGGAAAATGTATTTAGCGCTACAGAATTAATACAACGTTATTCATATATTACTATATACACTGTGAAGAAAATATATTGCGGCGGTTGTTACTGCTATTACTGTCATAGTTTTTATTACAAGAGATCGTGACTTAAGGTTATTGTGTAACCGCAGAACTATTATTATTAGGCTTTGTGAACAGAATATCTATATCTCATTAACATTCATATAAAAGTCTCTCGGTCGATTGAAATGTAAAGTTGATCGTTCTTTTGAAAAGACTAATCATCGTTTTATTACCTACGTTTTACTACGAATATTATCAATTGCCTGACTTCGAAATATGTTTTGAGTTTGCATAAACCAATAGGTACCTGTTGTACAATATTCGACACCAATAACAGATAGCTATAGATAGTGTCTAAATAAAATATAATACAAACATTATTCTTCACAAATAGAAAATTACATACTTAATTTTTATTATAAAAATCAACTACAGAATTATCAGTTAATTATACAACCATGGGTACTGAATAATTGAAAAATTAATAAAATAAAAAAAAATAGCTCCTTCAAATTGAAATCCAAAATGTTTTAACAGGCATTAAATGGTATTTATTTTCTAAATTATTAGGTTAAATTAACAGATAATTAATTGTTTAATAGCGCATTAGAAATTGTTTGAAACAACACAAATAAATTAGAATTATAAGTAGGTACAAGAAATACCTGCAATGTTCCATGTTATAATACTTTACTGCAAAACGTTATGCTTAGCTCAATAATTTGGATCGAGAATTGACGAGAAGTCGAACAATGCTTTTATTACTGCTTTGCTAGTTTTACTATGACGTGTGCAATATTGTGAGGGCTGAAATTGAATTTTGGGACACAACGACATTTTGTACTCCCAACCCCCAATTTACACCCTAGAGCAGCATCCCCCGAACATTTAATAAATTAACCGATTGTCCGTTTCGCGGTTCGTTTACCACGGGGGTGGAGGCAAATACTGCATACATACAGTTGGCTGTATCGATAAAAATTCATTCAATTTATCTTTTACCTCTCCACAATTTTGTATTATTATCATTTATTTAAGTATTATTTTTTTTACTTTACTTGGTAATAGAATATCTCGGCAAACCCGCCATATCAGGTTACCCCCATTGCTTATCATGCGATACGTGCACGTCCAAAACTCGTCTAGCCTTTTTTTTTTACAAAAATACATACACGCACACACACTCACACCCATAGAACGCCATTGTTTTTGAGAACGTAAAAGAAAAAGAAAACGCGTATAGAGAACATGGCTGCCGGCGAATTGCCTGCCAATTATATTATGTCGTTCCCGGTAGGGGTGGGCAGCAGTTTCCCCTGCAGCCGATGATTTACCACCAGACGCATTCTATTGTGTAATTAGAGGGAAGAAAAGAATATAATAAATATATAAAATAATAAATATATATTATGCGTATATAGGGTCTTTCTTTACCACTCAATAGGAGGGACTGAGTTTTGTATAATAATATATTGTCCGTATATTTTACAATACTTAGAAAGAGCAAGAGAGATACAGACAGCAGAGAGATAAATGTTTAAACGTTTTGTATGTTATAAAACGATCAATATATCCGGGAATATTACTGTCGATATTTTCATATTCCCGATATTAATATGATTAATAGATGACCCACCTGTTAGGTTAGAAGGTTACCTACACGTATATATAATAACATCGATGTATATCAACTCGATGATTATACCGTGTGTCGGGCGTGCGCGCCTTATGTGCGTCGATTTCGATATGTAGTAATAGCAATTAGCCTGTAATGTTCAGCCAATTATACTATGAATTATTGTGGCCAGTTTCTTAAATATGTTATTGTAATACGGTGCTTGAGATAAAAATGCTTCTACCCACCCCCCTCCCCACTTTGGTGTCTTATCCCCATTTTTATTTTTACATATTATAATGAGATATAAACGCCGGGCGGAATACAACAAAGTCTGTCAATACTTCATACTTCATAGACCATAATTTTCATAGAAATTGGTTTTTATTTTAGATATACAGTGTAGTTAGTTGATGGAAACTATGAGATACTAGAAATAAATTAAACAGGTAAAAAACATTCCAGACAGTCATGTGAATAAATCAAGTCGAGGGCCCCGCTACTTAATTTACTAACTTGTCGTGACATTAGCAAAATGTTTTTTTGTTAGTAGGTAATTTACATTTACACACTCGCACATGAAAATAAGCACTTTGAAAAAAATCACAGGAAATCTCTTAATTTTTAGGATTTCCCTGATTAATACACCTCCCCTTCCCGCAGACAACTGCTGTTAGAAGACATAATATGTACTTGTCGGTAATACCCTTTACATAGTTTTATGATCGTAATTAACGACGATGATCCCAACGTCGATATTCGGGTGATTAGAAAGTATGTCACGAACTCACGAACACTTACGCCTTTAATATCGGTACACCATTAGCAAATTCTTATAAGTTTTGAAATTTTTAATAACTTATAATCAACTGACAAATTGACATTTTCGACCCGAATTACCAAAATGTCAAATAAGAAAATATAATGCTGCAAAACTCCAATTAAGAATTATACAACAAATAATTTGAGAAAGAACCTTAACTTTATACTTTACGTGTTCCTTAAAAAACATTGCGCTAAATACTATTATTTTAGGTATGGATACTTACACTAAATTTATTTATGTATTCTTTAATGATTTAAGAACTCTTTACCTATATATTAGTAAGTTTTTAGAAGGTAGGTACATTGTAACCAATGTAACTACTAACTACACAATATAAATTATAAATATTAATAATAATATAAAAATTAAAAATAACTTATAAATAGTACTTAGTAGGTAAGGTATTTACAGGGTATTTACTCTGGTAGTTGATTAAAGATTTAAGTTTAGTGAATATATTATAATAATTGTTTGTCATTATCTAAAAACAATTCGAGTGCTGTCATTCAATTAAACGAGACAGAAATTATATAGTTAAATAAGAAACAGCAAGGATTTTTATGACACTTTATTTTGTTTTGTTAAAAAATACATCTAAATTAAGTGAGAAAGATGTCGACAATTTTGGATATTCCTTCACCAGAAAATATAATTTTGTTTTTTTTTTTAATTCAGCAATGGAACCATAAGAGGAGCCTACAGCCGTTATCAACTGTATAATTTGCTAATATGAGGTACTGAGGTCCCCACCAACAGTAGCGTGAAAACCCGCCCGCGTCCTACTTTTCCGCCCATAATTATTACCAAGTGCTCAAACCAAAATTCCTAACTGTATTTACACAGCGCAATTATATTATCTGTGGCACACCACACACCCATCACAGTAGTATTGTAAGTTTAACTTAGCTATTTATTTTTGATTCAAAAAGAATATTTAAGAACAAAAGATAAAAAAGTTCACATGGAACTGATAAATCTCAACGTGACGTCAGCGACTTATATTTCTGTATTTTCAGCGGATCATCTTTGAACCATTAATAAATGGAAAAATACACATGGACGACCATTAATCTTCGACCGAGCAATACGTATATTATGTAATATTATAGTGCAAAATTCCACCCTCCCACCGTCTTGCACTCTACGTAGTCTTTTTCAAGAAATAAAAATAAATTATATATAATAGGTATATTATATTTGTACACCACAAATTGATTGTCAAAGCACAACGACAATTATTTACCAACGATTATGCAGCAAGGAATAATAATCGTTGATTAAATAAAATCTGCGAAAAGATTTGATTCATGTATAAAGCTACATTCTTCTTGTACGTGTAAAATGCAATATCGATCGACTTCCGTCATTCATTAAAATACAATAATAATACACATTTATAACAAAACGAATCGTATTGTTAAAGAATGTTTGCCTTTCCCATACCAACTCATAGTTGTCACCGAAACCCATATTTCCTTCCTTCTCAATAGAATATTATACACAAACCCTATAGAGGGGACTGACAGGCAATGATTCACAAAATTTCAATATAACTAACCCAATATCGATTCCCAGAGCCATAATCCCAAACAAAATCGCAACATATATCATCGAATACAATAAGTTAATAACATTTAGGTGTAAATAATGATTAACTATGTAAAATATCAATAAACTATAAAGTAAATACACGGATAATCCAAATTGATTTAATTTAATTTATTATTTATTATTCGGTTGCAGCAGTTCACAAGATTTAAAAAAATAGTTAACTTCGTGATGAACTTTAAGCATTAATCATACAATAATTAATCATTATATTCCTTAAACAAAAATTAAAATACAAGTAACCCGAATTCCTAGCATTAAAACGAGAAAAAAAACGACTGTTCATTACGCGTTGTTAGAAATATTTATCACGAAAACCAGTTTTAATCTCTGCACAACACAACTAAGGAATACAATTAAGAACAATTTTATTCGGCGACATACTCAAAAATGTAATGCTGACTACACTTTATCTGTGCCACACTAGGCATTCTTCTTGTCCATCGGACCGTCCTCGTGTTATAGGTAGTTTACCCCGAGAAAATTGGAAAAACTAAATAATTACACACAGGATACACACACGGGGTGCAGGTGCTATGCCCGCAGGACTGATGAACCACGACCGTGTATGTGACAGATCCTTCTGTAAGCCGACAGCGGTAGTGATAGAACAATGCGTCGGCGGCGGACATATTTTTGTGACCGAAAACTCGTAATTTGTAAACCATTGTTATACACATCGGATGGCGATGACAAGGTTTTTTTAAGCACAATTCTTTCTCACAACCGACGACAACGACGATAGAAATACGCCCATGCGTGTCATGATAGTCTCTTCCAGAAGTGTATTTTACCCCTAAACCCTTTTTTTATATTATTTTACTGTTTTTCGGTAACTTCGACGACGGATATGTACGTCTGTGATCAATGGAGACGAACGACAACTTATTATTATTATTGTGTGTCATACCTATTGATTGAACGTAATAACGGGGAGACTGGAAATATGTGTATTATTTATACATTATATTGTTTCTATAAGAAATACTCGTGGTTGTTTTGTTTTCATTTTACTCTTATGCACGATTTCCTTTCTGCAAGACTGATAATCATAAATCGTTCATAAACCGTCCGTCGTGGCGTCGTCCCTTTATATAATATTTTCTTTAACAACTTATGTATATGTCTAGAAAAACTAACATAAAACTGCTCCAAAAAGAAAAAGTAACTACTTTTCTATTTTTGTATATAATAATATTATGTATGTATGTATGTATATAGTATATGTAAATGTATGTACGTATGAAATGAGTACCTATTATTTATTGTAAAGTATAATTTATTTTATTATATTACGATGATAAATACTAGTAATAATTGTTTATTTTTTATAAGATATTGCAATTTTCGAGTTCTATATTGAAAAAAATTGGTTACAGACTCATGGACATTTTTTTAAAATGGCTTACAATAATAATAAACCTACTATGGAAATAATAATTTAAACCGGGATTTAAACTATGGAAATTTAAAAACACAATTTAGTTTCTAGTAATCATTACCACCGACTCATATAAATCCTAATTATTTTAGATATGATAGTTTCAATACATTTTCAAATAGTTCGGGCGTTCGATCTATAAAAAAAATTTCGTCATAAGCTACATAGCTAATAAATTAATATGCGTTAGGACAAACCGAAACAGTTTCATTTGACAGTGTCTACTGTCAATTCAAAATCACTACAATATAATAACTAAGGATAAACACTTCAACTCTCAAAATAAAAATTCTTATAAATATTTGATTTCCAAAAGAACACTGTCAACTGAATATACAACCATAACGTTGATATAGATTAGATGACTGTCATTCAGCCGATCATGTATGCTGTCTTGTATAAATATTGAATATTATTATTTATTCCATTTCGTAGATATTTTTCACGTGATTTAAACACAAAATTTGACACAACCTATCAAAACTATGATTCACCGACAAGCTGAATAAAACATAAATACATAGTTTTATATTTTTTTAAAAGAAATAAAACATATTATAATACTTTCAGTATTAATGATAACTGGTTAGGTAATCGTTTCTTATAGCGAGGGAGTGTTGGATTAAAAGTATTACATTTTTTTTTCCACTGCAGGGGCGAGGCAGAAAAGGTAAGCGAGTTACATGAGAAATGATATCCGATATACGAAAATATGCGGATTCGGAATGACTTTCGTCTGGTCTTGTGTGTATTATTTCAAGGAACAGACTACAAGGGTGCTGTTTATTGCATTCCATGGTGGTGGCGGAGGCAGTGGTGGCGACGACCGACCGACCTGAGCCTGCCCGCGGCGACCAATCGTATATGTACATAAAGAGGAGATACAAACATACATCGAGAAATATAATAATAAAATTATAAATACCTATTTATATAATGGAAGGTTTACCGGCGCTCGGCGTGTATTATAATAATAATTGAGGGTAAAGTGCGCGGCGGCGGCATTTCGTCCGACGGTTTCTGTCCGTGGCGGTGGGGCCGATAATATTTCATGTCAGAGGCACACCGGCACTGACACACCGTATTATTTTGTCGTGCTCAAACTGTTTTTATCTTTATTTTTTTTCTCATACGTACATAATAATACCTTATATTATTATAATGTTAATACAAATTTTAAAAAATAAAGCACTCAAATAGAATATTGTAGGATGACCTCCGTGTGAATAGTGTGGAATATCGTATAATGTTTGTGTGTTTACAACTAGCCATAGAGTACACCTATTTTTATCTACGGCATTCGGGTTAATCAACAGAAAAATGAGTTATACATACATACTAATCATAATAAGTATAATTCCTCAGACTTCCATACAGAACTTTAGAAAATATTTACCTAATTATCTAGCACAAAAAGACGATTTGACATTTTGACATTTGACGAGGTAATTAATAGTTTTTTAGTAACAAATTTTGGATGATCAGTTAAATGTGAGAAAATACATTATTGCAATGGTTAATCTGAAATGAAACTATTAAAATTTAAAAGTTACGTGTTATCATGAAATATTCAATCGCTTATTAAACGAAAAATATTGAAAATATTAAAAATACCTAGTAAAGTTTACCAAGAAGTTGACAAAACAATAAAACATGGATTTTACCACATAATTTTCTATTTATAAATCAAATTCGTATTATATAACCTCATGTATACCTACATCGAATTGTTATCAAAATATATAAAACAATTATTATTTTAAAAAAAAGGTTAAAACCGATGTTAAAACAAACATATAGATATACACTATACACTAGTTCAGATATTAGTATAGTACACTTAACGAAATTATAAAAAATGTATTACTTTATCATAAACAATATGTTTTAAATTATTTAAGTCAGAATAGGTAACTGAAGGAATTTTAAAATTTATAATTAATTTTCATTTAGTGTTCGATTATAATAATTAACGTATATAGGTAGGTAATTATTAAATAACAATAAATCAACTACACCTGACCAGCGTACAAGATGATAATAAACTCATTCACTTGGGTATAATACCATAACTATTTACGGTTTAGGAAAAAATCATGTAAAAAATTCAACAAATTTATGTGTAATACCCCACAAATACCCTACACATTTACGTTATATATGGAATTCGAACTACATATTTAGAAAATTCCAAATATTTCCTTCGCCTTTATTGTGGGGCGTTAAAACCAACACATCCGCTGAGGTAGTATATTTTAGGTGTATGTAATTTCACGAGATGTGAATTTCACTTAAAGAAAAATCAGTATACCACGGTTACTATTACAAGAAACTACTGAAAAATGTGGTTCCCGAGAAATTATTTCAAATACGCGAGTAAATAAGTTTCCAGTAGAGCACGCACACACACGACTATGACGACGAAGGAATGTTGTGAAAAATCGATATTCGTTTAAACAGTCCCAAAAAGAGAGCTATTTTTCCAGGTCCAAACAAATTAATAACACGGGTTGATAAGTTATTAGACTACCATTTTTTTTTCATTTAAAATCATTAACACATCATTTAAAATAGATACGCGAGTTCCGCGGAGTCTTTGACGAAAAAAAAAACTCAATAATACACTGGTCGGACTTCAATTATAATAATATGCACATTGGACAATTATTGCACATGCACATAAAATAATATTCATATTATATATATATAATATATTATGTATATATATATATAACAGATAGGTAGGTAGTTTTTTTTTATTTTATTAATGACGAGATTGTCTCTCGTCGGAGGGCAGGAAAAAAAATCGTCTACGCGCGTTTTCGAGTGGGCCTACACAGAGGAGCTCAATGAGTGCAGTCGTGTCGTCGAGTGCACGTCTGCGGGGAAAATTTTGAAATCGTCCAGAGTGGGCGGCGGAAGCGAAGGGACTGTGTGCTTTCACCGCCGCTACCGTCTATACCGCATATTTTATACCTACGCTACGCAAAAGCTGGCTAGAGGGAAACGCGGCGATAGCATTATTAAACGGCAATCGAAAACGCATCAACCGGGTTGGTTATGTAATATATTATGGGTAGGTAGGTACGATTTATAGTTGTTGTGGTGTGGGTCGGAGGGCAATTAGCGCGGTACTGGGAATGATCATTTGAAAAACCCGAATGCGGCTTGTGCGAGCAAAGATTTTTTTCGAAAACCTTCAACGCTGACCCTTTTTCGAAGAGGGGCAATGGGTCGTGTTGGCGACGAGTACACAGGCGGGGTAAAGGGTCAAAAGCCGTGAGGATGACGGTAGTTGTAGGTATGCACGTGTTGTTGCGGCAGAGGCTTAAACGTCTCACGTTTGTGCAAGGTATAATATTATTAAATTTTACATTTACCTACGCTAATCGCATTATCATGATATTTTGGAAACGAAACTCACCTCTAAATTTGCTCGTCGTGTGTTGTTCGGAAAACAGCTACTACTATGTTGCTGTCGCTATTGCTTCGAGTAGAACCGACAACAACAATAATAATATTAATAAAATTACTAATCCGCGACTAAGTCCGACGACTTTTTGACTACTCGGCCGGCAACGGAAAACCGGTTTGATATACTATTTTTTCCGTAATACGTTTGTTTCGCGGTCTTAGAAAATAAATATCAAAAAAAAAAAAAATGTATAAAAACAATAACAACAATAACAACTAATCGAAAGCGCACGCACACTAGTCGTGTGTTATATTATATTATTTTTAACATAAGCACACATCAACCAAACGCGTATCGGAACACTAAATCTGATTTTCTTTGGGCGCAAAATCAAATCGATCGAGGTAAACGATAACGGCGGGTTAAATTAGAAAAATTAACGATAAAATAAAACACAATAATATTATTAAACACACGGCACGGCACGGTGGCGGCGACGTCGGCGGAGTTTCGACTGAGCGGAACGACGGCGACGTAGCGAACGTGTCGGCAAACCAAACTGAACTGGCGAGTGGCGAGGTGCCGGCATCGTCGGACGGGCTCCGACGAGACGACGAGCGACGGCAACGCAGAATAACCGCTAACGGCGGCTAACCGATCGACGGGTCACCGCCACCATTGCGGTATACTCGTCGCACATTTACCTCTACTGGGGTAACGCGTCTATTACAATACGCAATACGCAGAATGGCATAAAATTATAATATCATAATATATCGATTAAACGACGTCAATAAAATTATTCTTATCAGCGATTATTACCTTAAAATACCGGGCGCACGTTCTGCTGCGTTTATAAAACTTCCTATTAATAATTAATTACACTGTACCTACCTTTATTTCATATGACGAGTTTATACGGATTTTCCGATTTCGTGTATATTACTCGAAATTCTGTGTCCCGCACTCCCGCGTGTAAAATAATGATAGGTATCATACTCGGCATAAAAGTATGTACCTATCATGAAGATTAGAGATAATCTCTAATCTTCATGGTACCTATAATATACCTAACTACTATCTTCTGATAATATAAACGTGCGTATTACAAACTTAATAATACAGTATTTATTTTTATTACCTTTATTTGATAATAACTCAACCGCATTAATAGTGTAGGTATAGTTTTGACTATTTGAGAGTAAAAATTCGGGGAGACGTGAATAACTATGTCTTATACAAATTGTAGTGACATTTCACAAAATTATAGTTCAAGGTTGTCCCACTGATAACTGCCAATACGCCAAATCGGCAATCCACATTGGCGGAAACCCGTTAAAATTTCACAAGGAGCTAACATTATTAGCATCAATGTGATCAATAGCTTCGATCCTAAAAAACTATAAAAGAGGAGGGGGCTTGATGGACTTTTGGGAGAGCTAAGCCCCTTCAAGCCCCCCCCCCCCGATTTCCACCAATGGCAATGCCCCATATAATATAATATTTTATAATAACAATAACTTATGTCTAATGAATATAACAAAATATATTGTAGTGCTTGACCTAAAACGAGCTTGATATTATAAATCGTATAAATGTTTTGACTTTGCAACGAATAATAAATTAACAATCCGTTCGTATTCACGGGCAAATCGTCCGACGGTAAAATATAAAATATATAAAATTTAAAACACGTAAAAAAGTGCACACAATCGACATGCGTAACTGTGTGGGCTAGAGGTCTTCGTGTTTAAACACATATACACGACAAACTTATTAATATATTATACCCGAAACTTTCGTAATACTGATTCAAAACTGTTGAACCGTACTTTTTAATCGCGTATGTACCTGCGTTTATTCGTTTAGCATAATTCGTATTTGTTCCCTGAAAGCCGATTAACCGTAAAATAAAATTAAAAACATCGGTGGTGTTTCATTTTGTCTCTTGCGAATGCTTAAGTATAATAATATCGATGTGTACATACTATATAATAATTACATTAATATATTATAGGTAGGTATCTTTATCATTTTTATTTGTAAAAGAGCAGCCTGTCCGACGAAATTCAGTTGCTTATTGTCTAACAAACTTTGACAGATAATAGCTAACAAGAAAACAATGATAATATTATGTCCAAGTGTCGAACCCTCACAAATTTGTTGAGGAATAAAAAAAAACATAACCTATAAACGTGTCCGTTCGTTTGGAAGAGGTGTCGTGTCGTATCAAGTGCGATTATTGTCTCAAAATGGTTAACAATTTATTATTATAAAAAAAATCATCTTTACGGATCGTGACACGTCCAAACTTGTCTATAAGTCTGGAAAGTGCAAAACGGTTTACAACGAATGAATTCATCTGCTGACTGCCTGATTGCTGTTATTATTTACATATTTGAACTGATTATTTTTTGTTTTTAATACCGTAATAATGTATTAGTAAATACCCATTTAACATTTTATATTAATATATTATTTATAAATAAATAAAATAAATAAATACATAATAGGTGTTAAGCTGTTATTAAAAAAATAACAAATGTATTTTAATGTGTATTGTGTAATAAATAGTAATAAATACTTATTGGTATATCAGTATATGTGATATTCTGATGTCTTAAATAAATATAATAACAAAATATAAAAATATAATACTAGTGTAGGTATAGATATTATTTGTTATCATATTAAATCTGTGAAATTTACTAGGACTACCTATGTATTATGTATAGTATCGTATGGTGTTCAATGTTCATGCAGATGACTTAATTTAAATGACCTAATCACTAGAAACTGTTACAAACTTTTAACTTTTAACTTAATAGTTAAGTATAACAAATAACCCATGTCTTGGGAAGAGGTCATTAAATTAAAAACCATACGAGTGTATGTTATATTTTCGTTTATCTTCAAACATCTGAAAGAAAAACATTACAATTGTGAGTCATACACTCATATTATATTATCATCATTTTACGTTTTACCGTTTAAACTTTATACTGTTTATACATTTTCTTTCTTTAAATAATTTTTGAAACTACGGATAAAAGTTTAACGAACAACAGTTTTTTTAATCGATTTGAACATTTTATGACAATGATAATGTCATTGCTAATAAAATTTATGATATGAAGTGAAATTTAATAATATTTTATTTTTATCTCTCTACAGACTATAGGCACAGATAATACAATAATTGCAATATTAATTTAATTTTTAATCTTGACGTTTAGTAATTAATTCGCGATTACTCGCGGTCCAGAGTAGCTGATTAATATAAATAATAATTCATTGATCAACATTATTTTATAAAATAATATAATTCTCTGTGAATAAATTAAATTGTTTATATAACTATGATAAGAGTTTTATTTTAAATCAACGAACTTTATTAAAATATATATTTTATTTTTTATATGTTTACTACATTTCTAATTTCGTTCTATACGATAGTACAATCCTAAAAATGTCTCAGTTCACTTAAATAATTTAAGGTTGTTTTTCTCATTACATTTAACACAAGCTGATGCATAATCTCTCGTCTGTTCTTATTTAATCGTTACAAACGAAATAAACGTACATAGTTGGCTAGTCTTTTTAACACACAGACTATAATGGATATGTTTTAGAACTTTCCGTATTATTTTGGACAAGTTTAATCATAACCACCAAGTTTCTTTTTGTAAATGTTAAACAAACATTATAATGCTTAAATAAATGTGACTTCAAAATAAAAAACCTTTTGAATATTTCTGATAAGTTTAATATTTTATAATTAATTATTCCATAACGATTTGTATTTAATTTTGTTTGTACATTTTTTTTTGCAGGGTATAATATTCACAATTTAGTACTCGAGTTGTGTTTAGTCTTCATTGTGAACTCGCATGACCATAGTAAAATGTTGAAACTATTTTATTGTTTATTCAGTTAATATATAAATATTATATTTTAATTGGTTCAGTTTTGTTTATATTCATGTACTATATTACTTTGTGATCCGATAGTTTATTACTCAAAAATAAAAACATTTTTTTTTCCATATTATTAATCCGACAAGTTTAACATTCTCAAAACCGACCAGTCACGAATGACCGAAAATTATTACTACTGTTTCTTCTTAATGAACAGTGTATAAATATATTGTACATATACGTCTAAAACTATTTATTACACGGTAATAACGTAAGTAGGTATATGTGAGCACATATTTCAGCTTCCTCGAAAACGTGACGTCTATATAGGTACATTTGTTTTTTCCTTTTCCATAATATTATAATAATATATATGGACGTTTTTCGTCTCTGTTTTCAATTGATTGATCATTTATGTTCATGTATAGGTATGAAAAAAGAATTAAGTGTCATTTTTTAAAATTATTTATATTATATACTATATTATGACTACCAGACTACGGTCTACAAATCCCACGTACTGTTTCTATCTATGGCTTATCGTTTGTCCAGACTGCGTATAATAACCTTCTTAAGTGTCCACTGTCCACATGTATGTATATTATATGTATATATCATATACATAAACGGCGTACATGGGCGATGTGATCCTATGTAGGTCATTTTGTGCTTTCCTTTTTTAACGTCCAATAAAATACAAATACATCGCATGTTATTTGTTTAGTGAAATATAATATTATTTATAGGGTTTTGAGTATTATCTGTTTAAGGCCCCTGCAACCCCTGCAACGGCGACCACATTATTCGGTTCTCATCCTTCTTGCCTTCCGAAATATTTACTCGTACAACCCAGTGTATTTCCAAGAACACTTTTAACCCAATTGAATTTTGTTTACGGGATATATTTTTATGTTTTTTTTTTTTATATCGTACAGAAATAAAATAAATTACTTACATAGGCTCCGAGTTCTTTTCAAACTCCAGCAACATCTGCCATGATAACTAATTCTCGGACTGTCACGTTCGGTTCGCATCTCTCTATTGTTCAGCTGTACACTAATACGTATAAACGGACATTAATGTGAGACACATTTTTCCTTAAACGATTTTTCATCGGTTTAAGGCCAGTCGCGACGGTTTGATAGTATTGACATTATATCATTTATCATTAAACTCCACCGCACCTCCTTTACCTAAGTACGAGTTTACCACAAAGGGTCGTCCTCGCATGGTCGTCCCGCATAGAACATATTATATAGCTTATATAGTACACTCGACCCTTATAATATAGGGTATTTTTTCGCATATTCTATTCGTCTTTGTGAATGGTTAATGTCCAAAGACCACCTATCTACATACATCCTGTGTCACCATATACCTATAATATTACCTATTTATAAATTTATCTTCCGGTCGTGTATACGTATGTCTAGCGCCGCTACATGTATAACACTTCTATAAATACCCTTAAACCGGCGAAGATATGATATACGTTGACCTAGTTTCCATGGATATGCATTATAATATTATATATAGGTACCTATACGTAGTATGTTGAGGTGGACTCCGTTCGATCGAAATAATTCCGATCAAAGAGGAAGCCGTAAATGGATACGAATGAATGGGTTTTACGATATTGCAGTGTAACTATCTATATGTAAGTATGTCTGATGCACGGAGAACGATTTTTATTTTTATTATCTTAGATATAGATCTACAATGATTCTATATAGTATACAGTGTATATTATAATATTCGTTTTATTAACGTACGTTTTTTTCTCTCCTCTTTTCCGTGATCAACGTATTTCGTATAATTAGCTGTTATATTAAAATATTTAAACATATTATAAACAGAACACTGATTTTGAATACCACATAGCTGGGTGTATAGGACCACCGATACACAATTTGCTATTTAACGCAGCCGGGTCTGCTAGCTCGTATATACCGTATACGTATATATAATAATATGGTGGTGGGTATATATACGACTAAATAAATCACGTAATTTACTGCGACTCGGAAACGAACGTTTCGAGTGCATATAATTGACCTTCCTGTTTATGGGGTTTATAATATAAACTCGTTGTTTTTGGGTACCTACGAGATTTATTGACGCTCCGCCGACGGTACGTTTTTCTCCTCGTATCCTTCTGCCCTTTCTATATACTTAAACCGTACGTCCATACATATATGTATAGGTGTATTATATATTATATACGATATATAAGTATTTATATGCACACATATATATAATGCACCCAAATAATTGTATACGTTATACACAAACTAACACCCGTTTCTTCGACAAATTTATGATAATAATGCATCGTGATGCTCTCAAAACGCAACTGAAGTGTGTTTCCAGTTCTTGTGAAAACATTACATGAAACGGTTATTAAAAGTGCATTTGGATTCGTATATTTTTACAACTTTTGTTCGTATACAAAACTGCACGTTGTATAATATATATTATCATCATATTCGTTATGTTATATAGCCATAAAGGTATACCTATAGGTATAATATGAGCCGCAGGGGCGTTTCGAGATTCAACATAAACATTATGGTTCGGGACAACTTACAAACATTATATGCACATTACTATGTTACTATATACATTAAGACAGATCTAATTTTGAGAACACATTGTTGTCGTGGTTGAGGATACGTTTATGTGGTGACAAAAACAAAACGACGTCGATTGGATTCAGTTAATTAAAAAGTTTAAAAAAAAAATGAAACAACAATGAATAAACATGTGAAATTAACATTTAAAATCAACATAATTGATTCGCTATATTTCACCCATGTACGAGAAAGAAAAAATACATAAGGTTAGGTAGGTATTGTATTACCATAATAGTTGTAATGTGACAAAACAGGAAGTGTTGAATTAATTTTAACAATTAAAACGAATAGTTGTACTTTTTAGTTTTTTAAGAAACACTTTATACTCGACGCACCTTATATTATATTATGTAATGTTTGTACTATAAAGCACCTATACATTCATTTAATTTAATTTAATCAAACTAACCTAACCTACATTTGTGATATGAATTAATGAGACTAGTTTAATTTTTATAAGTAAAAAAAAAGTTGTGCTGACTTTTACGTACATAATATTATTATAGTTTATGCCCAACTATACGTAATACATGTAGTTTAAGCACACACATATGTATGCAATCGCTGTTAACTATTTTTTTTTTTAGTTTTGAACTACGGGTCACTTATATACAACTTCAAACCTCCGTTCATGTGTTACGATAGTGTGTTAATATTATGCAGCATTCTGACATTCAAACAAATGGATACCAATAATGATTATTGGTTTTTACTTTTTACAAAATATAAGGAAAAACTGTCTAAAAGATTATTTTGTAAATGTAAATCGTAGTTATATAATATACATTATGTTTGGTGCTTAAAGAATGAAAATTATTTTTTTTTAAATATAGGAGGTGTACTTATAGGAATAAGATACCTTAAGACATACCTTATTTGTATTTTATGTTAAATTATTTTATTTATATTATTTATCGACTTAGCTGAAAATTGAGTGTTTTTAGAAGTCATTATTATGGCCTATACTACTACAAGAAAGTGCTTTAAATTACTTAAGAACTTTCTTCGGAAAAAAGTGTACATTTTTCATAATAATTCTATTAGACGTCGCCCGTTGCGATTGTATTAGTAATGAATACAACCAGAATGCTGCAGGGGAGTTACCCTCTACCCCACGGGGGTTGTAGGTTCAGAAAGTTTGCCCCCACCATTTTCTTTCAGTACAATTTGCGGCTAGAATTAGTTTTGTTTTGTCGATCCGTCACTGAGTTCTACTCCCAAAAAAAAGCAAAAAAGTATCTAAAAAAGAATTCTTTTCGTCTGCGCTCGTCGAGGGGTTATTAAGTTTTCCCCTGGCCCTTTGTCAGAATTACCAGCAAACTTTTTTTTAGATTTTGTGTTGGGATTTCAAAATTACGAAACATCGGTGTACATAAAGAAAAACAAGGACTTATATATATATAATATATTTAGGTGGTGGAGGAGGTGCAGGAAAAATGTTCAATTTAATGACAAACGAGAGTCGAGGCAAAGTTCGAGGATTGTCGAAATGGCGAAAGTTTTTTACACGCGCCTGAACTAAAATATTTAGTTTGGACACGATAAATTCATAAGCGAGAAAAAGAAAACTGAAATAAAAAAAATGTGTGAAAAACACGTAGGTGCCAACGAGCGCGCTCACACAAACACATACACACACCTGTAGTTACTAGTTATGACATTATGAGAACAAAATATATAGGAATTTTTGTAATAAAATAAAGTAACTGCTCTTTGTGTTTCAGAATATATAATATTAGACAGTAACAGTGATATCAGATATCACCTACAAAAATCAATATAAGTACTTGTATTTATCCAAACTGTACTGTTTTCATAGTATTAATAATTATTATTATTTTTAATGATTAAAAATATTTTACATAGTTAGGTAGATGTTTTGTTTTTTTGCACATTAGTTTTTTTTTTCATTAAAAATATTTAACTACAATCTATAGGTACACAAATTTTATTGTACAATAAGTAATTTTGATTTAAGATATTTATATAGCGAGACTGACAGATAAGGGAGGGCACTCAGTAATGCCACCATAGGCGCAACTAGGGGGGTGCTTGGGGGTGCTTCAGCACCCCCAAACTTAAATTTAGCACCCCCAGTTCAAAAACAGCAAAAATTGAAAAATCATATGAAAAAAATAGTTTTTTTAGCTTTACTTAAGGTTTTTTTTTTATTTCTTCGTTTTTAGCAGAAACAAAAATTATTGTTTGTAATGATTATATAGGTATATCAAATATTAAAATTTAGAATTCTTCAATTTTTTTTGGAAATTTTCAGTTAGAAATTTATAAAAGTTTTCCTTTCATAGCTAACATTATAAATGTTGATAGAAGACTCCTCACAATTGGTACTATCTTAAGCAAAAAAAAAAGTTTACTGGAAAGTAACATACATTTTTTATGAGCGTTTGAATCTAAAATGTGTACAACATTCAATTTTCAATTTTTATCAGTAAATTAACGAAATTTCATCTATTAATTTTTGATATTTTGTTGTAATTTAAAAACGAATAATCCTAGATACTTGAAATTTTTATCAAATGTTAAAATTAAAATTTTCCTTACATGGTAAAATGTTTAAACAATTTTGACTCTTTTTGAGGTATTTATAACTGAGAAATTTTTCAAATATTTTTAATTATTTTTCAGTTAGCAATTCATAAAATATTTTCTTTTCACAGTTAAGGCCCAATATTAAAAATGTTAATAAAAGATTTCACATAAGTTTGTCTATCTATATAAAAAAACGTATACTTAAACTTGAATTTTTTATGAGTGTTCGAACTTATAATTGTCACGATATTCGATATTCTGCAGCGGTAAATCGAATTCCCATTAATCGATTTTTTGGATTTTGTTGTATTTCCAAAATGAATAACTGTAGACTCTTGAAATGTTCACCAAATATTTATAATAGCATTTTCCATACATCGTAAATTCTTTAAACACTTTTGACTTTTTATGAACTATTTATAGCTATTTATGAGAAAAATTTTCAAATTGAATTCAAATATAACACATCCACTACAACGACATTCTCAACAACTATTGTACAGCAAAGCGGTACCCACTTGACCACATTTTTTTTTATCTATTTACACTTCCAGGTTACTATTTTTATCACCTAAATAATATAATATACCTCATGTATTCATCAGGTATATTACTGTTGATTTACTTAAATATTAGTGTCCTTATATGTTCATGGTGCATTTAGGAATGGTTATAGTAATTATAAAATGAAAGTATGTTATTTTGGGGTGTGGGGGCGTAGCCCCCGCGGGTTTGTGTTCTCTACATAATTTTAGCACCCCCAGTGTTTAGCCTCTAGTTGCGCCTATGAATGCCACCCAACACAGTTAGGTAGATGTTATGATCTAAAAGTGTTTTGTGTGTTGTGTGTGTAAAAAATCTATAAATAAACTGATTAATTACGAATTTAAACTTGATTTAATGTTGAACTAGAATATAATTTATATAATAATAGTATTATTACAACAAAATATATGCTTATAATATATTATTATATCTCTTATACCAGAGAGCTCTTCCTCATCCATCATATGAACTCATCAATAAAATATTAATAATTTTTCTGATTTAAATTGTATAGAAAACTATAATTTATGGAACGGCTTATGTAATGTTTTAATTTTTTGGTGAATCTAGATCTAGAATGCTTGATCAGTAAATTGTTAACTATGTATTATTTGAACTACAGTATATAATATAATAATATATTATACCTACTATACACATTACACATATTACATAATATAATATTTACTTATTGAGCCTTAACACTGTATTATATTAAGTGAGTCACGTCTAGGTGAATTTTCAATACGTTTATACATTTTTTAATCGTCATAATTAAAACGAATCGAATAAAAAAATATACCCAGTGTACGCGATTCCCGCTGCTCTCGCTACCACACAGAGTCACTACTGCAGATTCGAAATGGCCAGCCAGCAGTAGTCTGCGTCAAACATTCGTTCTTATAATATGTACAAGTCCACGACCAGTGGTCACAATATAATATATTACGTATACCTGTACACTTATATGTACGTATAGTATGTGTATAATAGTCGTATAGCGTTCTCCGGCTACTACCTATAAACACCGCGGGAGCTTGATACCGGGTAGATGATATAATATACTGAATGTCTGTATGTTAGGAACAGTCACATGCCTAATTAATTAATCCATGGTAGAATTTACATTTTGTAACAGTCGTAATTTAAATTTAATTTTCGTATATAAACACACAGGCGCATATTGAATTAATTTTGTAAACAACAAAAATGCACACACTTCATTCTTATTTATTTATACAATGAATGTTTAATGTATTGGTTTTCATTATCATAAAGGGAGCGCATGATTTAAAACAAAATTATAATATAACCAAACGTCGCCGTCGTTACTATTCGTTATATACTTATCCTTGTGACCATAGGAAATAAAGCAACTCCATTGAACAAAATATTGTAGCTAAGTATAAAAATATTATAATCGAAATATACACAACAATACATAATATACATTGTAACGTCATGTAATTATAAAATTATAATCGAAATCGCGTTCAATTGTATTTAATAAGTCTTAATTAATACGACGCATTAACTTTTTTTTAATAGATTCCTCAAACCGATCATTGTTATGATCAATGGCTTCCAGCTGAGTACATTTTGTATACAAATTAGAATATATCTCATTTGGAACATTTAAAATCTGTAATTGCCAATTCATAATCACTAAATTAAAATAATACATGTATTTCGTTTTATCCCTATTGTAATCTTATTTTTTAAGCTGAATAGTGAGTACAATTATTATTAAAGCATTACAAAATATATAAAGATATATGAATAAGTAATAATACTCCGTATCTATATATATTTTGTAGATTTTATTTACAACTATTATAATATATTATCTATTATAATTACAAATACAATATTTGGAATAGTTGAAAAAAAAGGTTGGAATTAAATCTATTATTAAATAATAGATACATTTTATACACTTTGAAATTAAAAATTAAAAATTTCAATTTTTGAAAACATAAGAATTAAAATAGTTAAACAATAAATCCGACATTGAGTAATCGTCTCGCTCGACTTCTGCCGGAATTCAGTTTCATGGGAATTGCGTTTTAGTTAAATCACTTGGGTGGGTTTATTAGGATTCGATACATTTTGCCTTTTTAAATCTGGAAAGAGTGATTTTAAAATATAATTCTTCTCTCGGCTCACATAATGCATTGTGTTAGCCACGTTAATAATTGGAACTATTTGAAATCACTCAGACGGACCGTAGAAAGTAAAATATAATTATTTTGTGATAATCTATAGACTATAGTAATGTTTCAAAAACGATTAACATTTTATGCAGTTCAAACTTATTAGTTGTTATAAACGGAATTATTTATTATCAATAAATTAAATTAAATTATAAAAACTATACGTTAATCGTCCGAGATATAGCAGTGCAATAATTTCCAAAACAAATGCACTGGTTGCACGATAAAGTTTTATTGCTATAATATATTTTACTTTTTGTTAATAATTTTATCTTTAAGTATATTTTTTGATGACATATATTTTACAACCCATGTGCCCGAAAACCAGATTAAGAGACCGACCGAAGAGCGAGAAACCGTCCACTTAACATATTATACAGTGTCGCCGGTACACTGCTCATTTGCATTTTTTTTCAAACCATTTAAATAATTAAGTTGAAAAACACGTTTCCAATGAATAGTACCGAACCTTTTACGTCGAACATGATATTGCATTTAACAGGACCTTTACTGTCTTCGTGGCGCATCCGAGACGTGTCCCATTAACCATGGGGAAATTACGACTGAAATTTGTATTCAAGAAATGCTATTATTTTGATCATAACACAAATGGACAGGTATTTTGTTTTTACACGACTACCAATATACCATTTGCAGCCACATTGTACCTACAACCTCTGATTGTAATTTATTACAACGCAGTAGAATAATAATATTTATATATATATAATATAGTATATACATTATACATATAAGTCCGAATCGATGACCATTTTATAATGGAACGTAATGAATTTTTTATCGAACAATTTTTCGGGTAAACGTTTATAGCACTTATATTGACGTTCCCAATAGTTGTTTCAATTTATTTACACCGTCGGAAAACAATATGGTTTAGCTATAAACAAATAATTCAACCGAAAGAAACGAAATTGATATTTTTGATATACACACGTGTTGTTTAAAAATAGAAAAAGAAGTTGAGGTATACTATAAGACCGGACTTTGACTACTTTTTTCTGTAATATTTCCTTGCCGCTTAAGGAAACTATAACGAGAAAAAAAATATTTATCTAAAGTACCAGCTGGAAAAAATGTCAATCGATAACAAAACTTTTTTGAACCACTCCTGCTGCAATTACTAATAAAACGACGACAAATCAAAGTAAAAATCAAAGTTAAGATTATATAATTCATAGTGTTTATATCTCTAAATGTTATCTAAAACGGCTTGATTAATATAATAAAACGATTAATCAGACTATGGATGCTCTCAAAATATGTTCAACCATATTATAACAATTCGGTGCACAAAATAACTTCGTATAACTTCAGTATACCAAACGCTGAAATATAGTTTAAATTTGTAATACTGAAGTGCTGTATTCACCACTCACTTGCAGTCGATATAATTTCACACACACTGCCGCGGTATATATTTTGAGGTATAATAATATAAAGACGCATTGAACCGAGTACAATCATTTATACGTAGAACTATTCGTATGACATTATATATTAAAATACCGTTCGGTTTTAAGCCAATAAGAGTATAGTTTCACACAAACAAGGAGCTTAATTTTTCTATTTGCAAACGTCACGGTGAGCACTGAAAATGAATGATATAACAATTATTTTCCGAATAATTATTGTATCATAATATAATATACTCGTATTATGTTATACGATCGCAGTTTCGTTGAAATGTTTACATATCTAATATTATCGAATCATCGATGAATGACCCGCTGTTATAATATAAAACGTCGGTTGACTATACCACCGCTCACAATACTATAAAGTATATTATTATATAGTATAATATATTCGTAAGTACCTTCATGTAAGTACACTACATACAGGGCGTCACGTTGTCCCCTGGGGTTGGATTAGCTATAAATCACAGATCGGGAAAAATTATTTCTATAGCGGTCTCAACGAAACTTCCAAAGTATAATTTTATTAATAACTGATAATTTTTCTGCAAACTTAATTCAAAAAACGACATATATTTTAATAATTGATAGCCACTTGCTTAAAATAGGTGAATATCTATCTGGGCCCTACGTAGGTACAACTTTTAAAATTTAAACAAAATATCACAATTGTTGTGAAGCACATTTGTTGCTTCTAAATTAAAACATAGATAAAACTCCTCTAACAAAACACAGAAAATGTTGTTACCTTTAAGTTTGGTAGTTAATAAGGTCAGTTCACTTTAGTATTAAAAGATTTAAAAGTATAGAAACTATACGCTTACTACCAAACCCTAATTTGTTATGTTACCGTACTTTTAAGACGAACAGACCCGGGCGTCTATTCTAAATGAAAACTTGTCATTCAACTTTTAAAATACTTGTACAAATGAACCCTAGGAAATCAGATAATTTTATAATTATTATAAAACGCTACTACAACAACATAAATTTTATTATCTAGGGATAAGCCAAACAATTTTATTTATAATCGTTGTGACTTGTATGGATCTTAAATATAGTTTTAATGGATTTTGCCCGATTTTCAAAATCATATTTAAAATATATCCAACAGAAACTATAATAGAAGTAAGTACCGAAAAATCGATACTGTATATGTAAAATACGATTCTGTGATCAAACATAGGATACATTTGATAAGGAGGAAATATTTAATATTTCGAACTATTTAAAATACACACAAAACCTCCAAAATGCTCTTATTAAAAAAAAAAAGGTCATATTTAAATTATTAATTATATAAAATTAGATTCTAAAATCGATGCATATACCTAAATTTAAAATTTAAAATTAAACTACAAAAACTATTTTGTAAAAAACAGATGTTTCTTATACCTATTGAATCAATTTTTGCTGTCTTCATTATATGTATATACCGCCTTATATGAATAGATAAGAGAGGAAATAAAGAAAATGTTTTTGATATCGAAGGTAGCTACTTCCGTTTCGCTACCAAAAACAGGTTAAGCACGAGGTGGCTCCTTCTAAACAAAAACATTTTATAACCACGGAAATACTAACACACATGATTTTAAAACTAATACTGCAAACAGAATCTTAGAGTTATTTACTGGGATAAATACAGAATGAGACACCCTGTACATTTTATGTTTGTATTTAACAGTATAATACAATTTATAGAGAAACGGTACTTTTGAAATCCTTCGCCGGCGACCATTGTTCTTAATATTATATTATATGCTCCCCAAGAAAGGCGCGTACAGCGAATAAAACCGTTCTGCTGGCGAAATGCAAATGAAAATGATTATAATATTAATATATTAAGTATTAGAATCGATCGCCGCTGTTGTCGTATCGGCTAGGTATACGTTTTAATCATTAAATATTCCATTTCAATGATCATTTATGTGTGTGTAAACTTACATCCGCTACGGCGCAGTTCAGGAAAAGTGAAAGGTATGTATAGGAAATATAATGATATTATTTTCCCAGTGGAGCCTAGCCGCCAATGAACAATAAAATAATAATTCCCAATAGTTAAAACAACATTCTCATAAAATTATATACCATAAATTATATAATAGTTAGGACTTTTACTTAAAAAAAAAAAACACATGAAATCATTTTAGGGGTCGAACACCACTAAATATATATATATGTATAGGTACGTACGACATTGTGGTTTCGTCTGTGGGTGGAAATTGTTTTATTACGAATTATCATTTATAACTATATTTTATTATATTATGTGCTTATTATTGTGTTTAATATGTAGGTAATTTTATGCTGACCCCAATGTTAATTGTTATTAATATTATTATTTTTTTGCAAATAGACAGTATTTTTACAATATATATTACGAACGTGTCTGTAATTTATTATAAAAATTGATTGGAATAATTTTTTATTTAAATGTCAAACAAGTGGATTATAAGCTCTGGATACCTAAGCCTTAACTTCCTACACAAAATAAAATTATCTCTATGTATTTTTTAATGCAACAATCTATAAAAAAATATTTTTTAAAACTATATACCCAATGTTATAATGTATTCCATCATGATTTAATTTATCAATATTAGCATGCTTTTATATTAATACTACAGAATTACATCAGAAAACTTATGTCTTGTAAATTGTAAGCTCTGTTTAAGAAAAATGTTTTTATTTTTATTTTTGCTATTGCACATAATATACTTTTAAGAAATGCTCAAAATAAGTTTCGTGTTAGCTTCACAACTGTTAGAAAATTGGACACAATCTGTATGTACTTTGGACAGGTACCTAATATATAATATCATCTTCTATGTTTTGGAGTTTTTCAAAAATTGTGAAAAAGCATCACGTTAAACTCGATGGAAGTCATGTGATTCCCACTGGGTTGGATAACTTTGTGCATTATTTACTACTTTATAACTTTCCAGATAAAATGTTCTAAAAAAATTGAAATTTCACAGATTACTAAAGTTTAAGAAGATTACGAAGTTAACTCAATCAAGGCTATCATAAGTATCATATAAAACGTACAATAATAGATTGGAGTATTAAGATAAATCAACTAAATGAATAGACTTGTTAATGACTGTGCTTTATTGATGAAAATCATTGCGATGACGGTAATATTTTGTGTCCAGTGGGGAGTCTTAGTTATATAGGTGTTTAGGTAGAATATAAAATAGAAATTCAAACTAGTAGTACCATAGTTTTTGTAGGCATACCGTATACCGAAATATAATAAATAAGCGTAGGTACCTAATATACATACTATACCTAATAAGCATTTAGCATATAATATGTAATTTTAGTGGAATAATATATATGTATTTAGAAATGAGAACCTATAATAACATAAAGGTGCACATGAAACATAGTTTGGAAAAACTAAACTTGATCAACTATATTCGACTAAATATTGCTGATTTTAATATCTATTTTATGTATTGTGTAATATTATAATGTATATTGTATATACGTTATACGTATATCCATATATTGTCGTCAGGCTCCATTATAATATATTATTCTATGAATGGTATATTATAAATTATAATATAATATAGTTCACGCGTATCGTGTATAATCGTAGCGCAATTCAAAAAGAATGGAAAAACCATACTTAAACAAATTTTAACTTGGAAGTGGGAAATTTATCATGTAAATTTTTTATTCCTCCCATCCCTTCCCGACCAGATCCCGTACTTTAACCGTTTCCATGGTGTTGGAAACAATCTACCGGCGATTGAAAATGCGCATACTATATGTGCTCGCTCCTATATATAATATATATGTATAGTATATTTTCGATTTCCTGCAAAAAAAGAAGAGAATCGTGTACGGCCGATTGTGCGCGTAAAACGATATTGTTCTTTTGAACACACGACGACGACGAATCCGTATGCGACGCTAGCAATTTAAACGGCGTGACATTACAATTGGAATAAAAATTCACAAAGCGCACTCACACTTACACTGCATATGGCGTTTCGTATCATGATATTTTCATCGATTGTCATCCGTGCGTGAAGGTAAAAAATATTTATTTTTCTCCACCCACAAATATATTTTTACCATGATAGTATATTTAGATGATTTATAGGTGTTGCATACATATAGTCCACATAAGTAGATCGATTGTATTCGATTTAGTATTTATAATTATATTATTTTACGAAAATACAATACGATATATTACTATCTATACGGCCGTTTTAGACTATATGACATTGACAAAATTGCTAACCTCACGGTGAGGAGGAAGTGGCATGATAATTATTTGCAACTACAATTTGTCGGGATTGAGACCCACAAACCTACATCCATTTTCGAACCCTTTATTATTTCCACGTCTATGCATAGACCATATAGACCATTATGGCCTCATAACGAGCGTACGATGAAACGTATACTCGTTCGGGAGGTATACCTATAATGCTAACCATTAAGTTACATAATGTAAGCAGCAGGGCAGCGTATATACACCATGCATGCAGTAGGTATATCTATGAAACTTTGCGATATACACATTATATAGGTACACTTGAGTCGATTCGGCGGCGTTGAGCGAGCAGGGACGACGATTTACGACGCACCGCTTCGCGGAGAGCTTGGGTGGGTATTGTATATATAATTATTGTATAGGTATATTATACGTATATACGACGAACCTACAAAAGTTTTCGGCTTCTATCTAGATCAGCCCCCCCTTCATGGTTTGGACCGCGAGAAGGGCTACCACCTCATCCTTCCCAGTTATATACCGGCCCTCGAGGGAGAAATGGATTTCTTCGTCGAAAACACCGGCGGCGGCGGCGGTGGCTTATCTCCGACCGAATGGCCTATTAAGGTTAATACAGAGAAGAACCACTCGGTATATACCTATATATACGCGAACGGGTATTTCTCGGGCCGAGTGAAGTCACAAGCCGACTGTATACTGCAGTTTATTTATATATATATATGTGCGCTTAATTGCCACCAACGGACTTCCGGCTATACACTCCGCGATCGGGCCGTAAAAATTTGCAGTTAATGCCTCCAGCCGGTCTTTAAAGACATAAACGCAATCGTCCGTTTAATTCTCCCCGCACGTCCAAACCGTCGGCCGACATCGTATTTGCGCTTTCCGACGCCTACATACATATAATATTATGTGCATTAATGTTATATTACGTATTATTATTATTATACAGTCACTGCTGTATAGTTGCAGTCGTGGTATATTACTCTCGATATCGGCAAACGTATTACTATGTAGATCGCTGCAGCAGGTACGGAAATTTGCTTTAAAATATTCATCCGTACGTGGAATCGGGAAACGAAAAAAAATTTTACAGAATTTCATGTCGGCGGTCAAAACCAACATGAACCATTTCGAGTCCTCCTTTGATATACTATTATTATTGCTCCCAAAACTACATGTTGATATACCGCGGGGTCGCATGTCCACGTCAGATTTAAAATAAGAAATTATGGTTTGGTGGTTCGATATTGCCCTACTATATACAAATACTTTGAAAAATATTTTCGCCGAAACCCTGCAGTGTATAGAAGCTGTTACGCGCTGTGCATAAATAATAACTATGCAAATACACTTTGCAAAATGGTATATAATTTTGAAAAAAAAATCTTTGAAACAGTATAATACTATAATTGAATAAACTTGGTAACTCATTATACGGTACCTGTATAGGTACTGCGTGATTTTTTTCTAAAATAGACAAATAATTGTTTTATTTTTTAGTTAGTCCTTAAATTAATATTTGTTATTTGTTTTCTAATAAAAAAAAGACACTGATTGAAACTAATTAACCAAAAATATTATATATTGTATAATCTATAGGATACTGCGAGATTCATTGTCAGAGAGATCCCGGAGATGAAATCAAATTATATTATAAATCCTCACGAAATTATTTATTCAGGTTTAACGTCATGCTTCGGCACACTATGATGGTATATTTGAAATAAACATTATAGTATTTAGTATGTATGAACTCGTACCGTAAATTTGGATTTTCCGCATTGTATCTTCGTAACACATGGCATTACATCGAACCGAGGATTATTTCAGTAAATATAAATTTGCAGTGCATATATTATTTAATGCGTTGATAAACACGAGATACAGTAGTTGATTGTTTGAAATTAAATAAAAGAGGTTAGGGAAAGTTATAAATATCGAGTTAAATAATTTGTCATTTTTTTTTACCATAGGTATATACCTAGTTTTCATCTCATGATCCGGGATCAAAGTATCAAACCTGCATCTGCGGAATACATATTATCATAACAATATTATCGTATTGATCGTTTTATGTGACGTTCTTCATGGGTGTTTCGAGCATATATTTTAATGTTATTGATATTAAATTGATTTTGGCGTAAAAAATCATCAGCGCAGCTTAGTTATATACTTATATAGGTACCGTCGTAAAATTATAATAAAAACGTAAATATTAAATTGCTTATAGCGTTTATGATATTTAATATTCTTGATAAAATATAACAAAACATAAAATAATAATATATTTTGTATAGGTAATGTATTATAGCATAAACTGGTCGTAATATACAAAACCTGAATATTTAACATAACAACTACCTAATGTATGCTTTACGAGTTTACAAGTGTCTGTCGAGCATTATACGATCGTATCGATTTCGACGAATGTTCACGTACACGTAAATGCAAATATAATCGGTAAGTTTTTTTAAAACTGAAATTTTAACCAAACGGTATTTCAATAAAGTTGAAAGTACCTACTATTAAATTTGGATTTTAGCTTAGTATGAATAATGTATAATATTATTTTAACTATATAATAATAGGCATGTTTAAAGATCATAATCAAAGCAATTGTTTTAAAGAAATAATCTGGACTACATCGATCGATGTAGCCGATCGCCATTGACCATTAATCAACTTTATAGGTATAATATTTATAATATTAAATTTTTGTATACGCCTCCTTTTAAATGTGTGAGTTAACGCTTGGTAGACTTTGCGTAATTAATTCGAGTTATTATTTAAACTAATAAAAAGTCAAATCAAATGATAAATACGTTCGCACACGGTTCGATGAACAAAATGACAACAGATCCCAATCGGGTGGGTCACGCTGGCTGGCTTACGTTTTTACGAGTGATTGTAGTAAAATATGAATATACATACGACAGACAGCCAGTTATCATTCAAAAAGTCAGTGCGCAGTGCCGCAAATAGGTGGGGGGCTTGGGGGGGCTTATCTCACTTGAAATCACTCAAAGACCCCTCAATAAATAACAATATAATATAAATTATAATTTCCAAAAAAAACATTTGGGACTTGAGCCCCCCCTAAACATTTTTCCTATTTGTGCCACTGTCGCTACGTATCATACGGAAAAGCTTTTAAATTGCTTGAAACACCACGTGTGCATATAATAATATTATATAGAATTAGTAATAGCCAATAAGTAACGCATATAACAACGCAAGGTGTTATCGGAAATAAAAAAAAACATTGCATTATGACGTGTTGCAAACGGGATGAAGTAGAAGTCGTTCAAATTTGATTTAGCCGTCGTTCGAATAAAAATATCAAAGCAAAACGGAGTTCGTGTACAATAATAATATAACGAGGGATGAGGGGTTGCTTAAAACTCTTAAGTTATATAGTACCTTTGGAAAATACTCGTCAAGTATATAGAGACGAAAATATAGACGGTACATATTTTTTTCGTCTCCTTTCGTGTAAGTATATATATGATATAATAATATATATACATCATATTATACTATTATTGTTTTCTTCATAAGAAAAAAACTTCTTCGCGGGAGCGCGTGCACGAAAATATCGGGTGCGAATCAAAATTCCACACTCGTTCTTTACAAACCAGTGAAAAAAGAAAATCGATAGAGCTGAGTTTAGATAATATGTATATGTGTGTTATATCATGAACATATAAAAAGTGTGCGACTATTACCATACGCGCGTTGCCAAAATCGACTCCGGTGAAACGAAAAGAAATCTGCGACCCCGGAAATACATGTACCTAATAATATATAGAATATATACACATAAATATAACACAATACACACTGCTGGGTGACTGTGAAGAGGAATATTATTATATTATTATTATCGTACGCATTCGAACGAATTTCTTTTTTGCAGAAAACCCCAAGGTATAGGTAAGTAATGTCAAACAACATACGCGCATATCTGCTAAATTTTTTTGAAATGGAATATTATTGGTATCATGCGTACATGAACGGCACGATATAGGTACAACGATAACACAATATTATATAATATAGACGCCAGGGTGGTGGGATATTATTCTGACCAGTCGAATGCGATTTTTGCACGGATTGGCACCAATAACGCTGACGAACATTTATCCAGCCCCGTCTATTTAAGTCTTGCAACATTTTATGTTCAAATATTAAATCACGCAGTTCGCACGAATTTGTACGACTGTCTCTAAAATTTGGACGGCAACGGTTTAACTTGAAAATTACATTTTTTCGGGGCCGATGTTTCTCCGACCCAGCCTATGCGAGAAAAAAAACTTCTTGCAAATTTCTCTTCGTAACAACTGCGGTGCTGGACAAATGTAGATACATCACCAAACGCCTACAACTATATACAGCGTATATGTCTGCAATAAAATTCTCCTAAATTGTGTAATGTTTATATTATACTAAACTCGAGTAAAAAATTCATGACATCATCATCATGTCGAATTATTTCCCTATGTATGACCGTTGTATACGTACTATGTACCGTCCGTCGTGCGCGAAATTTATTCTTCGGACGTCATATAATAATATTATGTACTCTGCAGAAAACACTTTAAACTTATACTGCTATTATAACTATATGAACACACACACTTTCAATATTGTACGCGCATGAGTTATAATGCATACAATATATTATAATACTTGTAACTATAGTACTATATAGGTACCTACCTATATATAATATTATGTAGGTTACACAATATATTTTATGGATACACGAGGTTTGACCGTTATTTTCTCGTCGACCATCGTCAATTGTTTCTTATCGGGTCGATGAAATACGTATATTATCGTATAATAATTGTTGTACACGGAAAATAACAAGTCTCGCACTTGTAGCGGAGAGCATTTAAGTGAGTCTACGCTGTTGCTATATACATATGTACATATAATAATATATATAATATTATAGTCTCCTCCGACTTTCGACGGCTGAATCGGAGTTTGCCTAAAGCTGTGAGCCTCGTGGTATATACCTACGCTATAAAATATTATGTATAATATTATACGCACATTATAAATTATTATAACGCACTATTATATTATTATAATTTACCTACAAATACTTCAAAACGACAGTCGGCCGGAGTGTCGGAAACCCGCGATAAGTGTTTACACGTATGTATATAATATTGTGAACGTGTATATTATATATATATTTATATATAATGTATAATACATGTATAGAAAGAGTGAGATACTGACGTCACACACACGCTCTTTCTCCAAATCGCATAAATGGTTGCAACAGTGCAAATACATCAAATGAATATTATATATCGTATCTAGACGATACCGAAAATATTGAATCCGAATTATTATTATTATTATTTCGATCATATATATTGAGACACCGTCGGGCTGAAGTCTATTACGGCGATGAGTGATGACTGTAGCTGAAGGATATAATATAATAATATATTATATCGCACACTATGAGCACCGCATATATATATATATATATATAAGTTTGATAATTGGTAACAGTTTTTGAAAGGGCTACACACGCACCCACGTCGACTGTCACTTTTATAATATTGTCTATCCTATATAGTATGTACCTACTATACAACAAGTAATATTACAAAACTCACGTTCGGGTTTCTAAGAAATATCCTTCAGATATCTGGATCGATAGTCGTAGGTATAGACGAACAATTTGTACATATTGTGATACATACAAGATAGAATAAAAATATCATTCTTTTCGTCCATACATATATACTTGTCATTATTTAAAATAATGTATTATTAATAACCTTTCTTGTCTTGGCGTATTGAGCTTTATTTTTTAACTTAGCAGCGAGTGGTTGTATTGTTATGCTTATTATCACTTTTTGTCTAAATCCATATGGAAAGTATATTGTATTATAGTTGTTGGTAATACGAAGGTGAGTATGTACACTCTGTACTTTACTACACCTCCGTCATATGCACACAATAGACAACAGACTGTAAATAGTGGTGCAACACCCACTTAAACCGTACAGATGTTTAGTGATTAGGATGTATAATGTTTACAAAAAGTATAACGATAGCACGTCGCAACGAAACGGGTCAAGTACTCAAGTGCAATATTGAAATATGAAACTCAATGTTGTTTATATTATGATGTTGTAGGTTTAAATATGTACGCTATTTAAGTATATTTAACTGGAAAGTGAGTTTACGCATGTGCAGTCATAAAGATCAGGTAAAAATAAATAAGCTGGATTTAGGTTTTGTACTATAATATATGAATTTGTTATCGGTTTGTACAATGACTTCAATGCGAAAAATAGATATAGCAAATACATGAAATATAACAGAAAATATTAAACTTTAATCAGGTATATCTGTATAGTATAGACCAGATACTTACCAATGAAATACTTAACATAATAATACAAGTATAAACGTTGGGTAATAGCTATTTTTTTAATAGGGCATTGGTTATTTTATAACCATTATATGCACAGGGTAATCCGGAATAAATAGATAAGGGAGATGGACTTAGTATCAAAAATATTACAATGAAATGATAAAGAGTATCTATATTATCATATAGTATATTTTGTATACGTTATTAAAACTGGAGGGTGACATAAAATCGGTTGGGTAATAACAATTTCCTGGGAACGTCGTTCAATAATATTCATCCTTTTTAATAGAAAATATAAACGTTTACAAATTTGATGGGAGAGAGCGGTGGTAATGTGGTGCAGTATATTATATATATATATTGCGAGAACAGGGGAATAAATAATAAATAATAATATACATCAAACATACTTATAAAATATTATTAGAGGGGAAATTCAATTATTAATTGTATGTTGGAAAGTTGCAGCGCTATGCACGCTGTTGGTCATATGGCGTAGCATACCTAATGTATAATATTATGTATGTGTATACTAATATTAATATTGTACAGTAATCATACCATATTATGATTATCGTCAGAGTTTTAATCAACTACTCCCAACTCCGATACACTTACACTTAATCATTTGGCGACATTTATTACTCGTTCGAGTCGAAAACACAATATTGCAAACGTGTTTAATTTTCGTTTATCAGAAGAAGAGAAAAACAATTAATTAGACACCCCCGAGCTACGAATTTCTCACGATAACCCTCGCCCTTCGAACCAATAAAATATATTCTATCCTCCGAAACGAGCGAATAACATTATAATATGAACCGACATGTGCCGCTGTGGCGTATAAGTGGTAATTACCTATATATATAATGCTATAATGCTATAGCCATGCAGGACTATTGGAATTGAAAATTTCAAAGTTAAATTTACAAAAATTGGCTTCCAACAAGACAATGTGGTGCAAATGGGATTTATTTTCGTATGGGGTAATATAGAGTACAATTATTGTCCAAACTATATTCATAGAGGAAAATTATACCATTCCTTAGTGACCATTTTCAAATATTCAACAAGAATATACCATCAGAATATTGTCGACATTATAAATTATAATTAGATTATATTACCCTGGAGCCTTATAGTTAGTATGGGCTTCGCTGTCTGAATAACATTTAGTGTTTAGAAGGTAAATTTATAATTTCTAGAGAAATTAAATTTTTTTAAATAATAAAAATAATCATCATATTTGTATTCATTTTAAATTGACGGACACACTCGCATTTGTTAAAACTCATATAGGGAGCAAATTTACGTTCAGCAGTGACATTTAGTTTCGTTAATTTTAATATTATAAAATTTAATATTTGACGATGCTATTCAATCTTATATTAAATATAACGAAACTAAACGTGCTGATCGTTTATTCAAGATGTTCATGGTCGTATACCATTCCTACCATAATTAAACATTTTTTAAATTCTTTTTAACTTATAAGTCTTCAGTTGATAAGCTGTTAGTCATAAGTCATAACCACGACTCGTCTCCACGGCAAGTTGTACCTAGTACCAAAATACCATAACACTTCTACTTTCGTGGGTATAGCATTTAATAATTGATAAGACACTAATCCCATGAGTTGATAGTTTAAATTAAAAAATACATTTTGAGGATGTTTATCAACTGGTTACACCTTCGATTTGCTCATGTTTTGCTACTTGGTAGCCTTTGTAGGATTGTGCTTCACTTGTTATGTTAATTTTACGAACCTCGTATTTTGGGCCAAATGTGGGCCAGCTATACTTTATATACGATAGGAATTTTGTCTATGGCCGTTGGTTAGAACTTGAAATCGATTTAAGATCGTACATCTGAAACAGTGCTATAGATAAACGATACACCTATGCATTATGTCATGAACTCATCCCCGGTAAATATAATAACGCCCGCGATTGTGTAATGTACCAGGTATAGGTACCTATATAATAGTGTAATTATATACCTATATAGTTGCAGCGGTACCCATATACCAGGTAGGTGTATGGTATCACCACATAATTTATACTCGGGGTACCTCTTGTATGTTCGTCAGGTGCTATCACGCGGCTAGGTACCGATTAAGTATAATATCATCGATAGTCGTGCGTTCGGCTGCAGGCGCGGATAACCTTCGTCCTTTCACCGCTCGACGACGGTGGCGGCGCATTATATTATATTATTATTATCATATTACCTATAGGTATATATCTACACATTATATATTATAATATTGCAATGTACCTACGCCACAATCGGATAATACACCTGCAGTGAGCCGTGTGCGCCACAACACGGTTGTTACATTACTATTACTATTACTATTATTATTATATGTACGCACGACGACGTGTACGGCTAAACCTATATGATATAATATGTATATATTATATTATATTATACGCATTTAAATGTGCGTTTTTAATTGTCGGCCGCGGTGACGACGGCGACGGCAGCGCAAATAATAATAATAAAACATAAAGATAGTCGGACAAGTATAAAATAAAAACTGAAATTGATTTATCGCGCGTAGGACGATCACGCGGTGTACGAGAGAGAGGAGGTGCCACCGATTCCGCATATTTACATACATACATAATATATATGATATATGCGCTCTCGTATTATATTATTATATAATGTATACACATACAGTATTATATATACATACATCGTATAACCGTCGGTCTTATGTGAGTTTCGAAACGATTTATTACACGCGTTTACGCGTTTCTAAGATATATACACACACATATTATTATTATATACCTACAACAATAATAATATCTTTCTTCGACTTATCGTCACATACAAAAACACACAAACGATATTATATTATGCGCTTGGAAAATGGTTTCAGAGTAGGAAGGTATTATATTAAAAAAAAAATAAAATAAACTCTCGCGCCCGACGCGGCGTGTATAGGTAAATACCTATCCGTAATATTACCATAACATACTACAGTATCACAATAATATATAATATACCTACATAATATTATGGGCTGGACCGTTTTCCTCAAAAAATGAGATACTGTTTTCCTCCACTGTTCATTTTCTTAAAAAAAAATATATATATATATATACAAAGGCGTACTTTCCATTTTCCTACACACATTTTTTTGAACTAGAATCACCTGTATATTATTTTCCACCCAATATATAAAAAATATTTGATTTGGTTAAGTATTTATAACACCCCTAATATTAATGATATGTATTGGTGATTCAAAAAATAGACGACAACTTGTATAATATTATACTATAGTTTCTTCTATATATTCATAGCTACCTACCTACCGTATTATAATATTATATAGACTAATAACTAGAGTAATAACTAGTAGATATAAGTGTATGCGAACGAAATACGGATATTTTCATCGCCGTCGTTGTGCGAAACACAGCTCGGCCCGAAAACGACCTAACCACGCGTATGATGTAATAATATTTTTACCATTATGACGACAAAACCGCCCACCCTCCCTATCGTATACTCACGATAATATATAAATATGTTAGACACCGACACACTGCAGCAGCATAATATTATATACATATGCGAGCCACACGCTGACTCTGCAATCGTCGTTTGTTTACGTTAAAAAATATATTACAACGAGCGCGTTAACATTTCTTAATTCTGCCGCCCCGACGATATTATTTTCTACGAGAAAAAAATTCTTTACATCATTGTTGGAACTTTGAACGGATGTTTTGTTCTGTTGCGTCGTTCGACGACACCGTTCGGACACCACTGCAGCCTTGTCGAGTTTTGTCGTGCCCCAGGCACAATATATTCTTATTATGCTAATATTATAACACGGCATCACCGCCGATATTGTTCCGGAGAACCAATCCGAAACCCAAATGGTTTTTCTTTTCAACCTTTTCGTTGGCTCGGAAAAACCGTCGGTAACAATATATACGCGTGTATTCGTTATCTCTGTAGGTCTATGGTTATTACCTGTGTAGGAAAGGCACCGAGCGTATTCATGGTGGATTCTGGATAAAAATCGGCCTGGGATATTGGATACTTATATTGTATTTCACCATAAAGACAAAAAAAAATTGATTAATAATAAAATACAATTTCGAATTTTAGTTGGAATCAAATAATATAATGTAGGTACCCATGTCGATTTTTTCATACTTAATACATAAAGCATCGAATATAGTAAACACTATAATTACTAAATAATACACTTAATATTCAAGAGTTTAGATATTAATATGTAATTCAACATCTAGCACATAGCACATTTTATATTAAGTATACATTTTCAGTGATCAAATGTATGACGCAAAATCTATTCGTTTAAAATATACCTACATCGTTTAAATTTTGTTTAAAACTGAACAACATTTAAAAATATTTATTTGCATTTAATTTTTAGTGAAAAAGTGTGGTGCTCATTTGAAATAAATAATTTTGTGTAGTTCTGAAAATCTGAACACACCTAAAATGGTATATAAAAATCTAAGTATTTATTAAAAAATATTATTTTCTTTAAGTAAAGATTAAAAAAATCAGAATTTAAATAAATACATTATTAAAGGGAAAACTGGGGACGAGCATGCACATCCAAATCATATATATATATATAATATATATTGCTAAATCCGTATACTTATGTGTTATAACATGTTACATCAAATAGCCGCTGCGTGCAATCAATTCGACTATAGAATTTTCGCTTCTGGCAAAACACAGTCTGTATAAATTATATAGATTATTATTGTACTCTCGTCGAAAAAAAGGTCATTCATAATAACATCAAACAACAATAAGAAAAAAAACCGGGTGTCGGCTGAATAATATACACTATAATAAAGGTATAAATATATTTGTTTTGTATTTTAAAACTAATTGATTGATTCTATATTTTACTAGAATATTACGATACATGGAAATGTGCAACTACAAAAAAGGCATTCGTCCCCCAAATTACACATCATAATTTGTTGGAACGTTACATACGCGTACGTATAGGTATAATACAATATAATATTATTATATAGTTTGTGCGTTATTCTTGTTTATATCGATAATGTGCAGTATTCTCTTTGTGCGAATATTAACCTTCGTCACGAGAAAAACGTCTATGTACATAAAACAACAACAAAAGAAACAATCGGCCTAGAAGTATTGATTACCTTCCGTTGGTTCGTTGAAAAAAAAAATGTTTATTAACCATCAACTAACTTTCTTAATAATATTTTTTTATGAGAAAATCTACCTTTTTTTTTATTAACCAGTTATTCGTTTAAGTTAACTTCACACCCAGTCAGAGTTCGAAAGTTAAACGATAAAGTTCAACCTTATAAATAGTTGCACAGAACCATTTGTCAAAAAACGTTAATTAGTATTCACGTTCCCGAGAGAATTACATTTTCGCACAAATATTTTTACTCGATATCTTTAAAGTACATAATATCACCCTACTATTATGCAAATTATTCAGGTCAAGTATACAATATCAGAGCGATATTTAGGTATACCGCCCCTTGGTCGTGACATTAGTTCACTTTTTAATATGTGTTCGCAATGTTTATATCTACATCTCTATTATTTTATTACCCCGTCCACATCTACACGTATAGGCATTACTTATAAATAACAAGAATTTCAACTAATAATTAACTACACTTAATTAATGTATATAATATATTATTATTGTGTATTATTATATATACGGTGCGTATACGTCATAATCTGTTATATTATATTTTAATAACCTCATATTTAAGTTTTAATTTAAGGCGTATGTTTTTTGGCATATATATTATATTATAACGTTGGCATGTATACTTGATATTTAACAGCACAATGTCAAAAAAATGTCATCAATTAAATAGCAGTTTCATAAACGAAGAATCATATTTTTTTTACGCCGTACGAAGCATTTGGGATTAGTGAATTGGCAGTAATAATTATATTCAAAACACGAATAATAGCTTGCTTAGTAAATTATACACATAAATTAAATTGTTAAGATATGTAATAAACATTCATAAATATTAAATATCAAATTATTTTGTGACCAAAATACTACTAGTGTCCTTTTTTTTCTTTCGTAAAAAATTAAGATATAGTTTTACAGCAAAAATGACCAATTTATTCTTCGGTCGCTGACATTATTTTAAGTTAGTAGTAATAATGAAAATGTTTTTAAATTTACATAATAATATAATATTTTTAACAAATTTATGTGTAATAAACTATATAAATGTATAAAGTTTTATTATTTTTTGAATTAAAAACATAGTAATAATATTAATTATTTACTTATTAGCCGACTTCAGTATTAAAGAAAAACAACTAATTTGTAATATACTAATGACTAGGTACTAAACAACTCGTTATAAATAGTCTTTCAAGCAATCATTTTAACACAGACCTATAGAATGAATTATCATAATATTTCCAATATTAAGTTATTTTGTTATTTATACAATCTAGCGACGTACTTATTTTATTCACTAAATGATTTCATGAAAATAGAACTAGAAAATTATATTTTTTTTTAAATGTACGACTGTAGAGGCCCTAAGTCAGTTCGATTGCACATCGTACCTTCTCCAGTTCTACATATACTTGTCCTTTATATTATAATCTGATTTATATCAACGGCACATAAAAACGAACATTTTGACTGAGTGCTCAGGCCAAGTTCGAGTATTTACTCAATTATTATGTTTTGAATACTGAGTGTCAATTATGTACATGTTCCTCGGAAATCTCATTGTGTTTCTTGCTGACATTTATTTTAACTCGACGTGATGCAACGCGATTTAAAATAAAATTATGTACCAGTTAATTCATTTTTAGTGAATAGTGAAAATTGCTTTGTTGTTAAATCAATAATTCTAAAGATTTAAGTAAATAAAATTCTGATTTTAATGGTGTATACATATTAAATTTAGAAACATTGTTTGTTTTATTTCCTTCAATTTTGCTTGTACGTGACTGAAATTATTTCAATTTTTACAAGTTTTTGCTAGTCAGGTTTTCAATCATAAGCAACTGAAAAAGAAAAACCTCAAAAAGGTTGAGCAAATAATACGGATTGTGACTGAAGAAGACATTTTTAAGTTTTATCGTTTGTACACGTTTAATACTGACAAAATATGGCCTAAATCATTAATAATGAAGCCACATTATAACTACGTATACGAGCTAAATATAGGAATTGGAATGTTATAAAATGTATACTTCCATTTAATAACTAAATGACGACACTGTTTTAAATGAGAAGTCATAAAAACGACCCTCAATATAATACAATGTACTTATGTATATATTTATGTATACGGTCAACTTATCAAGTTTGTATGAGTACACTTTATGTAGAAGGAATTGTAAATATTTTACTTTATATTTACAGGTATATATAAGAAAAAAAAAACGATTTGTCGAGTACAAACTTTTAATGGTTTTAGAGTTATCAACATTATCGACACACAAAACGACATCGTCTTAGTAGAAACTAGACTTTGGTCATTCCATATATACAGACTTTGATAGCGTCTGTCTTCGAAAGTAGTTTTATAATAATTTTAATGACGAGTTAAACTTTCCGTTGGTTCAAACGGTTTTCATGTACGGTTTTTTTTAAAGATGATTATTCATTATTAATAATGTCAATGATGTGTGTGTGTGTTTCATCTGCAGAACTTATATGCCAAGGCCCAAGGGGGTACAATGGTACATAGTTAAAACTGATTTCTTTATTCGAAATATAATGAAAAAATAGTTAGACATTTTTGGGGCTACAATTATTATTTAAAAAATAAGTTTTATGTGATTTTGTTTTATTTTAATACGGGCCTAACTTGTTTATGATTATCGAAGTAGAATAAATTATTATCTTTATTGTTTAATTATTATTTTTAAGGTAGGATGGCGCCAGGGCACCCCTTTGGACTCCTCGAGGTGTATATATAATATGTGTTTGGCGTTTGATCCCCACCTATAGGGATAATGCGAAAAATATTAACCAAAACAAATATTTCCAACAAAAATAATTCGCAGACTTCCGCAGATCATTTCGAAGTGGGTACCTACCTATACCTGAATATAATTATGTACTTAATAGCACGAACTTTCTTCTGGATGGAAACCCGCAGTGGCGTGCGTGTGCTGCGATTCGGGTTTGTCGACCCGCCACGGAGCAGTCGTTTGTACTGCAGGACGTTTTGGAATTAGGTTTGTCCATTTGTTTTAATTGATCGAAACGCATTTACACACACGCGAGAGTGCGCCTGAGTGATAATCGGTATAAAAATAATTCTCTATATCCACTCCGATAGTATACACAATATGTATATAATATATTATACGCCCTGCTTATTATACACTGCAGCATGGTCGTTTGTTTATCGCGTATGGTGGATCGGTACGACGTTTACAGGGTGATAGTAATATAATATGTTGCACTATATAATAATATAATACACGTTATATAGTAGTTGTCCGCCATAATATTGTAAGCGCAGCCGTGTGTTAATATTTTTGGGTAGACGTCGAATTTTCGAACATATACGTTTTTCCTTACTACAAGTCTCTGTCTGTCGTTACCGATATATATTATAAAATAATATAGCCATATATAGTTATACTATGATATCGTCGTTTTCATTTGACATTGAGGCTTATCGACCCAAAAAAAGGGTACATAAACCAAACATTATAATATTATACACAATAATTATTATATATTATTATCATGTGTGTATACGAGATGTCTTGAATGACGCGTGATGTTTGAAGTGTATATAATTTATATGCATAAAGCGAGGATGGACTAATGGTTCGTTTTTTCCCCTTTCTATACCTTTTATTATTGTAGGTAATCGTTTACACACTCGCTCGTTTTACGTCGTATATTATAATATTATACGATCGCTATACGTACTTCAATATTAACTACAGACATAATAATATGCAATTTATCGTGGTTCTGGACTAATTTATTCCAATATAAATCGGACGTTTCTCGGTTTTACGATATGGCTCTGAAAAACCGTTTCGTTTCGGTTTCATCTGTTAAGTGCGCTTGTTGTGTGCGTGTATCAAAAGAGTTAAATCATTATCCGATGCCATCATTGCGACCCGGGATAACGTAAAAAAAATGGAAAGAAAGAAAGAACGAAAATGCGGTGGAAGTGTTTGTGGCGAACGACCATCCTGTACACAATAAAGTAAACGATACGGTCCGGAGTGTCCACGGGGGTGGTCCCTGCTGTCAACCCAACCCCGTGGTTTTTATTAATTGTCTACGATTTACCGAACTGACGACTTAATGCATTTAACGTGTCGTCTGGGGGGAGTACACATTTGTGTGTGTCTGTTTAATAAGTCTTATACTACACTGCGGTAACGACCGCGTCGGCCGGATACCCCGCTATGGGTACCTACCACACAACAAGAGAAAAGAAACATCAACACCGAGGCTCGTGCGTCCTTGACGCTCGACACACAAAAGTCAAAATCCGTGACGAAATTTTGGAGAAAAAATTGTTATAATTGGGTCAGTGGGGCTATCGGTAGACCCGCTGGGTCCGATGAGGTCAAAGTCGTAAAAACAGTCCTTTTGGTCGTTGAATGTATAGTATAGATACACTTGTATTCGATACGGTTTGTATGTGAACATTAGGGTGAAAAGGCTTCGACAAGACTAATCGACATTATTTGGAGAAAGTGAGTTAAGCGTGTCAACGGTGGTCGTCTTTTATGTTACTCGGTTTTAGGGTTTTCAAAATAACAATGCGAACGATATTCGAGCCCTGTTATGTACAGCACGTTCAAACGCGTAAACATATTTTTAGGTATCTACGCTCTCTCTATGGGCACACCGACTTGACAGTTTTACGCAATAAACCGAAAAGGAAAAAAAGAAAGCAGAAACCCAATTATTTATGGTAACCGTTATGCGCACCACCATATACTTACAGCAGCAGTCGCAGTGTTAAGCCACCCAACACAATGCGCAATACGATTTTCTACTAGAAAGTCTGACTTATACATATATATTATTTTGTGTATAGTTGAAAATTCTCCAAATGGCGCAGTAACCATTTACAGCTGGTGTCTGGTTGTACAGAACTTAAACCCAAAACCTTGGGCTACGACTGTTCTTCGATATCAATTTCATTAATTTATAATTATTATTGTTATAGGTATTGTTGTAGTTATCCGGTGATGTATTAATCGTAATGCATAATGGTTCCTATAATATATGATATTGATTAGTCGCATTGCTTCATACTATAATCTGTTGTTGATATTAAAACCGATGAATCGTTTTTTTCTTCATAATAAAACGAGTCTAACGGCGTAGGTGTAGTGTACCTATACAATATCAACAATAATTATTGTACGTGACGATATTATACTATGCAGGATTGTTCAGGATTTTGAACAGGACCCGTGAAAAATAGATCCCTAGCTAAACATTTATTTCAGCCTTAAACCATCAAACGAAAACAATTATTGAAGAATAATTTGGTGTACCTATAGTTATGGTGAATAAAATGTTATAAAGAATAAAAATAAACTTTTATATTGTATATATATTATATTTATAAAAAAATTAAACATAAAAAGTATACCTGTTTACCTATATTATACAAAATTAATTATAATAATGACGACTTTTCGATTTAATTTTAATATCGACTATTAAAATAATACTTTACAAGTATAGGTACCTATATTGCATACTTTTACTACTAAAACTTCTATTTTACATCACTTAAAAAAAGTTTTATAGATAATATTATGATTGAAAGATTATGTAAACTATACAACGATGTATTGCTCTAATTCCACACATAGAGATAAATATACACAAAATTAATTTTAATCTAAAGTGAGCAGATAGACATTTTTAAGATATTTAAATTTAATATTAAATTTTATGCGCTGTTTCACGTTTTGTCCTAAATAATTAATGTAAATTTATGTATTTAATTGAAAATACTGGCTTAGAATTTAACTAATGAACTTATATTAACTTATATTATATTAAAATGTTGTTGTTAAAACTGATGTGAAATTTACGGGCATAAAAAATCTAGAGACAATAAATGTCAGACGAAGCGTATCCTATAATTTACTTTGAATGAAAGATCAATTCAGACACCACGTTGTGTCTGTCGGCAATTTTAATTCTATGAGAACTCAACCAAACCGTTTCGATATCAGAATAAAGAGAAAAACCCAATTAAATAGGGTGTTTTTTTATTATTATTAAAAGATCTATAATCGGCGGAGGCACGAGAGGTTTTGGTTAGAGGCGCGAGACAATAAAACAACCCGTCCACCCCTAATATACTAGGTTTAAATCTAAACAAAAACTCTGTGACGATTATCCCATTAGTAATAACATGTTCGTGACAGAGCTGAGATTTATATATATTCGTTTACACATCACAGAATTATGCGTTTGCGTTTAGTGTTATTTCAAAAAGCGATAAACTATATTTAATATTATATACTTATTAACATATTATAGCAATATAAGTATAATACAATTTATCAAAATCTCTCATCTGATATTTTAAGAAGCAACAATAAATGCTCAATAATGGTGTGTTTATGTATTTTAAAACACGATTCTTGGGTTGGAAAATAATGACAAGGGTCGACTGACGAAGAAGAATCCAAAAGACCCGTGATAATCTTCCGGCGCACACACATCGGGAGTAATCGAAACGAAGGCGAAGAAAAAAAAAAACGTCAAAATATTGTCGGAAGGGATTTTTTTTCTCGTAGCTGTTGTGGTATTATAGTGCATCAGACCCATTAAATAATATTACGGTTGTCGCGTCGTTGGTATATATAATTGCTCTGTCGTCGGTCCTCCCTCCACCGTCACCACTCTCCCAACCAACCCACTGAAACCCACACACACATCCACGGGCTCCGCCGGGTTGACAATTAATTATGGCCGAGAAGACGTTATCGTGTCGGGGGATGAACACGAGGTATAAAAATAGAATGAGTATTATTTTACGAGGCAAAACGGTTTTTGTCATTATTTAATCCTGTGTTGTCGTTTGGTTTCTGACCGTAAAGTAAACAAAAATTAAAGATAGAACCAACCCTCTGCACACGTGTGTGCGTCTCATATAGTACATATAGTACACACACACACACACACACACACACCCGAGCCCGTTGTACAGGGTGTTTTATGGTCGAGGTCGCAGATGGCTTTTATATTATTATGTTGAACGAAAACGTTTTGTCACCTGTGATGGACGACAGTCGTTCGTCACTCGGGAATAAGTCATTATTTTCTTTTTTTTTGTATTACACTGTAATTATTTGTTTTGGAATATTCGTCGTTTGTCCAAACAGCATGTACATCCGAATGATGTCAGATGTAACACGAATTTTATACATAATGTTCAATTTTAGCAGACCGATTTGTACCTACAGTCCAAAACTTTTTACACATCAACAGAAATCGAGGACGTCGGGAGCACCAGAAGAATTATAACTGTGTGGAGTGTGAAGGATGAGGTGACGTATCAGTATAAGTAAAACGTGATTTTTTTTATTTTATACAAATTTCAATATAGTAAATTATAACCATTTATTTCGTTGTTTTATACAACTATTGATGTACATATTTTGATGTTGGTAATTATTTGTCTGTGTAAAAAACAATATTTTTTTAGGGTGTATAATGGTTTAGACCAGCGCGCAACGGGTTGTCCCTGGCTATAGATTATTGTGACAGGATAATTAATATGCTATCATAAAGTAAATAAATAATTTAACGATATCATGGTATGATATATTTAAATTTGTTATTCTATTAACAAGTAACGACCCTACTCATTAAAATAACACAATTAACACAAGCACAGATGAATACGTATTATTTAAACATAAATTACATATTGTAATGATATCTATATCATTGCGCCAAGACAGCTTCATGATTCAATATCATCATAATACTATTAAATATGTCATTACCAAAAAAACCACAGTAAATATCTGTACGTATTTACCCATTATACTACCCAAAATTATACACAACAACTGAACAACAACAACACTCATACTCATTATGAAATCAAATGACAATACAATATTTAATAAGCACTATCAAAACATAATAAATATCTGTACCCATGTACCCTGATATTATTCAAAATGTACAAAAACTACTTATAAGTAATAACCATGTATACATGTACAAATGTCACTAATCTTATAAAAACATATTTTGATTATAGGTACCCATGTATACAAAATAAACAACAACAATTTAATATGGAATAACAAGGTATCAAAGGTCAATACTATAACCCGGTTGGGTTTTTCGGTATTTTCAAATAAAACCCCAAAAACCTGGTGGGATTTATTGTAAAATATAAAAGGGCGGTTTTATAGGTTTTTTTTTCTGAAAAAACCAATTTGATAAAATTATAAAGTTTTTCTATGTATTAGCTGCACTATTTTTTGATTTTTCCTATATCTATTATTCTATTACCGTTTACCAAGTATTTGTTAATTAGCTAGTTGTTAATTTTTGTTTAGATTATTCGATAAGTATTTACAGGAAAGTTAAGTATTTAATAGCTTTTATTAAAAACAAAAGATTTTTTATCTTATTGTGAATTATTAAAATAACTTTTACTCATATCAAAATTGTACTTACTTTATTTCGAGAAAACTTACATCGTCAAACTCTCATCTTAAAATGCATCATCACTCAATCAAGTAACACCAACCAGGTAAGAAATTATAATAATACATACTCACACAATTTCAACAATAAAATCATCATCAACGATAAGTTAATAAAGACATGCAGACTCAGGTGCATCATAAATCATCAAAACCTTCGTTTATAAATCTATACTCACGATCCCAATCAATCGTAATAATTATATGCTTTAATTTATGAAAAAAGATGAATAAAGAAAGTATACGTTTTGAATCACTTTAATTCATTAAAATAGCTAATTATACCAGCTCAGTTAATATATTATTATAAGGTGAAGTTTTATCAATAGCAACGTACATGCTTATTTTTAATTTATCACAATATCGAAGAAAAACTGTCAACATTTTTATTTATTTAAGTATTGAATTCCAATCATTTTCGAGTAAAAATATTTTTAAAGTCACCATTCGATGAATGTGTAACAAACTATATCCTTTGTACAATGCATATTATATCTGTGTAAGGTTATGTGATGTTATATTATTATAACAAACCGTTTGGATATTGGTCCAATAAAACAATTTGTTTTTATATTGGCATCGGATATGGTCGTACATTTAAAGGGTAAAACTATATCAATATAATTCTCTCAGAGCTATTAAAGACATATATAAATATAAAAGAGCTGTAAAAATTGTCGGGGAAATAACTATGTTTGGTCTTTGTATGATACATATTATTATACTTATATTAAATTATCTCGCAGTGCGAATAATAAATAACGAAAAATGAAATATTGTAGAAATTGATAAAACGAAGTAAAATGGGATTCTATCGAATCACAGACAAAAATAAATGTATTATACTATATCTTACCAATAGAATATTATGTCGTACAGCGTCTTCAGATTTCGTTGTTAAAAGACAACGGGCGTATCTCCGACTGGGATTTTTATTTCTAGTCACAAATTATTCAACTAAAATGTAATTCCAGAGTCTGGTTACCTATTTCAGGACGTCTTGTGCGGTATGCATCTCGTAGTTTTCCAATTACCGTGGTCAGCCACGACTTTGGCGTGTCAAGTTGGCACTTCTTTGGCTATCTACTCGTAGATGATCGTGGTACCTATCTAGTCGGTGGCGTAACCAAGAGGGATCAGAGGGTTCGGCCGCCCGTGGTGCACACTATTTTAATTTCAAAGTTATACTGCATTTAAAACAAAAAAAATCTTAAATAATTCTAAAACTTGAATTTCATTTTATTTTTATGGACATGTTGTCTACAGTTATTTATTATGTTGTATCCTGAATTAGTGTGAGTAATATATTATCAACACAGTGTCCATGTGCTGCACTTGAAAGCCTATTTATACGTATTTTCAATACTTATAACAAATAACATTAAAATGTGGCACATTTGAAATCCACTCGAGTGTTGTGCCGATTTACTAAAAATACTATTATATGCATATGCACATACCTACTATAGTATACTGTCTAGTCGTCGGTCTTCATGAATCCGGTAGGTTACTCCGTTATCGCGCCCAAATGTATAGAATTTACAAAATTGCAGTACCTAGTACCTACCCACAGTGTACCTATTATAGCTGGTATACCTACTTACCAACATTATAATATTATAATATAACATTAAAATATTACCCTTTACTCGAGCAGGTTGTCTGTCTTCGGGATAACGTTTATACATTACACACAACATTGCATTTAATTATTTATCGCCATCGGGGACGCTGCGTCGCACAGATTCTTCAGATCTCCGCGAATCGTCGTCTCACAAGTGGCGCAGCGCAGCACTCGTATAATATTATAATAATATGTGCATCGCGATGAATATTAATCGGCACATTTATACCGACCGGTGCTCGCCAGTTTTGCGTGAAAACATTTTCACCTTATTATGCGACGTCGTTCGTTATATCATTGTGCAGTACACGACCGTTTTCGAGACGTCTTGACACGCCCGTCAGCGGCTGCTGCAGCGGTCGTGTTCACCAGATATTACAATAATATAATACGCGTATTATAGGTAGGCCGTACCTCACCTTCAACGATTATGCGGTCCGCGGATCGATAAATTATAACGGTCGCCGTGGTGCAAGTGCAGTGCGAAAGGCCGACGGCATTATTTGCAGGGTGTATAGGTAATATACAATACGGCGGTGTACGATTTAATTATAACGAAATCGGGTAAAGCCACAAACTCGTTCGTTTTAATTGACAATAATACCAGTTTAACGTGCGTATATATTATTGTTGGTGTACTTGTTATTGTTGTCGTTGTCATTCGTCGTAGTTTACCTACATAATATCATATTATGGTATACCGCTACGTACACGGTATACGAGTGGCGTTTGCCTAATTTATTGCTTTCAAAGATAATAATATTATAGTAATTATTGCGCCACGTAAATATTACACTGTCTACATAATAATATAATATTTTAATCTCTGGGACCCATATCCAAAATAATGTGCGCTGTGGCATTACTTCATCGCAACGGAAAAGTCGGTCGGCTATATTATAATATCATATCATGGAACGCGTATGTTATTACAACAGTGTCGAGGACCGTCTCATCGCATCTCTAGTACCTATGTACAACGACTCATAAAACATTTACGTTCAAATGAAACCATGTACATAGTGGCAGTAGGATATAGTTACATTTGTATATACTATAAATATATGTGTGTGTTATGTTATATGTTACATATAAATGTGTGTGTGTGTGTGTGTGTGCGTCGTTTATTACCGTGCCCTGTGCTGCTACCGTAGGTAATAGGACTTAAGCCTATGTCCACAAAAATATTACAGAAAGAAATACCGTTTACACTTTACAGTATAGTTAAGACGGATTACCTAACAATATTTAAAATTATTACAAAAAACCGAGATCTTTATTAATTATTATAGTGTATACTGTATAGTCAATAATACACCGATAGTGAGGTGTTATATGTTTACTATATTATTATGATATATTATCATAATATTATGACATTGGTGCCTGGTGGTTGGTCAACATCTTGGATATACTTAGTCCAACGACAAGGCAGTAATAGGCACTTAACGTTAATATTACAGTACGTCTATGATAATTTGATAAAGCCCGTCGACAATATTCATTTATTTTAAATAGGTAGCTACTATACGGTTGTAAAATAATTTAATATAATGCAATATATTCTAACTATATTATGTAATTTGTTGCTAAAATGAAATGTAATTATCAACTTTATAGTAAAATAGTATATAGGGCGTCACTATAAAATATTATTGTAATGATTAACACACTCAAATCAATTTTAAAACGCTAATTTCGTTGTCACGTCTCAAAAATTCGAGTCTTCTAGTATTTAGAACGAACATCATATAATAATATATTACAGGCATTTTTTAAAGCCTTGACTTTTCCACATATATTCATAGTGCGTTGCACTGAAGTTTGTGGAGTTTAATTTTGAATTAATTATTATGAATTTTCAAAGTCTTATTTTTTTTTTAAAGATTTTCTGTGGACCTGTGACACGAAGTCAAGCGCGTAAAAGGAAGGAATGTATACGCGTGTGACGTATGTACCTACTCGAGTTCCCATCAATGTTTATTCTAAGTAATGAGACGGTTAATCATAGTCTTATCTATGAGATCTCCACAGCGCCGTATTATAATATATTCCGTATAGTGTTACTCGAAACGATGAAATGTCACCGGAGAGAGGATGTTTGGCTATAAGAAGGCTATTGCATATTATATATATATATAAAAAAAAAAAACAGTTTCTTACGTCGGGCAACATCATCTATAAAAGGGAAAAAAATGGTTTTCGTCGTTAGTTATTTAGAGTACGGGTTTTCAAACGCGCACGAAGCGATTCATTTTCACTGTTTATATACTGTTCATAGAATTGTATTTTACCGTTTGCGGTGCTTACCGACTGGCGAGATCAAACCTAGAAAGAATTCGTACCTATCGCGCAAATAATCTAAATCGTCTATTAAAATAATATGCACGGACCACAGCCGACGACAAGGGTTAAGTTATAGGTTAGTTCAGTAGGTACTTCGTTGCCAACTGTGTATACATATTACATACCTTATATTATTATACACAGGTATAATATAATATTATATTATGTACATATAGGATGAAACAAATTTACGATTTATTGTTTTCGGTCAAAATAGTTAATATTGTTCTTTTGTTGGACACGTCCGCGTGTAATATCAATGACACTATACGTTGTTCTCAAACCAGATTCCAAAGTCGTTTTTATCACATATGAAATCGTTTAGACGTACCGAAGTATATATTATTACAATAATATTACAATGTATTTTAATTTTTTTATCGTGCAGATTTTGTGTGTCAGATTTTGTATGCGTTTGGTTTTCGGACTAGGACAAAAATATTGTATTGTCATAAAGTATGCGACTGCGAGGGCAATAATAATAATTATTATACTCGCACACAGCAGATCCGTTATCGCCAACAAGAGTCAACGACACACCCGTTTTCGGCGTGAGCGCGTTTGTGAGTATATTATAACAAACCTATACAACACTGCGACAAGGAAAACTATTTAGATATCTATACCTACCTGCTGCTTCAGCGGTACAGGACCGTAGCCGAAAAGAAACGAGATCGTGTCACGGGTGAGGAGAGGCCATTAAGAGACAGCATCGTGGATCGTTTGTCACGATTTATCGTGGGATCGATATAAACAGTGAGCGACGTGAAAGACGATGGGTAAATGAGGGTGGAGATCCAAGATTTTCTGATAGGGGCGAGCGGTGGCAGGGCTATTAAAACTTCATCGGCGTTTTTAAATTAAAGATTTCTTCAGCGTCGCGCGAGGGCTTTTGGATAGGATGGGGGTAAAAAGCTGCACCCCGAAAAGATCGGAAAAGAATAGCTCGGACGGGCCACGATGAGGGTTGTATACAGTACAATATTACACGTATATACAGTGTTGTAGTTGTGTAGGTATATATTTGAAAGGCGAAACGATTGATAGAAGTGCCAAAGGTCGGACTCCGACCCCCAACCACTCACGACACCTAAAGGCCCCCTCCGCGAGTTACGTCGTCGATTTGTTATCCACCGCCGCACCAATTTGTATCGCGCGAAATCACGTAACAGTCGTTCGGCTGCGTTTGCAATATATTTTACTGGATCGTATACCTATCTATCTGCTTACTCCAGGCCGACGGGGTGATAGTGCGATACGATTTTCGCAGGGTCGAAAAGATCGAATAGGCGCGTGTATACCTACCGATTTAACTCGAACCTGCATCTAATGGGGTCAAATGGTTATGGATTTTCAAAATTGCGATTAATAAACGGATGTATTAATATTAGTTATTAGTATCGTGTATACACTACTATCGTACCAAGTTCATTAAAATATACATTGTAATATTGTACAATGTAACTATACAATGTTGTATTAGAAGAACTTCAGTACCTAACCTGCAGAGCCCAAAATATGCTGCAAATTCTATAATTTCAACTCACAAACATTATAAGGACTTACATATCAGTGGTTCTTCGACCTTTATTTTTTTAACAAATACACCTTAACTTGAATACAAATTATTGGTGATAAATTAAAAATAATAAATGGATTTTTGATTAAATTAACAAAACCCGTAGCAATTCAATTAAATAAACAAAAACAAAAAATATAAAAGCACTAATTTCAAAATATTATATAAATTATTTATAACAATTGTGGTGGCTACACATTACGATACTAAGCGACCCACCGGTTGAGAACTACGGAGAATCATAGGTATACCTACTACCTACCTACATCATATTATATGTTATCATAAGTCGTTTGCTGTTTACAGATAAATACCTGTAAATTTGTCATATTGTGTTCTTCTACATAACTTCTTCATTTATTAAACTACGATTTATGAAAAACATAAAATATTTCCAATCTTAAGAGGACAGTACCCATAAATTTGTTGCCTCCATCTAACACGTACGACATGCCAAATTTGCATTCACTATAGTCTCATATTCCTCTTGAGCATTTTTAATTTGTAATATTTCACATACCTATATCTTGCTAGAACATTAAAGTATTGAAAAATTGCCAAAGCTTAAGCATAGATAATGTTCTTACCTAAAATTTTGATATTACTATCATCAATTCACTCTAATATCAAATCTAACAGTACACTATTGAAACTAACAAATTAAAATTTGCTATGTCTTACGTGTGTAAGACGGACACAACAAATGCATGGGTAGAGTCCTCTTAAATACAAATTAGCAAAAATAACAAAAAAACAGAAAAAATATCACTAAAAATCTAAAATTCTAAAATATCAAAATATATTCTAAAATATATTTTAAACATCAAATTTTATACATGAAATTCTTCAATTCTTGATGCACTAAACAGATTTTGTTCAGTTTATTCTGCTGTTATGCAATCTATATAATAAAATGCTACAGAATCCTTGGGCTCGGCTTATAAGGAATCAGTCCGAGAACGAAATGGCTGTGAATTGAAATAAATAGACAAATTGAGATGGGATTAGATAATATGGTGGTGTTGAAAAAAATATAAAAAATTGTAGCCATTCCCGACATTCTATATATAATATAGCAGAGGACACTGATTCCAGTTAATAGGTTTAAGTGATACTGATAGCTTTATGGTATCAATAATATTTCATGGATCGAGTGTAATGTCTTCTTACGGAACACCCTTTATAGTCCAGGCCCACAAACGTTTCGCGATAGTGCCAGCCCATTTATTTAATAGGACTAGATATGGTTCCAACAGCGTTTGTCTGCATTACAATTTCCCAGTTTCGTGTTTCGACCGCCACAAGACAAAAAATGTTTTTCGCGCTTACGTCCCCGAGGAGGCGGAGAAAAGAATGGTTTTTATTATCATTGCTATTGTTATTACTATTATTATTATTATTAAATTTGACTTCGACCGGCATTTTCTCATTATGGCTCGTACCGAGGAAAATATTACAATAACCGCTTCCCCCTGTCGTCGGAAAAGTGGCAGTTACCCCCGCGGACCAATATTATTTATTTACATCGTCGGATACGTTGCGGAAAATGTCAAATTATGTTTTAATAAACACGAACATTACCCAAAATTATTTATAACGTCACTGCATTTATACTGCCTATGCCACGTGTATATATTATATAATATAGGTATATGTACTGCTGCAATCGTGTTATCGATTCACCACTGCTGAGACCGCTTTCGACGGTTCTTTTTTTTTCAGACACAAAAACATGAGAAACGGTGAGCGCCGGTTAGGTGCATTTTGCCCCCATTTCGCTCTGTAAAACGGAATTTCTTATGAAAATAATATGTCGTAAACGTCTCGCGGAGTAAAGCCTACAGCAGATTGGCTTGGCGCCTATACATAAATAACCTGCAAGGTACCTACCTATAGCTATACCCATCCACCTACCTATCTACCTGCGTACAACCGTTGCATTTTGCACGTGGAATAATTTTCGTTTGTAGAAAGTTCCGCTCGGGGGAGTCTAAACACATTCACTGAAATAATAGAGGCTGCATGCTCTATTAGTGTGTTTACTTGACGGCGCGGCCTCTGTATTCTCGAGACTATATTCCCATGAAACAATAAAATTATAAATAAAAACCCATTGAAAATGTCTTCTGTTCGTCCAATTAAATCGTGAAAGTATAATATCATAATAATATAATTGATAATTATTTACTTATAAAGGTAGACCAAGACGTATGGAATGCATAATATAGTTTCACGCATAAAATATGTATTAGCTATTTATATTCATTTGCCATAATGGAAAATGGTATTATAAATTATAATCATATTATTATATATCAGGTATATTATTATCTACATGATTATCTATCATTCATCACATTTGATCTTATTTTCTAGATTTTTTTTTTAAGTAATGTTTCACTACCTCGGTGCATTACATATTTTTCATTAATTTATTAGTATATGTTTTTATAATTATTGTTTAGGTTATACATCATAACTATAATATTATTTGTGTTTTTAGTTCCACGTAAAATAAATGATTGTACCAGGATATTGGATAGGCATATTAAATAAATTATTATAAACTATTATATAATATAATGGATCAACGTTCAGCGCACTTTAATAATTCGTTGTAACAATATTTGTGCCTAACGATGTTGACGATTACACTCATAGTTCATGCCCATATACCTATGTAATAATAGCATATACGATTAAAACATTAAATGACAGTTAATTAATACAATAACATTAGTATATTAAAACCATTTTTACGTTCTAAATTCAAATAGTTTGACACAACGATTTATAATAATCTATAGACAACGCGCGTTACCGATTAATATTCATACGATGCACCTCATGTTTACAGAATTAGGTAGGTATACAATATAATTGTGACAATAGTATATATTATAATTATAATATACATCACTTTAACAGTATCATTCACTACAATTATATGTAGTTGGTACATATTATGATGTAGTATTTTCGTATTCCACTCATCAAGTCGCGTAGTATCATGATGCGATTGTTCAGTAATGTCAGCATAATAAACTGTATACATATATATAGACATACAGTGAGTCGGACATAAAGCATCGTTATAATATAGTGTTGTGTACGTGAGCTAGAGGAGAATATATTTTGTGTACACCCACTATAATATTGCACCGTTACAGCAATAATGTGCGGAAACATAATTTTATTTTTTAAAAATGTGATGTTTAACAGGCAAGATTAAAACACATGTTATATTCAGCTCATATTATATTTTATTACATGCTCACGCCTCTCTGTATTATACTGTATAGTAACGGTTTGGTGAGATCAACAATAAGACATTTTGAAAAACGCACATCATAACCTCCACGAACAATTGTCCATCTTATTAACTTAAAAACAGTTTCATTTCCTCTGCTGGATTTACTCGTTTGCCGCGGACGAACTTATTCAAAGAGACCTAAATGATTATGACGGCGAATGGCAAAACTATAATAATATCAGCATAAAATATATAGATACCTACACAAATAAATTTAGAAATTATGCTTAAACATCAAGGAACGAAAAATTATACTTGCATTGACAGAAATGTATTTTACGAGGTATTTCAATTTAACAATTTTGTAGGATTTCAAAAAAGTAAGAAATATTGGGAATGATGACTGTCATAAAAAAAACCTGTAAAACGAGTTGGAAAATCCTAGAAAATAATAAATGTTAACAACGTGACAGTAAATGCAAATTTCAATTAATATATCTACATGTTATTGAATTAAAAGAATGCTGCTATTATTAGAAAATTATTTAAATCTATTGAACCGGAAGATATTTGGATGCTGAGAGCCCAATATAGGTACCTACCGTTATAGGTATATATGGGTATTTAAATGTATTTTATATACGACTAGTTTTAAATTCGATGCCGGTACAACAGAAATCGAGTTTTTCGTATAATTTACAGTACCTATTATTATCTATTACGCTAATCGATTTATGAACGTTTGATACCGATTATTATATCGTCCAGTTTGACGGCGCCGAACACAACGCATACATAATATTATAGTGTGGGTATCGGGTTTGGGTTTTATTTCAGCCACTTAAAATATTGGTTTGGTGCCTAATAGGTATAATCAGAATTCAATTCATAATTTATTCGAAATTCGCCTCAGTGGTCGGAGGGTCTGCCCTATCCGTGTTTCTTGAACCACCCCGTATCGAAGTGAACAGGTATAAAACTGGAAATCATGGAACTGAAACCTCACCAGAACCGATGCAGCGGTTTTCGGTTCTCACAGATTATTTTTAGTTTTAGTAAATCCTATAATTTAAAAAAAAAAACGTTTTATTCAAATTGGTTCTCATTATTAAATTAATAATAAATTATGAAGTTTGAAATTTGAATCATAATACGTAATACTTTGGTAGTAAGCGAATTCATAAAATATATACATATATACAATACTTAAGTATAGGTATCTTTATTGATATTAGATTATTAGAATATTAGATTTATATTTTATACAGATATTCAAATTATATTTTGACCGTAGAAAAGGACCTAATAACTGTAGTAACAGGTAGTTATATTAATTAATATTTAAATATTTACATTGATACTACATAATATTATATTATGTTATTCCTAAGCCTTTAAATAGGTGCCAATACTGAAACAGAATCCTCGACTTGATATTCTGACGAACAGAAATCCATAAACACATAACGGTTCTTATAACCCTAAATACGTCCACGATCCACGATACAAAGTATAGGGTGTGTAATAGCGGTATGCATTCACCTAACGTAAAAACAGTAACCGCGTTTACCGCCGCCGTTTTATCGAGAATTACTCGAGTGATGTTTACTTTCGCGGGCATATACATATGCACATATGGGTACTCACGAATTAAACCACGCGTGGGGATACGACGTCGTCCCCGAAGAATATTCCTAACTGATTAATTCAACGACGGCTAACAACATTATATTATATAGGTAGGTACTATACTATACGAATATTTGTGTATATGATGGGAATTATTAAACGGGCGAAATTGAATTCGCAGATTTAATACCGAAATAATACACAGCGTTCGGGGGCTTGTACGCACGTCGCACATGTATAATGTACACGGTCGTATACGACGACGCATGTCGCGCGCAGGGGGCATAAATATTTTATTATGCAATTCGGCGAGACCGTGTTGCGGAGGGCCCCGGCCGCCACCCCCTCGCCGAATTCCACTTGCCACCCCCTCGCCCACACCCCTAAAACGCACGCGCACGGGCTGAAGCCGGATTACGCGTTTTCCCAAATTGATTACACTATTTTTCACCACCTCTTCTCTAGCAGCAGCAGCAGATTTCGAGACACGAGAGTACAACAGTATAATAATATACGACGGCACACACGTTTTGTTTAATTATTATACACGTCACATGATATATTATTGTATAATACGTCCGGACAGACGTAACGACATCGTTCGCGCGCGTGTACGTTATCTGTGACTTACAAATCGTCCGATAGGTATATGCGTTGTGTGTATAACAATGATATATGCATAGGCTCAAATAGCGTTTGGGATTTGGGGGGGGGGCTTAGCCCCTAAAGCTCCCTCCCCTATTTTCGCCTATGAATATGTGACCTGCTCTTCGGGCCGGAGATCTATCTGTGACGTACCTATATATTATAATATATTAATTATAATCGTTTCTCATCGACGGCGGTTGAGTATATAATATGTAAGAAGCTCGCTTACTCCCGGAGTGGTCAATATTATAATAATATGTTAAGGACATGTCTGTAATAATATTATAGAAGATGACATTATATAATGTACACCTAACCGTGTTAATGGTATCGACGGTATAGGTATACGCGCGTTATATAATATTGGTATACTGCAGTATGTGTATTATTGGTACGTCTATGCTGACCGACGACCCCGACTGCGAAACACGGTGTTTGTACATAGGTAGATCGTAAATCTTCGGAACGTCAGTACGTTATATTATACACACACACGGAATAATAATAATAATAATAGTCATAATATAATAACGCGCGGGCGCGAAGTCGGTATGTGCACGTGAGTCCGCTCTAAACTATACATATTTAAATGCACTATATAGGTATAATAAAAGTATATTATAATATAAATACATTATTCCTAATGATAATATTATGTGTATGCTCGTGAAAAAAGGTGGCGACGAGGTCGCACTGCTGTGACACGATGCACAGGATGCATCTATATAAATTATTATAATTTATATTGTAATGTATCGGAATACAATGTATGGAAAGCGATAGCGACGAATTTCGTCCAATCCAGCGAGTTATAATATATGTCTAAATATAATGTTACCTATGTATAGATGTTAATTAGTCTTGGACGATTTTATCTACCCTCACGCGAACATACGACCGACAGGGTTGTGTCGGGTGGACGTGCACGGTGATCGTTAAAGTTAATATACATATTGGTGTACATATCGATTCATATACTTTTATTCGTTTTCTCTAGTAGTTTGTTTTTTTACGAAAATATGAAGATGATAAGCACAATGCTGCACCCTATAGTCCTGCACGTCCGAATCGTGCTCGTAAGACGGCAATAAAAGAGAATTTTCCTTCATGAATATTTTATCCAATATGACTAGGTGTATAATATTATGTCTAAACCGTGATGTTCGTGAACATAACGACGAAATAGGGGAAATCCAATACCCGTTGCCCACCCCTACTATACGAGGACGATTACTCAGTTTTTCGCACTTTCAGACTTTCCATAATATTATGTATGTCGAATTCGTCGGGTTCCTTGTTTTTTTCTTCAACGGGTTTCATTCTTTTAGAAAATTAACAAGTTTCTTTCTTAGTTTCAAATAGTAAATTAAAATTAAAACAACGGGAATAAGAAAGGCAATTCTCTAATCATAAATGTTGTATTTCGTTTTGATAAATTACTTAATAAAATAACAAACTTTAAAATTTTAAACTTTTTATAGTTGTTATTTATTTGTGTGGTATACGCCCTATGGCTTATACATTTACATCATGCAATTATTACAAAGTATTATAAGTATACATTTAAATATATTAAACTAAGTGTATTAACCAATTAATAAATTTAAAAACATAATTACGATAAATGCATTGCACAATAATGTAGGTATATAAAAATGTATATTAAGCATCAACTAAGAGCTTTAATAATTTAAAAAATAAATTGTTATTAAAATAAAGTTCTAAACGATACTATTATATTTATTAAAATGTTATTAAGAAAAAAATATTAAAGTTTATTAGTTTAATAAAAATTACTTTAAAAAAAAATATGGTAAACTGTGATGAATATTGTACTCAGTTGAAATGTCCGTAATCGTAGATATCAATTTTTTTTTTTTTTTATTATTATTGATTATTAAATACATCGACATTTAGGTCATTATAGTACAATGGTTTTGTGTTAAGTTAGGTGTTATTTACATTACATTACATTATTTTTTAGATATTTGTCTTATATGTATAAAGTAGGTTAGTAGTAAGTATAGTATAAGTTTATCTAATCGATAACTGATCAGCATAATATTATACTGCTTTATTAGACTTTAAGTACATTTAGGATTAAGTGTAGAATACCACAAACCAAGTGAATTAAGTATTGTTAAATAATTGAAATTAAATGTATTATTTTTTGAAATGTGGAAACTTTGAAACGTTTTAATATTATCAAACCACGAATGTTGAAACGAGACGGGTTTATGTGTACTAATAATATTATATAATATAATGATATGTACGCATAATAACAATATCGGTGCACTGAGCAATAAGAGACATTTTAGCCGTTTTGGACAAATTTGTTACTACGCCATGACGTCGTGTTTCAGCTATAACTATTTCAAGTTTAGCCGTTATGTCGCTGCTTTCGGTTTTCGGATCCCATTAATTATAACGGTATTAATTGAGTTTTCCGGCTGCAATTATTTCGCTGTGTGTAAAATACTTTCACTGCCGAGTATTGACACCGCGTGTCATTGCCGTTTATAATGTTATTACGGCTCAGAGCTAATATTATTTTCGCTGACGTCGAGCATTTTTAATTTATTAATCCTTCTGTCTCTGTGGCGCGCCGCGTGCTGACGAGCGGAATAAATCGATGTGAATAACGACGTACACTGTTGTTGTAGTCGTCGTCGTCGTCGCCACCGTCGCCGTTCTCTATTTCAAGTCGTTTCGGTTCCCGAAATCGAAACGAAACCAGCACAAAATTTGAAAATCCCAATAATATTCATGTTTCACACCAACGACGACGTTGCAAGGCTAACAAATATATTACTTAAATGCAGAAGCAGCACCAGGGGCTAGCTTACGCGGTGTCGTATTCCCCACTTTGGCTTTTTTCTTTTTGTCTATCGATTCCTTACCAAAACGGAGAAAAAATAAGTGTCGTAATTCATTGTTTAAATTAATATTAATTGGATTTTAAATGTTTTTTCCGTGTATTATTTAATACATAATATTATAAGCTAACGAAGAGGTGATTGACAACAATTATAAATAATATGTGATAAAGTAATGAAAGCATAATCACCGCAATCTCGGAGCGATTTACGTCAAGATGTTATTATAACAATATTACTCTTAAACACGATCAAATATATTATATCACTATTATAATTTATTAACTAGCACCTAGCTGCTGCAGGTAAATTCAAAAAAATCATTTTTTTCTCGTTATGTCTGAAAACATCCAAAAATTTATAGAACCCCACCTTTCAAAATAGCTGATTACACCACTGATGTCTTCTCACAGTGTTAGTTCCTGTCAATAAATGAATTAAAATTTCGGAAAATTATTATATAAGAGGTACCATGTTGCAAATATTGTATTAGTTAAAGGCCAATATTATTAATTTCCACAGATCTGTATATATTACCTACATAATATCGTGTACAAATAGTTTTGCAAGTCAAGTGACTGGCGGAGGAGATTAGATCAACGTTGACGGGTTGGCGGGATAAGTAGAGGACAAACACGATGAGACACACTGTATTTTATACGTCATATAAAATATTATGATAATGTATAGAAATTAATAAACCATTTTTTTTTTTAAATATTGCATATTGTAAATAAACTTACATTTTTCTACGATATTTATATATTATTTTTTCAATGCATGCATGTCGCCATGTCGGTAATAATAAAAACAGTATATACGAGCACAAAATTATATTTTATTAGATCGGTGAAAATGTTGTTTTGGATATAATAATATGACCTTCGTGGTATTTTTGTAAAGTACATTTTTTTTGCTTTTGTATATTATATACTTTATGATCGTTAATATTATTAATGTTCCCGCCGTTCACACTTATTATAACAAAAATAAAAGAAATGTGTACAACACCGCTCAGTGTATAAAATATAATATTATTTTATTTGAATTACTCTGCAGTGCACCGTGTAGGGCATATAATTACAGCATCGTCATCGTTTTATAATGTTTTTCTCTCCTATAGTGAACTGTCCTTAATCCTTGGCCATATTATCGTTAGCCTATATGTTTTATTACCTACTATAATAATTTTATTTTGAAACATATTATTATACTTTTATTTTGTTTTGAAAATTTTAAACTAACTACTAACGGTTATATAATACGTTCACGACGTTCTCTCACATTTTTTTTTAACAAAATTGAAAATATAATTTAATAAAATGGAGTAGTTTAGAATTCCATGAAATAACATAATATTCAATTATAATAGTAATGTAGTGTAAGCGATTTTGTTAGTATACATAAATATATGTTATGTTTAATAAACAAAGTAAAAACATTATTTCATATTATATTGTACTGTTGTTTTATCTTATCTACGAAGACTGATGTATATTATAACAACATTCAACTCGGATGCGGATTGATATATTTAAATTTAAAATCCCTCTGATAAGTTTTCTCACGCTCTTACTGTCTGTTTATTCAGAAAATATGTACTTTATTAAGATATTTTGATAGCAATAATGTAATTAATATTATAATTTCAATTTAATTTAGATTATTCCGAGTAAAAGTATTAATTATTTTAAGTTCAACTATATATACAAGAAATAGAACAAACACTACAATACTCCATTGTCGAGACGATGATTACGTATTTTAACTGTGCAACTGCATCATTTCAACAGTGTATCTGTTGGCTTTGGATATTATACTTCTGTCTGTCGTCATATCGTTAAGAGTTTTCTCACATTCCGCAAAGCTGAAAATAATTATACGAGTATTGAGTTTGATGGATGTGTCCTTAGGAAAACTCAATATTAATAAAAGAGCTCTGTTCTTGTTGCGAGAATAGATTAAGAAGAACGAGACGAAGTTTAATGTACGTAACACGCTATGGGGATCACCCAAGTCGCAGTTTCATATCGTTAAAAGAGAATTTCCGTAAAAGTTTTTTTCAAAGCGTTCTCGTGGAATACCGAATAATAACATATAATAATAGCTTAACAACGTAGTTATTCCGTCGGTTTAGTGTTCAGTATTATTCAAGAACATTGTATAGTGTCTTACCTATCTTACCTATTAGGTATAATGTCCGGCCAAACCCCTCGCCAGAGCCGTAATCATATTTAGTGACCACGAGTTTTAAAATGATGTCTTAAATCATTTGATTGCAGTGCCCATTAATATTTTAATATTGTTTATCATATTTTATGTCGAAACCCTTGTTCTTTTCTTTTTTTTTTTTTTAATTAATTAACCCGCGGTAACTTAGGCCATTGGGTGTAAACCCTTGTTCATTGGACAATGAATGATGAATCTATACTGATCTCAGTATAGAGTAAAGTCAGTTGAAAATGTTGACGTCAAAGGTATACGTTAAATGCGTACTAAATATTTACTTATAAAAGTCAAAATAATTGTATGCACAAACAAACACACACCAAAGCGGGACGTCAGTCTTTTAACCAACTTTTTCCTGCGCTATATCTCTTGCACGATAACCTTTTATGTTCGCAACTTGGCCACGTGTACTTTGTATCTATAATATACATCCGATTGACCTATATAGTCAAATTTCCGGTCCTGCCTTTGTTTTTCGAACCATTCTATATACATATATTCAGCTGCGCTGTTCATATACATAATGTTATATTATTCTGGCTAGGTTCGCTGTAGTGCTGATTTGCATTCGCGATCATCCCCGCCAGCACCTACGGGCCCGGTCGTGGCACAGATCAAAAGGCCGCGAATAAATGCATTTTGCACAAGACCTCGCCAGTGTCGACCGCTACAGCTGTCGGGGTGCAACCGCGCGCGCACTGAGAGAACTTATTATATACGCGCTTGTGGGGAGGGTCGGAGAAAAGGGCCGAGCGAGTATCACGTGCCGATGACAGGGCTGCAGATCATCCGGCGGTTCATGTCGAAGGGACCAGTCACTCGAGCAGTGGATAGGCCGCCGGGGGTATTATACTGCTGGAGCTAAGGGCGAGCGTGTGATGTGTTGGAGGGGACACCGCGTATACGGCGATATGGTTTTTCTGTTTTCATATTTTTTTTCTCGCCCGCACGCCGGCCAAGTATGGTTTTATTTTTTTTCATATTTTTTGGCGGGGGGGGGGGGGTGATTGACGGATCGTCGTCGTTGTCGTCACCGCTGCCGTAATGTCAGAGGATTATTCAATCTGCAACAGCTGTCGCGCTAGCGCTCGCGACCGGAAACACCTAACCGTAGTTTTTGCCGCCCGAGACCTTTTCCGCCAATATAATGGAATACTTGTGTTTTAAAGACTTATCCGATCCGGATCAACCGATTTCCATCGAGAGCGACCCCGTTTTCGGAAATTAATTTAGACGCAGCCGCCGACGCCACGCCGTCACGGCACGTGATCCGTCACGTTTGTCGGCGAGTCCTATTCGGCCCATTTGCATTACGTTATATTATTGTGTGTTCGTATATTATTATTATAATATTATACGGGACACGCGCGGGGACTGAATTTATACATTTATAACCATTTCGCCACATTACGTCGTCGTCAGCTGCGCATGCAATAGGTACCTATTTTATAATATGCAGTGTCGAGTTTGTCGTAATGTTTATAGAAGACACCGGTTTCTACTTAAATTTACGACCGTCGGTTAAGTGTAGTCACGACTCAGGAGGAGAACGAAAACATAGTTGAAATTATTGTGCTCTGCATACTCATTTTGTACTTTACATTTACACGTCCGATATTCAGGTTTGTTTATATATAAACATAGGTAAACGGAACGACTCGATAAAGGTTGAATTTATTCCAACTCTATAATAATAACGTACATGGTTTAGTAAGTATTCACTCTGTATATTCGTGTATAGTAAGACTATCTAGTTTAAAATTTGAATAACTGTCAATAATATTGTTTGTTGTTTTTGTTTTTGATTGATAAGTTTATTTAAAGAACACAAAATATGTAAATTTAATATTATTCATAATTGTTGTTCACTTAATATTATCTCGTTATTATTTAGTTTATATTTTATTATTTGGAAGTTTCTTAGATTTTAATTTTATCATAATATTTTAATTGTGATTCTCTATCACTAACCCAATTATTGTGTTTAAAGGAGCAAGATATTAATTGTTACAATTTTATATCATGTTATTATAATAATATTATTTTTAATTATTGCACTTTTTTTATACCAAATTTACTGTAGGTACTCATATAATACATATAATATTTGATTACTATCAAAATACAGAGATCAATACATTTACAGACGTTTAACCTGCAATATGTTGTGAACTGTTAGTAGCCATCTCTTATATATACAGTGAGCGAAAATCAGAATAATAATATAGTATTGAAATGAACAATGAAAATATAAATATTTTCAAGCAATGTTATGAAAAGTATAATATATACATTTGAATCGCCTTCATTTCACAGTGTACTTATGGAAATTTTACCGCTCTGGTGCTCTAAAAAGGGTTGAAAAAGAATAAACTACACATCGATGAAACCGCAATCGCGCCGCTTTACTCAGCATCCGGCCGGAAATTTGTATTCATTATTAAGAAGACGTTTTCAATCAACAAAGACGGGAGCCAGTAAGATTATACACAAGTTTATATATTGTTAAACGAACTGATTTATATTAAGGACGTTATAATATATATATTATATATATAATGTATGAACAATATTGAAACCATACTGTATAGTGTATACTATAGTATTCCTCCTCATTATATGCGTTACAATGTTTGGAAAATTATTTGCAGGAGACGAGCGTATACTGAACACTCTTATATATATTATAATAATATTATACACGAGTACTAATAATCGTGTTTTATTTGACGTCTCAGATATTGCGTTAAAAATGTTTACGACATAATTTTGTCGTTTTTTACCGTTTTGAATGACGCAGAGATACATTTTATCACATTGCAATAATTTCATTAATTATTTAATGTTAAATTTTGAACACGTCCAATAGTAATAATAAATTATTATACCACACAGTTTTATTTTTATTAATAAATGTATACGGCTTTCTGCTAAAAGCAATAAATTTATGCTTGACAATAATAATAATAATAATAATAATACAAATAATTGTGATAATTATGATAGACCGTTGATCACCACGATGAGAAATTACATTGTTAAATATACAATAATAATAAAAAGTTAAAATAAAAATAAATGTCAAGGTATTATTATAATTACAGAATAGACCATGTTGATGGTAACAATTTGTTGGACGGCCATCATACAGTTATTATTAGTGATTTGCGTTCGGTTTAAGAATAAATTGAGAATATAATTATTATTTATTAAGTATTCGGAACAATAATGACTATTCGATGACCGATGTGATAAATAATCAGGCATCAGAGTACCTACTCTGTTATTTTATGAGTGTGGTATAGAGACCATGTACACATTATAATATAGAGTATCTATCATAGACCTACAAACTAAGTTAATAGGTCTATGGTAATGGTATATATATATATATATACGTCAACACTTCTGAACTGCGCCGCCACCTTATGAGTAGAGTACCAAGGGAATGCCTAATATAGGTGACCGTGACAGAGGAGTATAGACTATGTGGACTATAGACGGAAGACGTTTTACCCTCAGATGATAATATTGTACGCTACACATAGTATATTATGATCTAAGGTTTTACCGTTGTTCACTGTATGTGACGAAGCTTTCATGATATTATGCGCAGGACAGCTTGTTGTTCGTGCGAGCACTGTGCGACTGAAATACAATAGTAATATAACAGGTCAGCGCGTACACAGTGAAACGGCTGAAGCACCGTCGGTAAGATTAATAATATAATATATTAAATATATTTTATCCATTATCGTTATCGAACGAAGTCGTACACGATCAATTCGGCCGGGCTGCAGCTCACAATATTACGCCGAGTGCCGTGTGGTGTCCTGTTATCGTGATATCATTATAATATTGTTATCATCGTATTGTTATATAATAATATTATAATTTAATACCCATGTTAAGATTATATTATGATGTGCCGGCTTGTAGTGTACTGCAATAATGACGTCGAATTTTTCATCGTGATTACCGCGGGTGTAACATGACAAACGTTCGGCGCCGACGAAACGTGAGAACCACAATATAATCTATAATGATATATTATAATGTGTATGTATTCGCAGAACACAACTTAGAGCCAAACGCAGTCCCCGACAGTCTGGGAATACTCTAGCAGATAGTAGGTATGTGGATCTAGGACGTTTAGTGACGTCAAAAAAATTATTTTCTGGTAAATTTTAAGATGTGATACTAATTGGTCCACGAGAGTTATACAGTAGGTACTTACTAATTATTTTTTATTAGTTTATTCAATCTTCAGTAACAATTAAATAGTAAAATATAATATTCAGTTTGAAAGTTAATTCAATATCAGTTCATTATTTCCTGGCTGAGTTAGGTTTTTTCTAATTTAATTTTTTAATTTTTTTTTTCTTGAAGCTTTATTAATTGACAATAATACAAACATTCATAATATAATTACAAATAATAATTATTAACTCACAATTAAAATATAAAAATAAAATATTTTAATAAATATATTTGACGTTGAATAAGCAGACAGGCAAGTATATGTGGTGCATACTAATTGAGTCACCATACCATAACAGAGCAGGAAAAAAATAATATTCTAATTGAGTGCTTCTATTATTTTGAGTAAAATATAAAATCATCAGTCCGATTTACCCACATAAATGTTTATTTCATACATTTTTACAAATATAAGAAATTAAATTAATCATTACCCATACTTATTTATTTATAAGTAAGTAACAACTGAACTATATACGTCGTTATATTATATGTATATTACACACATTAATCAAATTTTACCAAATCAATATAAAAAAAAACACACTTCTCTAAAAAAACAAAAAAATAATGAAAAATTTAAAAGTGTGTGGTATAATATGTCAAGTTTAAGAGCGCCACACACTTTTAAATTTTTCATTATTTTTTTGTTTTTTTAGAGAAGTGTGTTTTTAAAAAATAATTTTTTAATTTTTTATTTTCTACTTTTAAGTTAAAAAAAATTTTTAATTTTTTTTTTTTTTTTTTTTTTTTTTAAATTTTTTTACGGATTATTGTATTGTCATCCAAGACCAAGGTCTATACAAATTTTCAGAATTTTTCATCTTCAAAAAGTGCCTCAAATCGAGCGCGCAAGATTTGATCACAGACAGACGTGTAACCAAACTTAAGAAAAGTGTTAAAAAAAAACATTTTTAACTATATACAATATACATGTATAATTTTTTGATACAAATAGTAATATATATGTCTGTAAAATTGAAAAGAAAGATGTTTTTTTTATTAAAGTTGAGGGACTCTGTTAGTATTTGAACTAAATAAATATTATATTTTAAATTTTACGGTATAGGTACTCATTTAGGTTGTATAATATGTACCTTAAAAGTTAAAACTACCCGGGACTTATCAATTCATTCTAAAAGGTTTTATTAGGACTCAGTTCGTACACAGCCGGTATGCGAGCTACACTTTAATTCTAAATGTAAATTGTTTATTATTACATTAAATGCCGAACCGAGTGCTCAAATAGCTAGGTATATCAAAACCAAAGGGACCAAACGTCCTATGGCAATACCTATACTAATTCCCGCGGAGACCAATTAATACCCTATCTTAATATTTACCAGGGATAAAATCAATTTTTTGACGTGACCGAAATGGAGTGGACGAACAGTGCATTTTACCGTTGTAAGTTGGCGTGATTCATACCTAAACTGGAATTCGACGATATTTAATATTTATTATTAATACCGGTACGATACTGCCACTACATTGGTATCGAGAATCGATGTCACCGATATTGCATTGTTGGGTGACCGGAGGTCTCGTCTAGGACGGTATATAATTTATTGTTATTGTAACGCCGATAACGCGTCCATCGAGTCGACCCACATTTATCATATAATCATACTATTATCTCGTACTGCAGACACTGTCTATAGCGAGTTAAGCAAGAATTGGCGCTAGTACGAATTTTGGATAATAAAATATATATATATCAATAGAATAATCGGGGAAAAAATCGCTAGCCAACTTCTCGGTGTAGGTACCTATATATATATTATACAGGTATATAATATATAATATATATAATGATAGATATCTATACAACTGCAGCAAAGCCAACGTGATCACCGCGGCTTTGTCCAAAACTTTCGGAACAGATACCATCGATATGACTTGCGGTATTGATCGATTTTGTGGGTCGTAGGCAGTTGTCCGAAAATTGATAACAGGTCTAACCGAAAAATAGTTGAGTTGAATCTATTGCCAACATCGAAACTTAAAAAAAATATGTGAAAATAATTATGGTTTCTTTTGGTGGTAGCACTACTTGTTTGAAATTTAAAAATAAATGACAAAATAACTACATTTAATATTTATGTTATGGTTATCAGATTGTTGTTCATTTATTTATAGCAAATACTATGATAGATTAATATAAATTATAATAAGCTAATAGTATTTGTTTATATAAGATAAGTTATACTTATATATATTATATATATAATTTATCCGAGTTGTTAATAGAACAACTGCAATCTGCATTCTGCATTGTGTTACTGTAAACCTTAGATCATAATATTATACAATATACAATGTATGTAAATTGTAAGCTGTAAACACAGATTATATTATTATATAATATTATAATATGATAATATGAAAAATTCATAAACCATAATCATACATCATAACTCTAAAATATTTTGAGGTGTTGCTGGGAACATTCCTTGTCGCAATCGCCTCATTCTTTCTGCACACTGAACGAAGGTATAATTATTTGCAGCTTCTGGAAAACTATTGAGTAAAAAAATAAGATTCAAACATATCAGAAAGGTAGTACATAACCTTACCTAAATTGTTAATCATAAAACCTAATATAAAATTACTAATATTTGTTTTATTTTTTAGACAAAGATAAATATGAATACCAACTTCACAATCGATTCCATGTATATACCACGAGGCACATATGAATTTACAGTTTTTATTAAAGCCTTTTCTGTAATGTGTTGTCGAAGGAATGGAACATCCAAGTTGTATGGTTTTACTGGATGACTATGTTGATTTGACATCTTAAGACTTTTGTTTTCTCGATCTGATGATATGACTGCAGTTCCCCCACATTCCCCCTTTTTTTTTTCCAAGCATGCCAAATAGCTAAACAGTTACAATCATAAGTCATAAGGTACTGTATAACTTAAAATTAATAGTTTTATTTAAATGTATTTTAAATTTTAATCTCACATTTTATTTTCAGTACTTTTGTTTTTGTAGTACATATTACCCAAATTGTCACAGATTATTTCTGTGTTCCTTTGTGTACCAGGAACTATGGTGTAACTATGTGGCTGGACATTGGGCATAGGAAGAACAGAGAGTACTTGTTCTTGAGGTTCTACTATCATATATACAGATAAACAATTGAGTACATACCTTACAGTTATTATTGGGTTTAATTCAATTCAATGTCATGCAATTAACTATATAATCAACTTACCAGCTTCATTTTGAATTCTACAGTAATCGTGATCATGATTTACAATATCTAAAAAAACATATAACTTTTAGTATGTCTAGAACTCAAAATGAATGGATTGGATATTGAATATTGATTTGGAATTTGGAATGAAGTACCCTACATATCAAAGGTGGGCAAGTAATAACTCAAGTTCAGTTAAGAGAACACAAAATCTTTAAGTTAGAAGTTTATTTTTTATTTATTGAACTTTAATCGTAATATCTATTGTGCAATGTATATACCTATTTTAATTTACTTGAATAATTAAACAAATATCAATTTTATAAAGAAAAATTACAGACATTTTTGTATTGGGTTGTTTTGACTCGACCTTTTTAACTAATTAGTGACCACTTTTTGACTAAATACTTGAACTACTTTGGGATTTCAGCAATCAAAGGAAATTGTTAAATACATACCACATTCCACAGTAATAGCTTGTTCTAGAGACATCGTTCAAAATTAAAAACTAGAAAATCACAGAAAATGAAAATTCAATTAAAAAATCTAGAAAATCACAGAAAATGAAAATTCAAAAATCCAGAAAAGTAAAGAAAATGTTCTTAATTTAACCTTATAATTTAATAAAATACCTGTATTATATTATATGATGATAATATTTATATATAAATATTTATATTATGTCTATATAACAATTAAAATGTATACCGACTTTTGTATGTAATGGTTGGCAACGCTTTTTGGTTTTCGAACTGTTATCAGTCGTCAGCTCCTTATCATTTTTCGGACAACTGCTGATCTCCCCGATTTTGTCTCCGGATTTCCAAACCACAGAGTCGACGAGCCCAGAGATGCCGTTAACAATATCCACGATGCTGTGGGATAACATTTCCGGAACATAAGACGAACGGGTGGCCGACCACTGCAGTGCATCTGCAACTACGGATTCTTATTGCGACGTAATACGATATCGTCGATATCTATATTATTGTTGTCGACGGTTTGTTTGTAAATTTGTAACATCACCGTATGGTCCTTAAACAAATTGACTGGCTTTGTATATTGGATAACTGTTTACAGTATAATATAGTGAACCGGTCAAACGTACAGCAGTAATTCAGCTTATAATTATATTATATATTCAGTGGGTGTTGATAACCGTCATTGATAATAATACACTACAATGTCATAGTGCACTTAGTACAGAAGTCACAAACGATGACCTCCTTCTATAGTTCTATATACAGCATATTATCCACTTACCTATATATAAGGTTATATAGGGTTTATACAGCATATATTAATATGGATGTTATAGATGCGTGGTTGTTGAGAAATATAATTTAAGTTATGATGCAATTGCAGAGTATCTTTTTTTTCACCCGACTCCCGGGTCGGTTTACATCCGATCGGAACTCCGAATTTCCCAGAAGGTATACGATATTGTAATACTTCTTCAACCGCTTCCGCTGAGATTCGAGTAATAATATAATATTGTATTATTACATCGGAGTCGATGCGATTGGACCTAAGCCCGAGTTAGTTAAAATATAATAATATGAGAGCGCACGCGCGTGTGGCGTGTACGTATATATTATTATATATTGGCCAAGTTTTATTGTCACAACCCTTTTGGATTATTGGAGCGGCGTGTGTATTATCCCGTGACAGTTTAATTAAAAACTCGCGAGCGCTGCGATTGTAAAATGTAATTTCGTAATCGCCGCCACAGCCGGTCCCCATCATCAACACGCGACTCTCCGACCAAGTGGTTGTACGCGCCCACACACACACATACACACTTACACACTCACACACACATACATTCACGCACACGCATGTTTATATGAGGCAATTATTCGCGTTATGGTCGAGATTAAAATTAAACAATGGCCAACTACAAAGTAATAATGTCGTTATAATAATTATTGTAATAAGCGCGATATATTATTATTGTTATACCTATATTGTGTATATACATGATTTGTGCTGCTACTATAACGACGACGGTATTATAAAACGAAAAATGTTTATCTTGCGTATGCGTGCAGTTGGCCGTATTTCTGTAACCACGACTCTATGACGGTAGTACGGTACACGGAATATATTTAAGTAAAAAAGTGAATATAGGTACTTGTCATATTAATATTATGGTATCGAATATCGATATCAACACACCGTTGATATAGGCCAAATCGGCCATAGGAGTAGGTGACCTGCAGGCCTTTAAGTAAGGGGAGAGGGTCTGGAGACCAGGATTTTTTTTTTTGCAAAGTAAGGTATGTTGACATAGACGCACCATAGCACAGCTATAAAATTATATTAACTATTATTGTCTTGTTGGTTTATATTTAACATAAAACTTTATGCCTAAAATTAAGTTGACAATAATAAAATCCTAGTGGGCTACATACAGTTATTTTTTTTTTGGAGGGGGATAGGCGGACAGCCTTCCAGTTATGTATGTGGCATTATACACAACGTATACGATCCGCGTATATATATTGTATTCAGACGCTTGTGTATAAGGCTGCGGTTAAAAATTAAACCGGCATTTATTAAAAAAAAATCCCGCAAAATAAAGGTGCAGTAATCCTAGCTTTCGTCTAGACAAGGTTTTTTATGTACTTACTCGAAATATAATATTCGCAACGAATGAGCGTACACACACTTTTGCATTATATATACACAGTGCGTGTTGAAAGCTCTGAAACCCTATAAATTCGTATGGTGACCATATTATAATATTATAGTATATATAACCACAGTGCAGGATATAAATATAATAATATCGTTATGCTAATTTATAATTGCAGATAACAATTAACACGCAACGATTGAATAGTAATATGTAGTTAATATTGTGATAACAGCGATTTAACGATGTGTATTGTGTATATAGATATGCATATATGTACAGAGTGATTCATCAAACATATTTAACCTCATTTTTTTTCTTTAATTACGAATAATTAATCATTGACCATTAGAGTTGAAACCTTTCGAAATATTTAAAAAAAAAATAAACTTAAGTGTACTTAAAATATACATACTATAGGTACTATAAATGTATTCAAATACTTAGATTCTTCATATAATTCTACAAGGAGTGTCCTTATTGGGGATACAAACTTTTTATCCAACCAGAACCATCTTAATCTAACCTTATTTTAAAATTTAAATATTGTTTAAGAGGTGTTTTTTTTTGAAAATTTTGATCTATTTATATTGAAATTCGAACTACTCGTTTCTAAGTTATCGGGAAAAGATAAAACGGTGGTAAGCATGCTTGGCGAATCACTCTGTTTGTATAGTATAATTATGTTATATGACACTTATTATAACCCACGTTGTAACGCGGTCGTGTTGTTAGTGTGTTACTATATCACACTATTTTCTAGGAAGGGTTTCTATACATAATAATAGGTATAGACGTATTTAGTACTGATTCCTGACAGAGTTAAGTTCTTTATCCTCTTAAGGTTGAGCACTATTATATATTATGAGATGATTTAGGTATTATTAATATGAAGTGTGTTCGGTTATATGATCGATATATGTATTTAATTTATCGAGTTCCTACTATAAGTATACTCACTACTCGTACACAATATACACGTGAAACAAAACTCGATCGTCGACTGTCCTACAATAGCTGTAGATCGTGCAGAAGTCAGTTGGATTGTTGGTGAGTCGTGATCAGGCACGAGAGTCCTGCAGAAAGTGGAAGTTACAACATTTTTTGAAAATCGAAAAGTGCATAATATTTTTTAACGAAATGTACAGAGTTTTACCACATGTAACTATTTTTTCCTCATACCATGGTCGTAATTGATGCATAGGTGGAAAACATTTTTCAGACGACGACGAGGCGAAATAAAAGGTTGAAATTAATGAGGTGCAGTGAATTATTAACGTGAGTTGTTAATGCATTGGTAATAAAAGGTGGATCAGCTACGTCCACAGAAGTGCATCGATTTGATATCTAAAAGGTGATTATGTAAGGAAAAATAATTGTATTATATTTATATCCATGGTACAATATCTGTGAATCTCATCAAAGTATGTATACACTTTTCGATATTTAAAAATTGTGGAGACCCATATAATTAGTTTCTACAAGACGACTCTCGCGGTGTAATAGGAAGCTGAACAATGTATTTTAGTCGTTGTTTTTATGTAGCACCCTATCAAGCTGAACACATAATATATTAGGCCGTGTAAGAACGGTTCCGGGTTTGATTATAGTACTCAAACAGTCATAAAGGCCAGGGGTTTTATTGTATATACCGGAATAATGCACGTATGTATTTATTGCTTTAGAGGACATGAGATTATGCGAACAAATATATTTCGCACTAATCGATCTGTATTCAGCGCACGTGTCACCACGTAAATGCATGACATGTGTTCACAGCTACGAGCTTGGGATTTTCAAACTTTGGATATAATACGTGTATATTGCTGCCTGCAGGTATAAGCACATGGATATTGTTCGAACTAGAGCGTATTACACTACGCCAGCGAATGGATTAACCGTTTAGAAAGCATTCGCTATAATTTCATAAAGTAGGTATAAACTATAAACAATATTATATTATTGGCCGTATATTTTATACCTTTTTCCGTTATAAAAGCGAAATATTTTACTGATAAAATACAAATTTACCACCTTAACTAGTTGACCGCCAATGGAGTTTTCATTATATACATATACCTGAAATTTGCTACGAGATTTAATTTATTTATAAATCTCAAAAAAATTACTAAACCGGCAGGATATGAGATGTCATATAAAACCTCGCACTGAAAACGATTCACAAGAGATCTCGTTATAGGTCTCCATAATCAGTATTTTTTCGTTGGATTTAGAATGTAGGGGTTGTGGGCATTGTCAGTAGGTGTTACAAGTTTGCAAATATCATTATAAGTTTATTTTATCAATGTTTTGTGAAAATTGTCAAAACTGTATTTAAGTAAACTTATGAATAAACTCCTGTGGTGGTCAGGACAAAGTTTGGTGACATCTCATATAATAACTCATGGTGGTCAACTAGAAAAACATTTAATTATTTATACTACGCTTCTAAAACCAATATGGTTGTACAAGATATATAACCATACAAGTCGGCTTAAAAATCGGACTATAATGCAAGTCTATTATATTGAAAAATCAAAAACCGCAAAATCATAAACGCTAATAATGACCCTTCTCAAAAATCTTGACATTAATCATCAAGGAAAAAGCTGCACTTTGTCCTTGATATTTTTATTATTTTTATTTTAACCTAGTTAATCCCTGCAAATATCACGAAGTGTCGATATAGTGAATTCCGAATAAGGCAACTCCATTTCTTTTTTTCTAAATAGATTGTTTTCTTTTAATAAAATAAATGTATTTGTGCGAAGAAGAGGGCTGCACAAGGAAGCCGGGCGACGGATGTACCTGGATGTGTGTGCACAGGCGGCAGCTACACGTAAACCGACGCGTTCGTTGTCTTCGTAGGCATAATATTCCTCGACGTTCTATAGGTGGGGAGGAGGATGAGAGAGTGGACTGTATTTAAGATAAATTCATAATATTGAGTTTAGGGTATTGGGATGAACATTAACAATTACGTTTTATGGTATGAAAAAAGTACAGAATAATTTATTTTGAATGTTCTGCAAATGTAGTAACTTAACGACTAAGGTTAGTAATAATAGTATAGTGTGCACGACCACAATCCGATCGGCAAATAAATCAATTACAAATAATGAAAATAATACACGGTGACGGTGCGCGTGATACGAAAAATAAACAACAACAATATTGTGTACGACCTGATATGCGTTGATACTTGATAATGCCGATGATACCGTGAGGGTGGTGTGATTGTCCCAGAACGACGATCAGCTGACGGAGGTGGAACCGGATCGCGACAGTACACCGCACGTAGACTAGGACAACGTCGGCCGGCAGGTCAACGAACCTATGAGCTTGCCGTGTAATAAAACGTCATGGTTGACAAATGTGTCGAAATCGGACGAAGCGGGTTCGAAAAGCTCGTACGGCCGCGTAATATCGTACGGTCGCGTATGGACGTCGTTGTCGCGGCGTCTGTCAAAACGGCGAACACCACGGCGGATCGCACTGCGTACAACGACGGGCGAGCGGTCAAACGGCGAATACCACGCGGGGACCACGGCGGATCGCACTGCGTGCAACGACGGGCGGGCGAAAAACGGCGGTTATTATTTTGGCGCAGACGGCCGCAAAATAATGAAGTTCGTGTGTGTGCAGAACGACACAACACGAAACGGACACAACACTGTCCGGGCGGTGCTTTTGGCGCAAACGGCCGCAAGGTATGAAATTCGTGTGTGTGCAGAACGACACAACACGAAACGAACACGACACTGTCCGGGCGGTGCCTTTGGCGCAAACGGCCGCAAGGTATGAAATTCGTGTGTGTGCAGAACGACACAACACGAAACGAACACCACACTGTCCGGGCGGTGCCTTTGGCGCAAACGGCCGCAAGGTATGAAAAACACAAAAACCGTTAAACCGAAAAAGCCAGGATGGCTGGGCGACGTACGACGGACGAGAGACGACGGACTGCAAAAACGATAATATAAAACACGCGCGACAACGGCGAGATAAGCGTTGTATGAAGCGCGTGTGCTCGTGGTGGGATGTAGGCCGATAACGACGAACGGTCGACCGAAGTCCGCGAGACGTGTGACGGATCCGTACCCAACATTTTCTCCCCCCGTTGAAAGCCGTGGGCTTTCAAGGAACCATCAGAGCTGAAGATTGATGTTGAAAGACCAGATCGTACACATTACAAAAAATTGCGGGTTCAAGAAATACATAAAAAATACAAATATAAAAATACATTGAATGGTACAGAGATACATATACAATTTAAAGGAGGATGGATGATGAATGAGAGGATGCCAGGACAGTCTACTTATCTGTTGGCAGTTTAACAACTTTGACCACCGGTCTCTTCATCTCCCCATCTTGTGTGATGATGGTAATTACGCGGACGATTTGGTCTGGACCTGGATGAACAGCTGTAATGCGTCCCATACGCCACACGGAAGGGGGCTGATTTGGAGCATCCACAATGACAAGATCCCCCACTTTAAGGTTATCCTGGATAGTAGTCCATTTCTGACGACCCTGCAGCGTATTCAAGTACTCCCGTGACCATCGCTTCCAGAACGACTGATGCATTTGTCGAAGAAGCTGCCAACGTGTCAGTCGATTCATCGGAATCTCGATGAGGTTTACTTCTGGTACTTCCATGATTGGTTGTCCGATGAGGAAATGTCCAGGGGTCAAGGCGGTGTGATCATGTGGGTCCGTCGAAGCTGGAGTGAGAGGGCGTGAGTTAAGAATTCCCTCGATTCGAACACACAATGTCTCGAACTCTTCGTAGGTAAGCACTTGAGTGCCAATCACTCGTTTCAAATGGAACTTCACGCTTTTGATGCCCGCCTCCCAGAGTCCACCAAAATGCGGCGTGGCAGGTGGATTGAAATGCCAATCACAAAAGACATGAGCGGACACTTGGGCTTGGACGTTTTTATCCCGAAATATCTGTTTTAACTGTCTAGCAGCACCAACATAATTTGTGCCGCAGTCTGAATACACATGTGCTGGTACACCCCGGCGTGCGACAAATCTATCTAGAGCGGCAAGAAACGCGTCGGCTGTCAAATCGGAAACAATTTCAAGATGTATGGCTTTGGTAGCCATACAAACAAATAACGCAATGTAGACTTTAGTGGTTTTCGTGTTTCGCCTCTTACATTCTTTAATGAGGTAGGGTCCTCCATAATCCGTGCCGACACTAGAAAACGCGCGAACTGAATGGACACGAGCTTCAGGCAGGATACCCATACGGGGTGTTGGATGTAGTGCTTTGTGCCTTGTGCACGTGACGCACTTAAAAATAACACGACGAACGGCCTCCCGGCATGACACAATCCAAAATTCTTGACGTAGCATCGCGATGATGAGCTTCGGTCCTGCGTGTAAGAGTCTTCGATGAAACGCGGTGATCAGCAGTGACGTGACGTGGGATTCCTTCGGAAGTAGATACGGGTGTTTCGCGTCATCAGACAACATTGAACGCTGCAACCGACCCCCAACTCGAATTAATCCTGCATGGTCCATAAAAGGTGCTAACTGAGCCATAGTCGGGGGCGTCACTAGTTGGTTGGGTTTGGCCAGTTGTTTTAGGAGCTCGGGAAAATATGTACGTTGAGTGACTCGAACGGCAAGTCGCATTGCACGCTGTAATTCATCTGGTGTAAGGGCGTCCGTGTTCGTGGGTCGCTTTACGATTACACGATCAACGAAGCGCAACGCATATGCTAACGCATGTTGAAGACGGGACCATGACGAAAAACGAAGTAGAAAGGTATCGAAGCTCGGCGTTTCACAGACAACCATCACGCACGTGGACGGATTCTTCACCTCAGGTAAGCCGTCAAGACTGAGTGTTTCGATCTGTGGTCCTGGCCATTGATCTTCCGAAAGCTGTAAAAACGTTGGACCCTTCCAATGCAGCGTACAAGCTACAAGGTCACTAGGCAATAATCCGCGTGATGAAGGGTCCGCAGGATTCTCTGTGGTACGTACATGTGACCACTTGCAATTTGGAAGTAGAGTATGAATTTTGGCTACTCTGTTAGTAACAAAAATCTTGAACATTTTTTGATCCGCCGTAAGCCAAGACAAGACGACTGACGAGTCAGTCCAGGCACGCACCTGTGATATAGGAATGACAGACGCGATTTTCGTGTGGAGACGATGCAACAACTGAGCCAACAATAGGGCCGCACATAACTCTAACCTAGGTATGGTAAGAGACTCATCCTTGTCACTACCCTTCAAAGGGGCGACCTTGGTCTTGCATGTCACAAGAGAAACGGAAACCTTACCAGATGGATGGACCACACGAAGGTACACGTTCGCGGCGTAACCCCGCTGGGACGCATCGGCGAATCCTAGAAGCTGAACGTCCTGATATTCCCGGATGTCAATATGGCGAGTGATAGTAAGGTTAGACAACGACGGAAGCTCTGATAAAAATTGACGCCATGCTATACGTAGATGTGGGGCTCGATGTGGGGGAAGCGGAGTGTCCCAATTTAACTGCGTCTGCCAAAGTTGTTGCATGAATGACTTAGCCCACAATAGCATCGGACCGAGGGCACCAATGGGGTCAAACAATCTAGCAATGGCGGATAACACTCCTCGCTTCGTGTTGGGCGTGTCTTCAATGTGTGTTGAACTCATACACGAAAAACACAGTTTATTTTCTTTGACGTATTCCCGACGCGGTGATACGGAATATGTCTTAAATTCCGGACAATGATACAAAAAATGTTTACCACGATTACAAATAGTGCAATTTTTAGGTTTGTTCAATTTTGACGAAGATGACGACAGGCCTTTATTCTTATGAATAGGATTACTCGCGGCGGTAAGTACTAACTTCGATGCTATAGGTTTGAAAGCGAAAAGCTTGTCCGAATGAGCAGTTGCGAGCAAACGTTTATTTTCAAATCGGTCGGTGAGCGCTGCCCACGCAACGTTATAATTCGCAGCCGACAACGGAATAGATTTAATTACAGATAATGCAGAACCGGTCAGACTCTGTGACAACAACTGAAATTTGTGTATATTATCGACATTGGAATCTTCATGTACAAGAGATTTAAAACTATCACGGAACGCACACCAATTTTTTATGGAACCATCGAACGACGGCAATTCAATTTTCGGAAGTGCACTAAACGATTGCCGAGTAGGTACCGGTTGTATGGCCGCGGTTACTTCGGACGTTCGATCAACAATTTCGCGAATTTCGTCGACAACGGCTTCGACAGTATCCACTACGGGTGAATCGGTCGATTCGTACTCATCGGAACGACCGACAACGACCAATGAATTAATAATAACATCTTGTTCAGCTTGAAAACGAGAAAAAAAACTATCTAAGCGTTTCACACTAGCGGATAATTGTTCCCGTTTCGCGGGATTGTTCACAGATAGCCTCGCGATGTTCAAAATATCCGATATTGATTTTTGTGCGCGGTTACGTGCAATACGCGCACATTCCAAAGCTTGCTCGGCCGTTTCATTTTTTTTAGTTTTGTTTGTCATTATCGAAAATATTAGTGCAAAGTTAAAAAATACAAGAACAACTTGAAACGAACGACAACGATTTTGTGAACTAATCCGGCCCGAAGGACCAAAAATGTGCGAAGAAGGGGGCTGCACAAGGAAGCCGGGCGACGGATGTACCTGGATGTGTGTGCACAGGCGGCAGCTACACGTAAACCGACGCGTTCGTTGTCTTCGTAGGCATAATATTCCTCGACGTTCTATAGGTGGGGAGGAGGATGAGAGAGTGGACTGTATTTAAGATAAATTCATAATATTGAGTTTAGGGTATTGGGATGAACATTAACAATTACGTTTTATGGTATGAAAAAAGTACAGAATAATTTATTTTGAATGTTCTGCAAATGTAGTAACTTAACGACTAAGGTTAGTAATAATAGTATAGTGTGCACGACCACAATCCGATCGGCAAATAAATCAATTACAAATAATGAAAATAATACACGGTGACGGTGCGCGTGATACGAAAAATAAACAACAACAATATTGTGTACGACCTGATATGCGTTGATACCTTAGATCATATACTATGGATGGAGCCACTGCGTATTATAGCAATACAAAAAGTTGAAGCCGATATTAGCGACGAGTCACCGAATTAGGTGATCGATATGCGCATGCGCGAAACAACTCGTTTAATATTAATATTATAATCACCAGCTGATAAATATGCGAGAGGTTGCGTTGCACATGCGCATATCGAACACCTAATTCGGTGACTCGGCTGGGATGGGGACAGTTATAATATTAATATTAAACGAGTTGTTTCGCGCATGCGCATATCGATCACCTAATTCGGTGACTCGTCGCTAATATCGGCTTCAAAATAATATGCAGTGGCTCCATCCATAGTATATGATCTAAGGTTGATACTTGATAATGCCGATGATACCGTGAGGGTGGTGTGATTGTCCCAGAACGACGATCAGCTGACGGAGGTGGAACCGGATCGCGACAGTACACCGCACGTAGACTAGGACAACGTCGGCCGGCAGGTCAACGAACCTATGAGCTTGCCGTGTAATAAAACGTCATGGTTGACAAATGTGTCGAAATCGGACGAAGCGGGTTCGAAAAGCTCGTACGGCCGCGTAATATCGTACGGTCGCGTATGGACGTCGTTGTCGCGGCGTCTGTCAAAACGGCGAACACCACGGCGGATCGCACTGCGTACAACGACGGGCGAGCGGTCAAACGGCGAATACCACGCGGGGACCACGGCGGATCGCACTGCGTGCAACGACGGGCGGGCGAAAAACGGCGGTTATTATTTTGGCGCAGACGGCCGCAAAATAATGAAGTTCGTGTGTGTGCAGAACGACACAACACGAAACGGACACAACACTGTCCGGGCGGTGCTTTTGGCGCAAACGGCCGCAAGGTATGAAATTCGTGTGTGTGCAGAACGACACAACACGAAACGAACACGACACTGTCCGGGCGGTGCCTTTGGCGCAAACGGCCGCAAGGTATGAAATTCGTGTGTGTGCAGAACGACACAACACGAAACGAACACCACACTGTCCGGGCGGTGCCTTTGGCGCAAACGGCCGCAAGGTATGAAAAACACAAAAACCGTTAAACCGAAAAAGCCAGGATGGCTGGGCGACGTACGACGGACGAGAGACGACGGACTGCAAAAACGATAATATAAAACACGCGCGACAACGGCGAGATAAGCGTTGTATGAAGCGCGTGTGCTCGTGGTGGGATGTAGGCCGATAACGACGAACGGTCGACCGAAGTCCGCGAGACGTGTGACGGATCCGTACCCAACAGTATTAAACGTTCTAAATTATACAATATTTTAATAAAAAATATTTCCTTTCTCACACATTTTCCCGTTGACCTCAGGTACGCTTGGACAACTGATCCACAATAACACATTATTGAATCTTATCAAATGTTCTAGTACAACTCATAAAATAATTATGTTTAGGTTTTCAAAAGCACAATTCCATTTACATTACTCGCTAACCGAATTTGAAAAAAATTAGTACGATTTTATGGTATTGTAACTTGTAAGTACGACACAAAACCAACATAATAATAATTATAGATATCCGTGATTCTTCGTGACTGAGATTGCTTTAATAAAATAATGACGACTATGCGGTAGTGTATAAAATACGAAACATATATGACAAATAAATAAACCCACTCTAAATTCCGAAACGAACGAATTCGTTCCGGTTGTTTCGATGATTCGAGTTAAATAGACGAATCCGGTTTAATCGGTTAACAATTATCCGAATAATTGAATTGTTCCCATGTTTCTTAGTGCTCATGTGTTTGATTATTTGTGATTTTGTGTTACACACTTGGTGATATTTTAAGTATAATGGCACGAATCATAGATACAGCTTTCGAAAAAAAAATTATAGTATCACGAAGATGAGAGTTTATTAGTTTTATAATGCATTTTTTACATACTATCAAACTTTTCAATATCATTAAACTTAGAAATGTTCAATCACCAAAACCTTAAAACAATGAAACCACAATAACTTTTTATGAAAATGTGAACAATATTTTATATTTTAAACTCATAAAATTGTTTAGTAAATCACAGTAGCAAAAAACTTAGAAACAATCAGACGTAGAACCATATAAAATATTTATGTATAAAAAAAAAAATCAATAGAATACCTCTAATCTATAAAAAGTGACAATAATAGTAAAGAAAAAATAGTAGTAATAAAATCACAATGAAAAACTGGTTTTTAGAATTTATAATTTGTTTGTGAACAATAGATAATTTTTCGGACGATATTATAAAACCCGGTATCTTAGATTTCTTACTCATTTATACATTTTTGCATTACCATTGGAGATGTTTTTTTGGCTATATAGATCTATATAGGTGAATTTAACAATAATCCCACAGCAGCACAGTTAGAATGATTTGACAACAGGTTAACGAGAATATTACCATATTGGATCATACCGAATTAATTGTATCATCTTTGGAAAAATGTCTAATCTTAAATTTCACAAAAATATTTACTCTCAGTTTAACTAAAAACAAAAATCAAAATATGTACATAATATGCTCTGATCAGAATATAACATTACTGTAGCGAAAGACTGAGTGTAGAAAGATCAAATTCACAGAACTTATTAATTACCATAGGCGGTACTAGATCCTCTTGGCAGGGGGGGCCAGAAAATATTTAAACTATCCAACTATATGTTGGGAAGGGGGGGGGTCGTTAATGGGTGACTTCCCCTTCACCCCAATGAAACCCCTTCCAATTTACTCATTGAATAATTTTGATTAATAATTACCAAGATAAAGTACAAAACCGGATAAAAAAAAAAAAAAAATAGTATGTGATACTTGGGTTCATGTTCTTGAACAAAAACAAACCCGGGATCATCTATAAAAATAGAGATGCCTAATAATACAACTATCTGATTAGATAATATAATTAAGCTATGTCAAGTTGCTGAAAATATATAATTATTATAAACCAAATGTACCTGAAAAAATACCTAAAAATTCAAAAGTTATAAAGTATGTATTTATATTAAAAGTTACATTTTGTATTCAATTTACGTAATACAATGTTTAAATATCTTTTAGATCACATATTTTTAAGCCAATCTAGACAATCATTATATTTAATATTAATTTTTTAAAACATGTTTTATTCTTTGATTGCAATATTACACCAAACTTTTAAATCAGTCATTTAAACATAATTATATCGTAGTTATTTTACAAATACCATTCATTTTAAATATTAATAATTTATTATTTTAATGATACATACTTACCAATTTGGTTTTCACAAATAAATATTATATGTAAATTGTAAAAAGCATAGAATTAGTATGTAAATTATTATAATTATTATAATTTATGTAACCTGCTGTGTTAGTATTTTAACATGAAATACAATAATTAAAATTTTCAAAACGACAAGACGTGTATATTATTTCTATTATTTATGCTTATATATCTATGATTGATAATTGGTACTTATAGTAATGTAGCCAATGAGAAATAACTATTTATTAAGTTTTTATCTACGACTGTAGTATAAGTTGTAGTCTGTCTTACTCATTCATTAATGAACATGCATGTTTCACAACAAACATGGTTTCACTCTCTATGCGCAGTTCATATGTCTATGCTTCAGAAATCCTCTACACACACACAATTTTAAAACCTATATTGCTCCACATAGAATCTCATATAGTAAAATATATTATACGAGTAACCTCCTGATTAAAATAAAGGTGTTCAAATTGTGATATAGAAACAGTGCGTTGTAAATTTGATCTAAAAAATTGCTAAAAATGAAGAATTTAGTTTATAGTGTAGTTGGACCTTCAACTATATGCTAAGATGAGAACTAAATTGAATGTTACATTTAAAATATAATACAGATATTATATTAACAAACTTAAATTCAAATTGACTAAATTAATTAGTCGAAATAATAATATATTAATTCTTTTATATTGTTATTTTAACATTAATTACTGTCAAATAAAATTATTGGATTATAAAATCATCTCAGTGTTTAATTAAGTAGCTACGCAGTTTGTGTAATTTAACAACCTTATTATCAACAATTCAACAAGGTAATTATATATAGACATATAGTTAAATCAACGCTAGTTCTAATTCTATGTACTTTAAATTTGTTTTAGTTTTATATTTTATTACTTAATATTAAAACAACTATTATGTGTACATGTCATAATTAAAGACTTTAATATTATACTATTTTATTTAAAGTTTAAACCATGTTAATTGTTGAACAATATTTGATTAATTTTACAATTAACAAATGTAATGTCATTACAAAAATTAATGTTTTACCAATTACCTATCACACCAACGATGTTGGTACTTACTACTTGGTACTTTTGGTTTGATCAAATTCAATATTTCTATGTGTAATTTATTGTTTATCATGTGTTTTGGGATCAAAAATGTCAAAGTGTAATAGCTTTTTAAACTTGTCCAACAAGTCCTAGTAGAGGTTGTTTGAACATGTTTGAAAAGTTTTGAGCATCTTGTAGTGCCAACTTCACGTAAGTACCTACGTACATTTATGAGACCAAAATTGTACTGCTGTGATTTTGGATCTACCTATACATTTTTCAATAAGAGTCATTGTTACATATTAATTAAATTAATTTAAAAATCTATAAAACAAAAAATACGAGTATACGTATGGCGTGCATCAATTACCTATAATATAGGTATATTATGTTAAACTTAAATCGATACTAGCAGATAACATTATACAATCAATTAGTAAATAATAGGTACTAAATAATATTTTTATAAAAATTACAAATGGATTCGAGTTGGTGTCGATATACGTTGAATATATATTATGTACCTATAGTATTAATAGATAAAAATCTTAAACACTTTTAAGACCCCATGTGTAAGCAAAGACCACGCCTCACTTACTACTATATAATAATAATAACATATAGAGATGTCGGAAGGACTTGAGAACTGCATCACCTAGAACCATTGTGATTTTAATCAGGATAACGAAACGGGATGAAACGTTTTGTATTTTGGGATTCTAGTCCAAAAACGTTTGACATTATTTTTTTCAGGATTACCTACGGGATTTCGAAAACGGTTTCGATTTTTTCGGGTCATACAATTTTGAACACACACACGTATAATATATTATACTCCCTTTCGCTGTGTTTCAGTGGGATGCCAATTTTGTGCTCGGTGGTCATGTCGTCTGATTCGGGATGCAACGCGTATCGCCGTGGTCAGAGGTGAACGCTAGCGAATATAATTTATGAGTGATACCTATACATGCATTTTCTGGAACATTTCTGTCAGCGACCTCGGCAGTGTCTATATACGTCCACTGCAGACACGATGACGAGTCCTGTGCATAGTTGTATATTACGTATTCTTTACGCGAGTACTTTCGAAATCTTAACCATATACACGCGTCTACGCGGTGACAGGCTAAAACAATAACGTACCTACATAATATTATACATCCGGATCCGACTATGTCGCTATGTAATATGACTATGATAACGCGCTTTACAGTCAGATGTCCACTTCCGTTTCCTCCGAGTTCCTGGAAACGGCAGTATTCGATGCCCGCACATTATAACATATTTATATATACGTATCTATAATATTATTATATAGGTAGCTATACATATAATATATAGGTAGTGATTGTAACAAAAACTAACTGTCCGACGGACGTCGGCGTGTCGATTGACCCCCCTGGACGGGTTATATTGTAATAATATAATATACGTGTTGCGTAGTGTGTCAGTGTTGTGGACCAAACCAATTACCTAGTCGATACAGCGTATATTATAATAATATTATTTTCATATCCAACGATATTGTTGTGTGTGCAGCGTGTAAGCGCGACGGACGTGATAGGTAAAATCGATTTATTTCGAACGCGCACACGCACACAGCACACTGCAGCAGCAGCGACGGGACGAAGAGAAGACCAGTTCTGCGTGTACCTATATTATACCTGTGTATATATACAGCTTCCACATGCGTGCATATAATAATAATAATATAATGATATCGTGTGTAATATTATTAATATGTATAGTAATAATATGTGTACCTCAATCATATTATATGCATTATGATTTGGTCGCGTCCCGCGCACGTGCACATGTATATTATAATCGTTGCGGGCACCGTCGCCAACCGATTTTCTCTACTTTTCCAAATTAAACCCACACCAAGACACCACTCCGACGACTTAACCTGCCATAGATATCGCATATTTTTTTATCAAGTGCTTTTAATGTCGTACGACTTGGACTTAAATTATACGATATATACGATGGGTATACGATTGGTTATGTAGAAATATTTCATCTATCCCCAAAAGTTGAGCAGTCTGTAATGCCATTAATTATTATATTATATTATTTTATAGCCGGATAAGCGTGATCGGAAATGGGAAATGTATAACTTATGCGTTCCCCAAAAGAAATGTCGTCGATTGCAGTAAAAAGTTCCTGCACGTGCAGCCTGAATATTATATACTAATTATATGGTGTACCTATATAGCTGAATACTATGATAGCACTACTTAACAATTACTTAACCTTACTTGACTTAATTCAATCGTTCCTGAAGATACAATTGATACAAAATACATACATACTGAGACGCCTTCATTTGAGTATCATGCATATTTGTATGTAGGTATAGGTAAATGTTTTAAAAACTATAGACAACTTATATAAAGTATTTTATTATTATTCGATGTGATATAGTCACCTTTCACCATAATAGATGTGATCGAATATAAAAGATTAAACTTGTACGTTGGATGTAGGATGTTGCATTATTTTATAAGTTATTATGAATACATGTCCATAATTTCCATATAAAGACTATATACATTTTAAAAACAACTCGTAGACCCGACTCCAAAGAGAAAACGTCATTCAATATTCATATCCATTTCATTGCATATATACATATTATTATGCATTACTGGTCTAGTGCGGTATATTGTCACTGAGAAGGCGCCAAATAGTAAAAACGAGTATATTATGTACTCGCTCATCGCCTATGTACGAAGACGAAGTGCTTTCATCTCGGCGTACGTATTACATAGGTATTATACTTATACCTATATACATGCAAACGTGCTTTATAAATATTTTCGATTCTACGAGATGTAACTCTCTTGAACACTAGCCCTAAGTGTAGCATAACTATTTCGACGCATAGGTGATTCAATATATAGGGTGTTTTTTGATTTTTAAATTACACGTTTTCACCACCCTCGCACGCGATATAGTGCAGCACACGATATATTATTTATACAAACATATACTGCAGTTTGGATTGAAAAGCGTCAAACGAATGAAAGACAAAAAATACCGAAAAATGTGTCGGTGAAAGCTTTATAGTATTATCGTGCGAGGGCGAGTTGTTTATATATTATTATTATGTACACCTCTACGTTACCACTAAAATATATGTACCTACCTACAACCTGCGTGCAGATATTATTATATTGGTACGTCTATACGAATTGATATATTGATATTATACTCTGGTCGGATGGTTACCGTTTTATGCGCAGACGAGGGGAAAAATATTGTGTTTTACGACCGGCGTGTGGCTTCGACGTGTGTAATGTAAACGACGACTATACGACGATGACGACGACGACGACGATAACATATAACTCGCGGTCGTGTTGATGGGGACGAGAGGAAAACACACAACAAGAGAGAGCGAAAGACGTCGACCCGTTCTAAGACATAGGTTTTTGTCGATATGGTTACGAAGACATTACGAGGGGGGGAGAAGGAAACAGTGTGTGTGCGTGTATGCATGCTAGTGAGAGAGAAAGAGGATGGGGGAGACGAAATGAAAAAAAAAAACTTTTCTAGTCAGTAAGTGCTTCTTTCGTGCGTGTGTTAACCCCCCAGAGAGCCGCTATACTATCACAGACACCGGGTACTTGGTTGTCAAACCGCGGTCGTTAAGCCCGATATTTATTCGACTATGGGGATCCGCTGTCTTATATAGCAGTTGCCGCCGCCGCCACAACCGTATAGTCCACAAATACACACTACGACGTTATTAAGACGATCGTATACTTTTTGCTTAGTAGGCAAACGTCGTTAAAGCCAATTACGTTGAACAGCACGAAACAAAAAAATAAAAATACTCTTTCAATATATTCAATTCTCCGGGGATCGTCGTCGTCAACGCGGCCGCCGATGTAGGCTCTGACGTTTTCCGTTTATAATATACTCGTTTCCACAATTCCGGAAATAAATTGCTCGTGACGATTCGGTTCTCGACTCTCGCATCTACTTCGTGTTTTATTCAAAAGCCAAACACCGTTTCGCGTCTGATTCGGATTGCCCACTTCTTTTTTTTTTATATGTAAATCGCGAACGTCACACGACCCGCGGAATCGTTGGCAGTTTTCCGTGCCGCCAAGAGTTATTGGCACCACACGTAGTTTTTCGGCAAAATCAAGTGCACACTGCGTCACTGCAAGACCAAAAAATTATTTGAGAGCGATACCCCTAGGTACAGGTACGAAGACACGACGCCTGAGTGACTATATAATGTATATATTTTTATCAGACGATAACAGCAGACAATCTATTGACGTATATAGTTTAACCAAGAGGAATTTGGAATCGTCGTGCCTACATGGTTTGAACTTTAAAACCGGTTTCGTGAGCGGCTACTTAATAAAAATACGTCCTAAATAATTACACACCATCGTCATCTCGATCGTCGCTATTATATCACCGTTCGCGGTTGTTATATTATATAGATACGTCCGTGGATATGTCAAAGCACGCACCGGAATTGAAGTACCTACCTATATATACACAATATAATAGCACAGTAGATAGAAGTACCTACGTGTAAATCTATTTAATGGTCGTTGCAGTAACGTAACGCGAACACATTACCGAACAAAATACTCGACTGATACTACGAGTTCGTGTATGATGCGATGTCTGAGACCAAACGTAAGCAGTGTAATATTAATGTCGTCCAATCGTATCACAGAGAAATATACAGCGCGATTCAGTATAGAATGTTAGCCTCCATTTTAGTTTGTATACCTAATCGTCCTAATCGAAAACCTAACCTAACTTAACACAAATACCATATTTTATTATTATCAATATTACCTACTTACTTTGATTTACTATGATATTTGTAAGGAGTACCTTAAGCAGGTACCACAAACACTTTTTTTCAAAATATGTTGATGTACTTATCGAAATAGAAGTTTGAACGAGTAGTTTCTAAGTTTTTTTATATTATTCTGATGGTGCGCGATAAAATGTTATGCTTTGCAAATCTTTGAGTAAGCAATGTACCTATAGTTAGATAGATATCTGATTATGCGTGTACAAGTTTGAACAAATTTCTGGTTATATAATAAAGTAAATATTTTAACAAATATTACCTGTGATAGGTACATCAGCTCTCCATGGTCTATCCTGCAGTGCAGTGGGTATGACTAATCCCGACTGGTTGCTCTGAGACCATAAGGTTGAGAATTTCCGGGTCTTATATCGTCTGACCATTTTTTATAGTTAGCATTTTAAGGGGCGTTTTGGAGATTTCAAGTTTACCTACATATTATATGCATTACGTATGTAGAGCAGTAAATACATGTTCAAACACGTAACAATATATTTATAATATTATGTATAGCCGTGTAGGGGTATCGTATAATGCGTGATACATCGTGCATAATATAATATTATGATGTATGTCTGATTAATTATAATTTTTTGGTTTTCGAGTAATCAGAAATTACTATACTTATAATTACAGTAATCAGGAACAATTAAATTCCAAATTTATCACACAAAAAATAATCAAAATGTAACTAACATAATACATATATTATATGGTTTTAACGTTTGAGCGTTTTAACGTTTACATAATATTATAGGAATACATCAAATATTGAATACGTTCTATAATATATTTTATAATATTATTGATCGGCGTAATGAGAAGAAACGTTTACTGCAATAACGGTAATGTTTTATGCTATTATTTCACAGGGTCTCAACAGTATATTTTTTAACGATACATTATATCGTTTCCATTAAGGTAGGTATGTGCAATGTTCACATGGTTATTATAGGTGACACATCCATACACATACGCTGACAATGCTAGAGTACGACAATGAATTAAAAAAAAACTATGATCATTTATCGTTATATAATATGTATAACACACGTAGTATAATTTGTTTCATGAGTATATATATGTGCCACGCATGTGTTGAAGTCTCTCGAATACGTATTAAAAGAATAATATAAAAAGCGGTCTATTTTATTTTATGTGGGACTGGTTTACATATTTCAGCAGGATATTATAACATGTGATATTTCCTTCTGGGTCGTTTAATATAGGTACCCACTAGGTACTGATATAAATATATAATATAATATACTCACTGAAAAATCGGACGTACACGCACAATTTATGTGGTTTATTTAATAGGTTGTTCGAAAAAATACGTTAATATACATCTCACTCACAATACTATTATAATAGTTTACCAGCGTGCTCAATTAATACATGATGGGCTTTAGACAAAATTAAAAATATTTTACATCGTAAACATCACAATCTACATACATCTATATTATCATAAGATATTCGAATTTCGAAAGTGATCCTATATAGATACGTTTAATATAATTATTATTATGTTATTATATTATTTACTCGCCGTCCTCGAGAATCACGCACTATATAGCAGGCTGCAGCAGTGCTTTGCAGCGATTTCGTTCTATTGCGGATAAGATAAATATACGATCATTATTGACGTTGGCACACAACGATATAATATTTATATCCAAGAACTATGCCGGTACAAGACGAGACGTTCAGAGGTTATATTATGCGTATACATATTGTTACTATTACACAGGTGACTGACGGTATTTTTTCTCCAAGGACGTTCTGTGACAACGTTATTCATACACCGAGAGCTGCAAGGTACGTGGACCTTTGGTATCCTCAGACTGCTGCCACTGCTGCAATGTTGCGGCGGCGTCGTGTATATAATAATAAATATATATATATATACCTCCTATATAAAATAATAATATTAATAATAATAGTAATAAAAACCGAACAGTCACGACATAAAAATGTATTGGCATGAGATTTTACAATATTTCCTTCAAACTCGGGCGATAAATTTACGTCATCTTCATATAATACGAGGGGAAGACGTGTATATCAGTGTGGGTAATATACGTACATAAAGAGATATATAATAATATAATACTCACATTATATAATATATATAGGTAAGATTACCGGCTGATCGCTGATACTTATATGACCTGCCTGTGTGCGCATGTTAAGACCATATTAAACTCTCGCAAAGCGTGCAGCGCCGCGAGTCTGCTAAAGGCGATCAACGGGTGTTCGGACCTTTTGGTTGAACGTTTCTAAATATTTTTCGTGTAATAGTCATGTGCCAAATCGTATTTGTGTAATGTGTAATTTTATCGGGCATTTGCATGTTTTATGCCCACCGGTAAAAACATCCAAAGACCGTATATTATATAATATATCGAAACACCAATATAGGCGTGCATGTAAGTAGGTATTAACTCTCTTTACTCGTCCTATATATACATATATTTTGCAGTGCGATGATATCATCTGGGACGAGATTGAACGCGAGTTGTTTCCAGTGGCGGTTTCATAGGGGCCTCGCCCATCCCTCAGACCGTCAACCTTTCCTTCAAATCAACATATTATTACATGAAATAATATCTCAGAATAACGGCTTTTAATATATTAATTATTAAATGCTATAAATTAAATAAAACATAATACGAACAGATAGTATTGTCAGTAGATAGTGTGTTTTTTAGAAGTCTCCACCCACCATCAGCTTTTATACCAGTTGTATACACCACTGGTTGTTTCGTCCATAATGATTCACCGTGCTCGTAATATTACGCTTACGCATAATGACAGTGAACATATAATTTAATATTATAAACCGTGTTATAATAAATAGCCTTTAAACATCGAATCGGAAATAACAAAATTCGAGTATTTAGAGGTACTTGCAATATTTTTTTCTATCGATGAATTCAATTCCATAGTTACACCGTACACGTGCCCACGCGTCACGTGAGACTTATTTTGTGTGTAGCATACTAATGTTGGTCTGTGAAAATTACTTATACGAGTGTACGTTGTCATATAAGTAGGATCCTTATTTTTGGTTATCGAATTGCTAACAATTGAAAATGTATACAGAAAAATAATTTTAAGATATATTTCTAATTCGGGCATAGACACCGAACCGAATATATAATAAAATAAAAACCTCTCTATTGCGAAGCATAATAATTATAACAGACAAAACAATTAATTATGTTCCGAAACCGCAACACTGCAGCGGGTGGCAGCAGCTGATTGATTGATTTAATTAATAGCTAATTTTATTTATACGTATAAATGTTTATTTTTATATATACTTATGACGTTGACATTGTCTCTGTTTCGTTTTTTTGTAAGTTTACCTAACCACGCCAATAGCATACCCACGTGAAACGTCTCTCATTTGAGGTCAAATATTCTTCTAGACGACACCACCCGGAATAACTTTGGCAACATTCCTCTGGCGAGTTTTTTTTTTATATACGAATTTCAGTATTCACCTTTTTTTTCTTTCGGAATTCACTTGTATAAATTATATCGCCGGGACACTCGATGAGATGTACGGAAAAAGACGTCGCGAATAAATAATATTCAGCATAGCCCTTATATAGGCATATTGCAGTACCTATATAGTTTAGAAGCAGTGCAGACGGTATATATAGTGCATCATGTAGAATATCAAAATAATTTTGAGATGTGTGATGGATTGTTTTTTTCCGGTCGACGTTTTATCATCCAACGTGCTTAGGCTAAACTACCCATAAAGGTAGTATAATATATATGTATATTTATTTTATCGGTTGAAAAACGGTTAAATGGACTTCCGAGTATCGAGGAGCCACATTTTACTACATAAATAAACCGTTCATCCGATTGCGAGGAAATTTGGTACAGATAGATTAGACCTTGGGAGTAGGTTAAGAATATAGGCTACATTTTGTCGCAAAAAAAGGTAAATAAGAGGTCCAGGGAATTTCTCAAACAGGGATTTTGTGAACATTATTATTGTTATTATTTTTTTTTGTTTATAAATGGTTGCTATTATTATATTATTAATGTGATAAGTCTAGGCTGTGTATTGTAGTACAGATGTGTCGAGTTCGAACCACGGTTTCGGTGGACCAATCTTTTTAATTTGTTGATACTTTAGAGTTAAATTATCCACTTACTTTTACCGCAGGTAGATTGCCTATACCTGATAATATACTGCTCGCACAATCACAAAAACTTTGCAATAGCAACGCATTGTCGGCTAGTATGTAATAATACTCATTATGCTTAAGAAATGCAAAAATAATGGATCATTTTTATGTATCAATACAAAGTGAACACTAATATGAATAAAAAAAAAAAATATACCTAAATATACCTAAACATAATATAAATACAATATGTAGATGTTAGCTCTACCCCCTACTAATTATTAAGTGATATAGTGGATGTATAGGTTGGTATAGTATATATCCTGTGTGGTGTTTCCTAGTTTTGGATTGATTAATGTATAAACCATGTAAGTTGTGGTCGTTGTGGACATAACGTATAATATATAAAGTGATATTATGAGCTATATAGTTTCCCTTCACGCTTTGACTTCGGGAAATCGGAGTACTTAAATTATATACTGAATTGATATGTTTGGTTAAAAAATGTTTGAGAAATAGCCGGAACCAATTCATATCAATCAATTTCACCACTCAGAAAATTCTTGATACCAAACACAAACGATAAAATAACAATTATATAGAATTTTCGTCCGAAATTATAATATGTCTAACAAAGGTGGTCAAATGATTTTATCACCAGGGGGGAGAGGGTGATGTGGTAGTTTTTTTAACAGACACTATTTGATTAAAAATATAATTTATGGTTACCATTTTATATCTAAACAATATAAGTTATTAATTATTATAAATATTGAAAAAAAGTCATGGAGGGATATATCTCACTCATCCCTCCCACACGTGGCCACTGATGCCTATGTCGAAATCTCGTGTCCATGACGCCAAAAATCTGTATACATATCATTGTGGTGTTTTAACACTATATACTCGTTACAAGCGCCACTGATCGAACGATCGTGTACCTATGTACAGTGTATACATTGTATAATACAAATCAAACAAATACCCGATTGATTTATACAGGTATGTACAATGCATGTGTCTGTGAACGGGCAGGTACATAATACGATGATATTATACCGCTTAAATCACGTACGACGATGGCGACGGGCCCGATTGTTTGATTGCTGTGATGGCGATAATAATAATAATAATAACGAAAAACCTATTCAACGATTAAACGCTTAATCGATCCGATTTAATCTGTTAATTAACCCGTCGTTGGTATCGCTATGTAAAGTCCCGCCATTGGTATTGAGTGAGCGCTGCGCTCACCTTGTTGTTTTTTCATCATTATTTATTATATAATGAACATAAAATATTGAAACCAACAACGAATTATTTATAGTTTAATCTTTTACAAAAAATGTTCTTACAATTTTTCTCGATTATAAATTGTTAACCACTAAAAATTAATTTATAATTTTTTATACATAATTATATAATAAGATAATCATTATCATTCATCTTCGCCTTAGTGGTCTGGAACATTTTGCTGATTATCATACAGTACACATATAAATGTTGGGTGCTACTTAAAAATAGGTCTGAGTTTACGAAAAAGTATTTGGTTGACCTATTGAGTGAGTGAAACGCTGAATTTATGGATATTAACAACATTGCATGTCGATATCTAATCAAGAATTATTTTTACAATTTTTATATTTGCAAAAGTATACTTAAATATGTGTCGATTGAAGGTATAAATAGTATCAGATGAATCAAGTAATAAATAAACAAATGGCTCTCAAAATACTAACGAGGTGAGCGCCGCGCTCACATCGCGACCACTGACGGGTTAATAACACTCCCTGGCAGCTCTCTTCAATAATATTACACGTTGGTCGCCACCGCAACCGTGGTGCTCGGAAATCACACGCAGTGTAATATAATATAATTATTATATTATCCGTGTATAAAACGATATAATATTATTGCTTTTATTATTATTATTATTGTCGTTGTTGCAGTCGTTACTCGTCGTGTCATATACGTCCGGAAAACGGCGGTGCGCCACCGATCGATTTCCCAAATCCTGCGCGGGGAGAGGAAAAAGGGTTGGAGATTTATTGGTGCCACCGGTGCGATTGTTTTGGCGGCATCTCACGGCATGTATTATACGTGTATATAAGCTCACCGTCTTTATACAAGTCCCCGTGGACTCGACCCAGCCTGAAAATAGGTATAAAATAATAATACACAGGACAAAGCCACGCGGGTATTTATACATAGGTCATACATTGGTCACATTATATTGGTAGGTATTATATTAATCGGCACACTCGAAAAAATGTCGCTCACCCGGAAAATCGTTTCGAGTCGTCTTCGACTATTTTAAAATAGTATGCAACACATTTATTGATTTTTAAAACGGAAAAATATAAAACGAATTAATAAATAATAACATCGCAGCAGCCGATGAAATAAAATTATTATATATATTAAAAGTAATAGCAGTAGGTATTTTATTATTATTCCTACTATAGCTACTATATAGCTATTATACTCGCGCGCACACTATATACATGCGCGTATGATAATTACAGTATACGATTACGTCCGAACACGTTCGATTTAGTTATAAATACGAACCACCGATGATTAAAAAACCAATAATTAACTCGATCGATTTTTGCTTCCGTTGATTAACGCACATTGAACATCGACGTATCGGTAGATATATATTATTATATATTATAATCGTTTCTAAAATATTTACATTAAACCTACGGCTCCTCAAAACGGTTTTATACTCGTCGCTTAATATCCTATAGGTTTGTGTGTGTGTGTGTGCGTGTGTGTGTAGGTAGGTACACGCGTTTTTTTTAATAAGATATTGAATAACGTTTTTATCGACGGAAACGGGATAATATATATAGTATACATATAACTATAATATAATAACGAGTGACCATAGTATTATATTATACATTTATACACGGGTATTATATAGGTATTTAGACCTACGACCTATAATAATAATTTATAATATATACCATGTAAATTTTCGAAAACAAATTATTATACACATATTATACACTATATTATCTATTTCGAAAAATAATAAAAAAAATATGTAGGTATAGGAAGTAATTGCCAATTGGCGTGTGTGTGTAATGTGTATTATATATATATCATATTGAAGTTTGAACTACGTAGGTATTTTATTTAATACGACAGACGTATATCGTCTAGTATGCGTTTTCATAATATAATATAGGTACAGAATGTTTCTTGTAAACAAAAGTAAACCCTAATTTTCTTAAAAAGTCTTAATGTTTATGGAATTCATTTTTTTCAGATAATTTTAAGTCATTACAAAACATTTTTGAAAAATTAATTAATTGTTACATACACATTTTGAATTTTGTATAACAAAGCAGAATATTTTGCTGAGAATTCCAGTAGGTTTAGGTATAGGTTATATAAAATACAATTTTAAACGAGTATTATAACTTATAAACATTTAACATTTGGATAAATGGAATGATGCTGTACATGGGTACCACTCAAAATATTAGTGCAGTATGAGCATATCCCACTTTAAATACCTATACTTATAGCTTATATGATGTACTAGTTCGAAATTTGATTTTAATGCATTGAAATTCTCAGAAAAATATTCTGCATCGGAGTAATAAATTGAAAATTGCCGCCTTTCAAAAAAGTAAAAACTTAAATTTTTTTGGTTGACTTCAATATATAAAGTGTATAAAAAAATATTGCTTATTTTTTAAGTAATTTTCCTGTATTTGTCATATTTTAACATGACATATTAATAGTGAACTATATGGTTATTTATTAGATACTTACCAAGTATTAAACTCCATTTGTGTATGAATGAAAATTATGATGATGGGAATAATGTTGAAAATATCATATTAACAATATGTTTGTATGTACTATGTATGTTATATGTGTTTTAACTTTTAAAAGAATAAATATTGAAAAAATAAAATCAACGTCTGGAGTAGTGAGAAAAGGACAATAATTATTACTCGGATATTATCTTATATTTTCTGCAGGTGAAGTTTGTATAATGCTGTACAATCATTATAATTTAAGTTTCTTTTATTGCGCACATAATGTGATTATCATATTATTATATTTGAAATATCCAATTAGTAGGTAAATCGTTTTTATTCAATAAAAATATGTACAATTTACAGTACGGTTTAAGCCACTTTTACGGCCAATAACAATTTACTTCAAAGCATCATATTATAACACTCAACAATAATGATAATTTGTGTTATGATGTATGCGGGTAAATCAATTTATTTCTCGTCTAGACAGGAGTGTTTAAATTTAATTTGATCTATTACCAGAGAAAATTAATTTACACTGCGTACAGATGTATTCGGCAATCCTGTTTCGTGTGATATGATAAATGATAAGTCCCTTGGTATCGAATTCACAGCGTGGGTACGTATCACTTTTAAACCCTGTATATACATTCAGCATAATACGCATATCAAATATTTTAAAAGTTGTGTAATAGTTCATAATTTTGGCTTGTTTAAGTTTGTTGAATTTATAAAATATCTGAGTATATGATCTACTCACATTATCATAATATTGTTTATTATAGTCTTGTGTGCAATTAATAATTTATAGTGGAATTTTTTTATGACCGTTCCATAAAAAAATGTAAAAAAAATGAAAGTTTTATGAACGATAAAATACCTTCTTAAAAAATAACATTGTTTGTGCATTATACCGTTGTTTAATTTAGGTCAATGCGTTCCGTGCGATATGGATATTCCTTATTATAGCATTCGACAATTTACTGTCTACGTTAGATTGGATTGTTTATACGTAAACGTGAAAGGTCGGCAGCAGTTTTTTTTTTTATTATTATTATCCTTATTTACGTCAAATATTATCATACGTTTTGCAATCGAAACACTCGCTGTCGTATTGACAAAAGTACTAAAAGCTTCATTCCATTTGAGACTCCCAAAGTAGTCGTTTTACGTTTGTTACCAATTTCGTTCCGACTCGTTTCATGGCTTTTCCGGTGAAATGTTTTTATTTATATTATTTCGATTTACCCACCCACCCACCCACACACTCACACACATGATACATATGTATTTATATACACAATTTGCGTATGAGTGTGTAAGTACAAGCCTTAAGTTTAAGCAATACAACTGGATAACACTGTAATAGTAGCCAGTAGGTAATAAAAAAAAAAAAAAAATGTAATAATTATGCACTATCTAAATATCTTGATTCAATACCTAATCATTTTCGTGGGGGACAAATAATGATAAATATTCTTTATTTCATTAAGGATAACTCATCAGTATAGTGTCAATGGACATAATATATTATTATATCATCTAGTATTTTTATTTTTTTAAGTTTGCACGATTGTCGATTCTTATGTATTATATAACTATCTTATTGGTAAATAACTTAGAAATCAGAATAACGAAGTTGTTATTTATTCATCATTATATAAAAATGTTTTTTGTATACCTTCTTCGGTTTTAAAATTAAAAACTGGTATTTTAACAATAATTTGTCTATCTTTAACTACAGATAATTGTCAACGTATACCTATATTGTGTATCTTAAATAATTCGTATCTAGAAGTAGATAGGTACTTCTTGTATATTTGTAATCCAAAGAGTATCTTTATTTTAAGTACAGTGTCAATAGAGTCAATTTTATTATGTCGTTATTTATACGTGGTTTGTTTTTCATTGTACACAGGTTGTACATTTAAATTTAAATAAAAAAAAAAAACTAATAATTGAAATTATTTTATTGTATTCATATTGAAGTGTAAGAATTAAACAATGTGTATTTTACCATTTCACATAAATTATCTTAATATTTTCATCCGGAAAATGTTTCAACAGTTTAACACTTTTGTCAATTATATCTCATATACATAATCTTTTATCATATAATTTCACTTTACTTAAATAATATTGATATTATCTTGCCTGGATGAATATCTAATAATAAATTATGTCTGACACTACCAGTGAGGAAGTACTTAGTACGATTTTGGACGGTTTTTGGGCTTCACTGAGTAAATTAATAAATTACGGAAGTACTACGTGGTAATAATGGTAAACGTACGCTCTATTTCACAAATATATAGTATAATATTGTATAAGCTCGTAAACTTTGTAAATAGGATAAATAAACGATCACAGGTGTCTTGGGCATAGTTGTTAAACATTGTGATTAATTTATTATATTTTATAATAATAATTTTTATTGGTGTTAGGCTTTTATGATCGTTTTTATTTTTATTGCCATTTCACACTGCTGCGGTTACGTTTTTTCATTAACCTAAGTATAATGTTTCATTATTTTTTTTATAGGCTTAAATTGCCCACATTTTCATTAAATTATTTACTATCATTGATGTGTTATGTTTTATAAACAAACCGACGAATATCCGAATTAAATGCGTATAATATAACAATATTATTATACTACCCATACAAACGGGGTTTCGGAACTCGGACAATCTCATATTATTATTATTATTATTATGGTTGATAGAGCCATATAGGATGATGGATCGTGTTATAATAAATCAGAGAAAACGGTTTACATTATTAGTTATATATGTTTATAAATAATACAAATTGGTAACAGATATAAGTGAAGGATTGCTTCAATAATACACACAAGAGGAGAGACGGTTGGAATTCGTCTGTATGGCTCCCTTGTACGCATTTTTACAAGATCCCTGAACCCGATAAAGATTTAAAGTAGTAAATTTTGTTTGTTTTTTTTTTCTGGTGAATACTGCACACCGATTAGTTTACACAGTAAGAATTACGACCGACGCGACATTATTGTTGCTAAGTACAACATATATGTACCTACCCAGTGTGCACGCCTGTGCGGTATAATATAAATGCGTGTGTACCAAAGAGGGTTAAGCCCGGCACTTAAAAAACTTAACTCGTTCAACACACGCGACCGATTTATTAGTTTGCGGACGACGTCGTAGTCGTACATATATATTAGCGCCAGAATATTACAGTCGGACGACGAATGGGTTCCCTTCCACCTGTATTGGATCGCAGATGGTTTTCACATGCACATCATAGAATAGGTATATAATATGTACCTATATGCACCATGCGTGGCATTATTATAGTGTACAATGATAATATTATTATGGCGATGGGTAATATTATTTATTATTATAATAATAACACGGTAAGGACATTCTGCAGTGAAGTCTCTGTATGCTTGTACACTATTATTATTATTATTTCAGTTATTGAGCTAATTAACATCCTGGTCTTTATGTTTTTCCTAATACATACAATACATAGTATTATACTTATATTATACATATATATATAATATGTATACCATATAGGTACGTGTACACGATTACTATTTATACGTCATCATATTTTTATGTATACACAAAATATTATTATTATATTGTTTTTTTTCTTCTTTCCTTCCGCAGAATCTCGCACAGCCACCAGACTCTACTGTTCGCATACCCGTTTCTGCCAACGACGACGACGACCGCGACGGAGATGGCGACGTTTTCTACCGTGTTCACTATATTATAACGTATACCTACATACTTGTACACTGCGGGGGAAAAAAAACCTAAGCATAAAAAAATTAAATTATATATATATTCGAACCCTCTGCCCTACCTTCCTGCAGCAGTCTTCTTTATAGTAACGCGCGGGATTCTTTTGTTCTTCTTTATTCCAGTTCTTTTCTCGTGCGTGTGTGTGTGTGTGTGTTTGCGTGTATGTGCGGCTACACGAAGCTTATGAACAAACAAAAAGGCATTATAAAAATGTATAACGAATAGAACGGCCGTGCGCGTATCATATATATATATATAATATAATATAATATTATATATATAATATTATGTGTGTGTATAATAATATAAGAGTATAGAGATGAAAAAAAAGAGGTTCGGCGGAGAAAAAAAATCTCTATATAATATTATTATTATTATTATATATATTTACACTAATCTGGTATAATAGGCTAATAAATTATTTACGCGTCGTCTTGTGGCACCGGCGCGCGCGGTGGACTGCTGCAAGGTCCCATCGGTCTACGGCGGACGGAGGAATGATGACGGCGGCGGTTTCTTTTCAAACCCATCATCGACTTTTTCGACGGTAATTAAAATTTTGCAGGACACAAAACACACAATGCCGTTTAGCGTACCGTACAGTAAAAATATAATAATACAACAATAATAATCGGCCGCAGCGACGACGGGACAAAGTGTATTACGATGGAAAAAAAACCAATCAAACTGGGGTCTTTGTAACGTGTATACGTGATCGCGTCGAACTGCAGCAGACGGTGAATACCCTGTGCGCATAAAGGCACCTCCCCACCCATACCGAGCGTAAAAAAATTTCACCTACATAATTTTTAGTACATAGTTGTTATATTATATATATATGTGTGTGTGTGTGTGTGTGTGTGTGTAGGTAGGTATTACGATTATCGGCGGCTGTAGCGATTTTTTCCGTCGGAAACTCTCCCATCTTATATATTATATATACGACAATATAATATAATATTGTTATATTTTTTTTTTTACTTCAAAGCTATTAGGCACCTCTGTAAAGTTTGTACACGACAACTGCACATGTTATATCGGCTTGATATTGTAGAATGATGGCATTCGTCCGGGGCCGTCGACTCCGATCAGTTTTGGACTAGATTTTTTCCACTCGAGTCGGTGGGTTTATTCTACCTATAATATCTGATATCTAAATTATTGTCGTCACTTTGGAATATTAGGTACATAATACTCGTCAGAAATCGTCAATGAGTCATTATTTACTCCTATCGGATTTCCTATATATAAAAACTCATCATTGCTTTTTTACCCCGAGGCATGCTTATATAGGTACCTCTACATGTACATTATTATAATATACGGACGTAAAAATATAAAATCACGCCAGTCGTTTGACTATACCTTCGGTAATAACATGTGAGTACTTATAATAATTTATTTTGATAAAACGAAAAAAAATCTTATTTTACAGAAACGACGACTGTTATTGGCGTGTGAGTCACGTTGACTTGGTAGTTACCAGCTAAACACATTATTCGAGAAACAAAAAAATGTAAAGAGGGTTTGTTGCTTTTAAGTGTACTAAAGTACCTATATCTAAATGTATATAAACGATCGGTTGTATAGCCGCATAATAATATAACTATACCGTTTAGAAAACGTATTATTTCGTGGGACTAATGGAATTTGGACGGGCTATAAAGTGTATTATAATATGGTCGAACTATCGTAATAATAGATAATAATAATAATATAATATATATAATAACAACGCTCGTTTCTAACCGATCGCCGTTGCAGCGGGTTAATGCGTAGCGTGTGTAATTTGTATGTCAGCCAGTAGGGTGAACAGTTGTCAGGTTAAACAAAAAACAAAAAAAATAGATGAAACCCCGGGTCGTGTACGAGTTTCATATTTTTCCATCGCCTCGCCGTTAGAAGTGTGTTTATGGGGAGAGGTCAACAGGATTTAACCCACCTACCCCTCCTCTAAAAACCGTCCCACCAGAAGTTTTAAGCCTACAGTTAGCATGATATTATACTCTATTAACAATATGTCAAAATTGTATATACATTTTTTTCATTATATTATTATGAATATTAGTGTTTACCTATATAAATGTATTACATATTTGTTGAAATAGAGCCAATTTTATTATTGTATAGGATTTGGATTTTTATTAAATTATATTATTATTCATTTTAGTGTTAGTGTTGGTGCTTTGGGCCAAAATCTCGTAGTCCTAAATCTCTCCCATGGCCGACAGCGTCGCATGTCTATAAGCTTTGCTGATGAAAAATTAGCTTGAAAGTTCAGAATTTTAAATTTATGATACCATGTCAGTAGAATATTATGATACATTTTTTCTGTGTTGTAATAACTATTTTAAGTTTGAAGCCTTAATGGTATATTATAGTAAAGGTATTAAACAGATGGATTGGGAGGGGGGGCAAAGGCTCCCACGGTTTTATTATTGGAAAACCACCTCTCTCTCCGGCCTCCTCATAAAATAGCTCTAAATACGCCTCTGGTCGTGCATGCAATAGAAATACAACAATTACACCAATATATTTTACGGCACATACGAGTTTTAAGTTTTGATCGTATCCGTCAAAGGCGATTGGGTCACAGTCCGCAATAACTTCGGTTTCCGGAAACGATCTCTGGAGTAGGTACCTATACGAAATGCGCTTGGGTAACTTCGTGTACCTATGTATCCCTCCATTTCAACATTTTCAGAGAAAGCGACTTTGGTGACTTTGCTCGCTCCCTTGGTGGTTAATAATTGCCCACTATTTCAAATTTCAGTTGACTGAACTTCGTCGTGCAAAAATTAATTTGCACAGTTCGTAGATGCAGTCGCAAATACTTATAGAGGCAGCGTATTATACTGCCGAATTCGTGCCTATAATACGGCTATATCCATAAGCGCAACTAGGGGGAGGCTTAGCCCCCCAAAACTTTTAATAGCTCCCTCAAAATATATTATTCAATTCTTTCATAAAATATTAACAAATCTTTAAAAATTAAACTGTATTTCTTTTTTCTTTTTTTTTGGAAAAAAATGTAATTATTTAATTTTTTTAATTTTTATTTCAACTTTGTTTTTTATATTGCCTATGATAAATATGGTAAATATCATAAGCTGTCTGTTTGTATTCTTTTTAGAAAATAATTTATGTCGGTGTGGTATAAATTATTTTGAATTTTTTAAGATTATTACACACAATTTGACAGTATACCTATGCACTGAACTATAATATAGAAATAGGTAATAACAGAATTAAAATCCCCTGAAAAATATCCCTGACCCCAGACTACATTATAACTACCACATGACATTTTTAAAACGTAATTAGTGTGTAATTATTACATAACTAATATTTAATTACAGATATATTATTATACTTATATAATATGCACACACATTTTATACGTACAAAATTACAACGGTGTTGTGTCAACTTTATTATCACAAAATTGTTCAATATTTCACATATTCACACAATCACACCACTTGTCACTACACGCCACCACGACGGGACTACGACGATCAACTTACTTATATCGCCTGTCTTCCCTGATCCCTCATTCATTTCAGTTTTTCATTTGTCAACTCCTACCCTTCTAATATTTCTAATAACGCCACTTATATAGATAAAAATGTTTCAAGTTTAATCTTTGATACGTTCTTTGACATGTAAATACTACTCCACGGGCTTCACAAAGGATATTTGTTATTTTGTGCTAATTTATTTCTTGTTAAAGAAATAATGGTCGATACGACGTGTATGTAATATAATTAATAGTTCATGTCAAAATTAAAAAAAAATTTAGAAAATGGGCACACATCAGTATAGGTCCTTTACGCGTGTGATAATGTACCTAATATAAGAGTTTAAAATATTTTATTTACATGACCTTATAATATGCACAATGCACATATTGTTAAAAAAAAATAATAAAATAATATGGGTCGAGATTCGTCGATGAAATTCGAAATTCTCATCCGCCTTCGGACTCATCCAACCGGCACATATCACTTTGCTGCACTTTACTGTGCGATGCACACAGGTGTACACGTACAATGTACACATATATAATATATTTGTATGACTGTACGAGACGCTGTCGGCGCGATCGTCAGACGTGGATGATAATAAATAACGCGATACGGTGTTTTATCGAAAGCCGTTCGTATTCGACGAGCGGCGTTGGCGGAGGCAGAGTGAATAAAAAATAAAAAATAGAGGATCGAGAGAGCATATTATTATTATTATTATTATTAAACGAGGAGAGATAAGCCGCGATATTATTACACAAAACGTATAAATACATACGGTTGTTGCACAGACGTGGTTTTTACTCGCAATTCGTAATAATAATTCGCTCTAAACCGCACGGTATATATATACATTATACATATACAGATTATAGGTATTTTGGAATATAATATATAAATGTATATTGTATAGGTATTAGGTATATAATATATAAGTATACAACCGTATATTAACATAATACCTCGAGCGTTTACATTATATTATACGCACAACGCACACAGCATCATATAATAATATTATATTATATAATCGATGTAGTCGCCCGTTTATGGCGTACCTACACATATATTATTATTCTATAAACATCACACCTATATGGGTACGTGTCGCCGTCACAATGTATATTATAATAATAATATTATAGTCTTAAGCCGCAACGAAAAGAATATTGGCTTGTAGGTATAAGAATTAAATGCTGTGCTCACTAGTCAATTGTATTTGCTGTGGTTGTCCGTAGAATATTATAATCCCAGGCAGTGTATCGTAAAAAAATGTAATACGCCCTTCGCTCACTTATACTGTAAGATGTCGAGGTACGAATGCGACAGTTATTATTATTGTCGCAATCACCCTGTCAGGAGTTATATTATATTATACTCCTATCCTACATAATATACTGTTACCAAGACTTGCGAATTATAATTTATAATAGGTAAGAATGAAAAAAAATAAATTGACCGACCTCAACTATTATATATAGGCATGAACTATTATTAATATTATTGTCAATTTAATGCATTCCTACGACCTACCTATTTCTGAGTGGTGCATATAAAATATCACTGTTTACAATATTTTCGTTTCGATTTCTTATTCGTTCGTCGGGCGCGGCTGCATCTATGCGACTTAATATTATTATATACATAGCAGAAGCTTTAATACTTGGATTTTAAACGTCCCTTGACACACGTTTATTGTTATACCACCAGTCAGCTATGGAAGTTCCGTGAGAAAAATTTAAGGACCTATTTAGAAATGTATCTTCATTTGTATCTGTAGTATGTCTAAAACAACTAAAACAGGTACTAGATACTATTCACGAAATATACATTTATTCAGTAAATATAATATATATTTTACTCACTGTAGATATGTCAACGAACTCATCGGCGAGTCCATAACGAGTATAGCTATGGTGCTGCGGTGTAATCGTGTAGCGCAAACGATATAATATAATATTATACTTCATAATAATTATTAAGAATGAAAAACCGATTATTCCTACTATATAGGTACATACGACTACACGACCGTGGTTAACGTTCGGAGTCAATGCAATATCAAAGAAGTCCTTGTGGGGGGAGGGGGTAAGAACCTAATCCTAGCGTTTGAAAAATAAAAATAGGAAAATAGTTTTTAAAATTATATTATTTCGAACAAATACATTTTTTGTTTCTCGGAGAAATAACAGAGGAATTTCTTATATAAAGTAGCTACATATATTTAATATGTAATAATAATAAATAACTGTCATGATCAAGCATTTTATGGTAATACTTTTGGAAACTATAGATGTTTTCGTTGTATTGACATTTACCAGCTGCTTTGACTTCATTTGGTGGAATTCAAACCAACTTCCCTATTTTTTCTCCTCCTATCGAAAGATGGTAAATTCTTCTAAATAATTCTTTAACTTTGAATTAGTTAAAAAAATATAAATGTTGAAAAAAATAGAGCCTATTTTAAAGCCCCTTGTAAACATAAATTTATGTCAGGCTTCGCAATTATTTTCGCACCGGGCCTCGAAAATCCCAAGGACCAAGGTCTGCACAGTGTCACACTATACTATTATTATATTATTCAATTTTAATTGGTTTTGGGACCATATAATATCAAACTCGCGTAGTCGCATATTATTATAATATATAATATACCTACGTATAGAATTGCGCGTCGTCGAACGATTTTTCGATGTCGGTTTAACCGGATCGATTTCAATAATAAATCCGCATTAGCGTCGGGCGGAAAAAATACAAAAAAAAAAAAAAACCCTTTGTGTATAGCACGCTGGACCGTTTTCAGTATAATATACAATAACGTCCGTCCGTCGACATAGGGTCGTATGTCAAGATTTCGCTGCAGTGAAACGGAAGAGTGAAAGAAAAGTTGAAAAAAAAGGCCGGTCGTGGTTCAGAAATCGAGATGACCTCTTGTCGTTATTATCGTCGCGTACCGGATATATATATAGACAAGCTTATGTGTGTGTGTGTTGTGTGTGTGTGTGTGTGTGTGTGTGTGTGTGTGTAGCGTGTGCACTGTCTGTTTACTTACATTCCGCGAGTTGAACGACTAGATACGACGGCGGCGGCGATCGGCTGCTGCAGAACTATTGGAATTCCGCGCAGGAGGACTGCTGCAGTACATGATATATATATATATATGTATGGATACCGTGCAATAATAATACGGTCCTCGCGTTATAATAAATCGCCACAACCGTCGACGCCGCTGCCACCACCACTCCGTATAACACTGCACGTAATATGTAATATAATATATAATAATATGATGTGCGTCGCGTACAGATTCGTCGGAGAGTGGTCCGAAAGCAAAACGATAAGTGAATCCTGCTATATACACGCGTCATATGTATACCTACGTACATCATACACGGTATGTGTCTCCGGTATTCACGCTGTATAGTGCAGTGCAGTACTGCCTTTACTGTTTTATATGATATTATTATATGGTTTACTGAGCTGCTCTTCGGAAAAAGAAAAATTGCAAAGAATATACATGTAATATATATATATATATAGGCAACGTTGCAGCCTCGCGTCTATGAAGTAGGCAGGTATATAATACAATATATAAATATCGATACGGCGGCGGACTGTTGAGAGACGACGAGAAGTCCAGGTCGCAGCTGCTTCGGACGCGCGTACGTATATGGGAATGAAAAAATGAAAAAATAAAATAATGTCTCGAGAAATTATTATTTATTTTATTTTTTTCCCCCGTCAATCATAATACGCACACATACACGGTCGAACGTTTGATAGAGCTTAAAACTCCAGTATAGTAATAGGTCTATAATACCTATAATGTACGGTTACATTCGGTTGGACGACATAAAAATAATCATTAGTCGAATTCTGTGACTTTTCATTTTATAGTACATACTTATAATATTATTATGTGGTGTGTAGACAATCAAAGAAAAAGTATTAATAAACTAGAGGAGGAGGAGATGAAATTCGTATAAAATAATAATACAGTGAATAAATATTTAAATTTTAAATTAATTAAATCAACTACATACAGACACTGGACGCATTAAAACACGTTTGTCATAAAATATCAAAAATAAGTATGTACCTATTTAATTTGTTAAAAGTAGAAACTAGGTATATAAATATAACGTTATGTGCATAAGTGATAGGTATGTGTATTTTTTTTTTTTTTGGCTGTGAATCAATTATAGACGAACTACTGTTGTAATATTTATATTACAATGTTCATTTCCATGAAAATAGTATGAGCTATTAAAAACACGTTTGCTTGTTAATACATTTTATGATAATGTGTATACCTATCCGATATCCAATCCAATGCGAAACGATTTGTCGACGATTTATTTTATGCATACACCTACCTACCTACCTGTTGTTGAAATGAGTTAATTAAATATTTCATTTTTAATACATTTTATTTTCCAGGTGCTGTATAATTATGGATCATAACTTACAAGCCAGTACAATCAATCGATGCAAATTTCGGCAGAACAGTAATCGAGACGCCCAAAACATATTATATATTTTTTAAATAATTTAACAGATTTTCATATTTAAATTTGCTTTTGAGTACCAATTACATCATTGTTGTTATTATTCATTTTATTTATTTCAAATTACTTTTGTAGCGAAAATGTGTCCAACTATAATAGTAATCATAAGTTGTGCTAGAAATATACCTATATACTTTTACGAGCCCACGTTATATTTCTCTCAAAAAGGACTTAAGGAATTACAGTTACATTCATGTCGGCTGTCAAGGTTTTAGAACAATAACAGTTTCTTTCCACTCTTTACTTTACTATTATTTTGGAGTTAAATGAAGTTTTAGTACAAATAATAATACATATTAATTTAGTGATCATAGCTTTTTTCGGGTATACACTACATAGTTATTAGTAATAACTTATTAGTTTAAATTAAACTATTAACATTAGATTAGTTTATACATTGCAATATTTTTTTTTAAAGAAAATTGAGATTATTAACATTAACAAAGGGCTCTAGTGCCCTACCATATTGCTTCGTACAGGTTATCTTATATGGAAAATTCCTTTCTGTCCTCTACAAAATTTGGACTACAGTAGACGATAATGTGCTTTAGGTAATTAGGTTAGACTGTACCTAAGTAAATGAACAATAATGGAGGTTTCGCCTTGGTCATCAGGTAACCGTGAGAGAACCTTGCATACATTCATAACGCTTCATATAACAAATTAATAAAGTATTGTCGCCATGTAATGTTATTCTTCACAGTTCGGTTGGTTCTTGTAGTAAATAATAAATAATAGTAATTTTATATTATTTGTGTAAGTATAGTTTTCGTGATTATATTCATATCAGAGCTAAATTCATAATAGTTTTTACTTTTTTCAAATGTGTGTGTTTCTTTCAGAAATAATTTCTCTCGGGGTCCGCACTTAGCACACAATTGAAATTTAACTATACCTACAGAGCACCAGTGGCGTAATTGGGGCGTGGAAAAACTCGGGATTGGCACTTGAAAAAAACAAAACATTTTTAAATGTTGCAAAAGTATTGTTTAGCAACATCAAAAGCATTCAGTTCATAAGTCTTCAAGTATGAGTTTTGCTATTTCTCGAATTATTATTAGTCTATTAATGTATGACCTGTACTACGATAGTCCGTGTATCCCTCTGACCCTGTTTAATATTCATAATTAGTTTTTGCATTTAATTCAATAATATCTTGTGACATTTTCTTTGAAAATGTGGTTACCTCTATAAACACATTTTCATATCGGATGATTGACGACATTGAGGGACATTTAATATATTCTGCATCTTAGCATATGGTATTATGTAGAAAAATTCTCAATACTCATATACAATGTGAACCAAATTACGCAGGCCAACTATAATATATACATATAGGACGTACGCGTTATATTATCGCGGGGTGGACAGAACTCACCTATTATAATATAATATCGAAATATATATCATCGTATTATATTGTTCGCGCCGCACCACCGACAGAGCTCATATCACATTGTATACGACCCGAATAAGACTATGGAAACGTTGTGCGCTCAGTGTGCCAAAAGCCGTACGATACGGGACGCGATCGCGTAAGGTACCTACCATACATATTATACGGAACAAAAGTCGAAAAGTATATACAGAGTGTACGTTTATATATAATATATATATATATCTATATATGTTATGCCGTATATCATGTATGGGTACATAACTAACGGGGACGATAACGATCGCTCGCCGGATGCGATACTTGGCAACGACACACGCGAGCGCGCGAAAATCTTGACCTGACTTATTGCATGCACACGCCATGGACCAAATTCGATATTATTATATTATACTCGTCCGTATAATATTATTAAATGTTTTATGTGTGTGTCCGGGCGTAAATTTTATATTATTAGTATTATTATTATTATATTATTATTATAATATGTATTACACACGCGGCGGACGAAAAACGAGCGACCGATATATTTATATATACTGTATATAATATATAATATATAATATTATGTTTATAGGTGGTACCTTCCTACAGATAGACGCTCTATATGTATATGTATGCACATGTGTATACGGTACATATAATACCTATATATTGTACACATGCAAAACCGGTATTCCGAAAACCTATAATGATATTCCTAGTTTGATATATTATAATGTATATAAGGTAGGTACCTACCTACCATGTGGTTGGTATCTCGAACCTACATGACGAGGTAGCGCGTGACTGCATATAACTTTTACTAGGACGAGTTGTTTAATATTTTTGTTCACGAACGTAAGATATATAGGTGGATAAATGTAACCCAAACGATGTACCTGTATACATATTCTAGAGTTTTATTTTTTTCTTTATTATTGGATATGAATATCGTATCTTCAGACTCTATTATTTTTAAATACAAATTCGTACTTAACGTTTATTTTGTACATTTCGATGATATTGTATGGAGTATAGGGGCTTTTTTCCTCACCACCTCACTTAATGCATCACTTCCATAAAATTATAATGAGAAAATAGTTGCCCACATCTTTTTTAGTATTTATTTTTTTTTTTAATTGCTGTCTAGTAGTTACTTTTTGTTTATTAAAAAAAAACAAAAAATATACTTATGAAATACAAAACAATTAACATGTTTAGAACATATTTTTATAAAAAAATATCCTCCGTCGGGAAAGACATTGGATTTCGTACCACAAAATGTTCTTAGGTACATACTATGTCTGTGCTAAAAAAAAGAGGCTAACGTCTACTATTCTATATTGTCATGCAGTTGCCGAATATTTATTTTAAAAAGTGAGCTCACTTATTACGATTCAAGTGTATAACACTGACATATCTATTATATATTAATACCTCGATTTTTATTTAGGTATATCGTTTTTTATTTTTTTTTTGTATATACAGGTGTCTTGCTCAGTTTCCTCCTCCACCACTCGACTATATACTGACTAGTATTCTGGGAAGATAAGAAATGTTTTATGAACATTTTTGTTTTATATACCCAGGGGACCACTCTGCTTTTTACAATATTCAATGCAGTGCATCGCATTGTGCTTAACTAATTTGGTTAAACTCGTTATTCATAAATCAAATGTAGAGTTTGTCAACTGATTTACGGTGAAAAATGTATAAAACATCATTCCCCTTTAGAATTTGGGTTATAGTAGACTTCACATTTTTTTTTTATTTCCCTTTATTTTCTTGTCCTTTTTCTTTAAACTCTGTGAAAAATCAATTTTACAACTTATAACTAAGGTTTCAAAAGAAATAATTCCTGATACTCGATTTGACATTCTAGAAAATTCACTCTATAACTCATCAAATCAATAGAACAATCGACAGTAAATTATCGTACTCTCTTGAAAATAAAAACTTCACTGCCTTACATTTTTTCATGATGTCTACAAGCTTTTGACTGTGCCTGTCACAAGTGAATACCAAGAAAATTTTCCATGTTACATATTACTCTACATAAAAATCCCTTCCAGTATTTTTAAACATTGATTCATGCCTCATATTGTGCTAAATACTATAATACTACTATTTACCAATCAACACTTTGCGTAGGAACCCCACATCAAAAACAAACGGATTTCTTTTAAATCCAGAAGAATGACATTTTACTTTTTACTAAATAAAAGTTAAAAATTAAATACCAAATCCAAACTAATCTTGTATAAATCTGTATTAATGCCAATTTGGGCGTAACACACAATCCAATCTGTTCAATCCATCACTCCGAATATATTGAATCATCTCTTTACATTTCAAATCTTACACTTAATTATGACCACACTAATTTTTTCAGAATATATTGTATTCTATATTCAAATGTGCTTATTGTACATTTGTTTTTAGTAATTATATAGTCTCAATAAATGTTAATTTGTATATCAACTATACTTATCAGTTTCTCCTATTTTCGATTATTTGTACATTTTGAATGCATCTAAATTTACGTGATTTAACATTCTTACTTAGACTTTATTACTTTATACATTTGACTTAGTTGCATTGAAGTGTTTATTTGTTTTTTGTTTGAAAAACCGAAAGTTTTAGTTCATATATTAGCTCTTATTATTGTGAGTGGAGTTTAGAGGAGTTCATGTTTGTCGAACGATTGCATTTTGACTTAGGTCTCACCGACATTGAATGGTAGTTAATAGTCTGTTACTTTATAAACTTTAATGAAATTTAATCGGCATTGACGATATTTTTAAAACGTTATTATACATTAAATATTTGAAGACATAATATATCTATTTTATATAAAATTCAGGGTGTAGGCACAATACTATTCGTCACTACTTTATAATTGACATAACTACCAATAAAGAAATTGAAATGTTTTCTTTTTATATTTGCTTTACACTTAACAGACATATTTGATATTCCCGTTATATATAATATATATATATATATATTATCACGTTCTTAGTTTACCTACCTAATAGGTAGGTACATATTAGTTCATATAATACTATATTGCTATAGTAATTATATGATATTAAAAATGAAAAATATTATTTAACATTCAAGTACTCATTATGGATATTCGTTGATACGACTTGGACTGACGTTTTCCGATTTAGACCGAATATAACTCGGAATTCCAATTTCACCCTTGTCAATTATGTCGTAGATTTTGATGACGGTTTAAATCTCAGTGTATAGAGTTATATTAAGGAAATTGCGTTCGTTTATTACGAAATGATGTGACCGAGATTTGAAATGCTCTTGGAACATCTGTATAATATGTGTAAGTAGTGGTTGAGGAAAAGGCATTAAACATGTTGGGTATTAAATTGCTGAGAGTGAATTGACCACAGTAAACAGATTTATGTAAGAAAATACGTTTTTGACGTTGTCAAGGAAACATTCTTGTGATGAAACGAATCTGTTTTATTTTTAAAAACTCACTTAACATCTGCAATAACCGTTTATACTAAAAGAATAAATTTTACTTTGTTCTACTTTATATTATTATATTATAATGTATAATACTTAACATTACACATACCTTAACATACCTTAAATATATATATAAATATTTATCAGCATAAATAAATGCATTAAAACTCGTACAACAAACTTCACTCGAAAATGTATTAAAACAAACGAATCCACACAGTTTGGTTTCAGGGAGGACGTTTATAATTATCTTTTCAGCATATTATGCGATGCATGCAAATAAAAGTTATTTTCTGTAGCTATCGTCCGCTAAAAAACAATTAAAAACTGTAGAACGACCACTATTATACAACGGTATACGTAGTCTTAGGCCTACGACCCCCTCGCCCCCGCAACTGTTACCCAGCCCAAGTCCTCGGCTCGATCCGCGGCATGGCGTTTTGCGTTCGTTTGATCGTGTGCGAATCGCGTGGCAGACAATACATAATATAACGCTGACACAAGCGACGACGTTTAGACAAATTTACACGACTGTTATCTGTCAACGACAGTCGGCAACGGACACGACGTGACGGCTGCAGTCACCGCCGCCAATGTCTAATATGCATACAATGCGAATGGGTGCCGTCCGACGATTTATCGTACAATAAAACATAACGCAGTGTATACCATAGCCATTGTACGCGAGCACCACAACATAGGTATTGGTCGTAGGTATGAGGTAGGTAAGCATATTATATACAGAGTGCGCTGTTTCATTGCGGAACGGTCGCGAATGCCGACTGTAAACATTATATCGTCATAATATTATTATTGTAATAACAGTATAATTCCGTACCCGTATACAAAACATAATGATATCTATAGTGTTGTGGGTATTTAGGTCGACCGATATAAATGCGATTAGGTACCTAGGTATATTATATTCCGTCGATCGAGCCGTGAACTGTATTATAATAATAATAGTCGTCTGTCCGCCCCCGACTTTGCAGCTTTTTCCGCTCTCTCTTGATTTTTTTTACTCGCGACTCGATAACAAAACAACAACTACTACTCGTCTCGATCAAAAATACGTTTATATTATTTGCTGGATCGCGGTGTGTTCACCGGCTTATATGTATGTTATCAATGCAGAAAAACGTATATTATAATACATATTACATATAGGTACGAATGGTACCTACAACCGGCTACTAATGTGAAATAATAATAAATCGTAATCGTATATGTCGTACAGCGGCTCGGCCGTATAATATAATATATCGGCTCGTGGACCATTCGTTTTGTCGCCCGTTTGTAATGCGTTTAATGATGGCGCGTGTCCTTAGCCGTCATCGTCATCGTCGTATTCGTTGTTGTTTACCTCTTCTTCTTCTTCTTTTTCTCGTATAATATTATATTATCGTTTCGCCCCGCTGTAATCGATCGTCAATCCTCGTCTGGCGATATTATTGTACACGCGGGCATTTCGCACGTCAACGATCTATCGCACGCGACACTCTGCCCATTATAATAATCGCATAATGTTATATACACAATGCGCTGCCGACGCCGCCGCATCAGTAGTGTAATGGTACCTACCTACTTACCTACCTACCTATAATATACAATATGTTATGTACAACAAGTCTACGTTTTATACGCGTGAGCGAACAAGTAGGCAAACAGGTAGGTAGTTATAAAGGTAGGTAGTTATAACTTATTATAGGTACCTATAGTGTCTCGTGCTTTTAGTCACCGACTTCGGCGATCAGTTCCGTTCGCCCTGCAGGGAAGACTTTCAGGTGTACCTATAATATTTTATAATATGGGTAGGTACTGTTGTATACAGAGATGGTACACACGTGCGTGAGCTGCAATAAAGGATTCGCGTACTTTTCGTCCGATTTTCGGGACGCATTGTAAATAATTCTAAAAAAACATATCGAGCTGGTTTATTTTAATAAAACGAGGTGAATACTGACCATAGAAAAGAGACACTGGCTGTATGCGAACTGAGAAATCACCACTGAAGGAACCGAACGATGCAGTCTCGATGAAAATTCAACCCTATATGATAACTAAATTCCTTAATTTACTATGTAGTATATTATTATGATCATTCGGTGAAAAGTTATTATTACTTATTTTGTCCTACCATATATAATTTTGTTCTTTTCCTAATCTGTAATAGTGTATACCAATCTGATGCATCTCTCTGCACGGTGTAGTAGCTTTTATAATTGAAATACATATTATCTATAGTATATTTATCGATATTCAGTTATTAAATGGCAATTTTAATATTTCTCATCGGCTATTTTATATATTATAGTTGTATACTTAATTTATCAAACATTTTCACTCAACATTGACAGATTTTGCGATTATTGTCAGATTACAACTATTTCCAAACAAATGCCAATAGTCCATATTATCATGATGATTCAGAATTTTGGTAAATGTGTAGAATTGTTGGAGATTAATGATTATTGTTCTCAGTTATAGTTTTCAAGGTATACTACTAATTGCATGACATCGTATCGAATTTGTACGGATAAGTAGATTTCTATCGCTGCAGTAGTTTCCTGCTGGCCGATAAAATAATATAGATACGCGTCGAAAAGTTAAGTTCGGTTTAGAGGATTTTGATGAAATTCCTACAAACGTCTGGAAGCGTAAATGATCTCTTTTGTGAAGTCTTATCACTCGTCGATAGGATTATTGCTGTAACTGGTAACTGAAAACTAGTTGTGCCTATTGTCAGCTCGTCTGCTGTAATTTTCAAGTCCATTGTAGTCTCAACGAGTAATAATTGATAATTTACTGCTGCGACTTACGAGGTATATTATATAGTCATGGTCGGTCTAACTTCAAATCGGGCGTTCAAAACTTTTGATTATCTAAGTTTATAGTTAGAATTTGAATTACAATAATTTAAAATGTTTGAACAATATTTATTTTACAATTTTTTTGACGTCGTGTTGCAATGGTTAAAATGTTTTGAACTATTACAATTTTGATTGAAATATGGTATGAATTACATTTTCTAATATTATTTGTAGGTACTTAACCCAAACTTATATATCCCCCAACAGAAACATTATGGTAAAGGGGAGTTTCAAATATATTATAACTATTATTATTTATTATATATTTATATCATATTGTATGTACCTACTCATTTGTGTAGCTAAATCAATTTTATATTATTATTATTATTATTATTATTATTTTTTTATTGTTCTTAATTAACATATAATATCAGCTACAATGGCTATTAGTTATAATTTACAAATAGGTACACATTTTTTTTAAATTTTCTTTTACAGTATAGTTTTGTGTAAGAATGGACGGAAAGAACGCACCGGACACTTTCATGTGAGGTACGATGATCTTCTCTCGTTTTCGCCCAGTTGCAATCGGTCGGGTCACGTCTTCGTCCGCCGGCCGATTCCGTAGCACCAACAGCTGCCTTTGCCGCCCAGTGTCTTTGGTTTCCGTCGCCGTCGCCAAGCATCAGTCGTCTTCAGTACCTGCGCATCGTCGATGGGCACAACATCGCGCACTAGCCGCTCGACGTCAAATCGTCTCATAGCTCCCGTGGCCGTCGAGGTCGGGACTTCGCCAGCCGTTGTGATGGTCGTCACCCAAAAACAAACGCGCGGGCGACTGCACTCGTCCGCCTGCTGGAAAACGCATAGAGGTGACCAGTGGCCAGCTTATTGCTTTATGCACCTCGCCATCACGTACCACTCAGCACTCCCTCCTGTTTATTGTGTCTTGTCTGGTGTTTTTTTTTTTTACTCCATTAGGCCACTTTGAGCCGATTATATTTATTATATCGAAAATTATATAAAATTATAAAACAAAAATAATAAAAATACAAAAAAAAAAACTTTTGATTGATGTACTTAAACTATAATAAATATTAATGTAAAATTACATTTATTTTGTTGAGTACACAATAAAATTGTCTATACAAAAATAAAATATTGTTTCTTTTTTACGTTTTATTAGAGTGTATTTGTATATTTATATTTATTTCAACAGAATAATGGGATCCACTTAACATGCCCCTGCGAGGACCCATGCAAAGTAATAACTACCTACTAGCAATGTTTTTGTCACGCATCAAATATATCAATAAAATATTATAATAATGATAGGTATTTTTGGTCAGGTAAATGTTGTATAATAATTAATAGATAACCATAGATAACTGGGGACTTTTAAGTATATTATACATTTTACTGTACGCAATGGCATTTTAAAAATTGTAATAGGTACTTTTTACTCTTGACCCCACAAAGTAGGTAACAAATAGTTCCTACCAAGTATCAGAAAAGATGCTGATGTAAAATACCAAATCATTTTTACTACCCCAAAAGGCGATGACAGACACGAATAATAAAAAAAGCGGGCTAGTGGATGTTACTCTGCCGTACAGTTGGTTACAAGTGGCCCGAGTGGGTCAATCTAATGGATAATCTTAAATTTGAATTCAATGATATAAATCATTGCATACGAAAAACGATCCTGAGCGAAGACTGACCATCAGCCTATAATATTACTGAGTAGGAATATTCTATGATATTATTGTGATTAATTTTAGTATTAGACGTTAGTAGGTATCTACTAAAGTAAGTTAAATTCATTTCTGCCAAAAAATCTCATTTGAAAATATCATTGTATAGACGAATTTTACAAAGAAGACATATTTTATGACTTTAGGCTCAGCCCTTAATAGTAAATACGTAAATAGCAAAATCCGGTCTGCAGTTTATATTAGGTAAATGAAAAAAAAATCAAAAAAACCATAGTTAAATTTGTTTAGCCACGTGCCAATTAATGACTTTTATCGTCAACTGGAAGGATAAAAAACCGATCTAATCGAATTAATAAAAAAAAAAACCAATAATAACCAATTGCCAAAGACATAAATTATCGAGTAGCGATACAAATATAATAATATTCAATCATTTGTAAACATATCGTATTATCGTGTCCTAATAAAGGTTTACAATCATTACTTTTTAAAATATGCATTTATTTCGACAATATATTGTAGAACTTATACATAGGTACCTACTACGATAGTAAGATACTATTAGTATTTAGTGGTTGGTGGTTGTTAATCAGTGAGACAAATTGTATGTTCGGTATTGATACCTACAGTCATCATAATTTCCCTTTTGAATATTTATAAAAGGTTGTGGTCTATCGAATATCGTACGCACATAATATGAAATTATATTTTAAAATTTTGAAAAGTTTTGTCTCATATCCAGCTACAATTCTCATAGATTTTTGCTTCTGATAGAACATAAGAATCAGTTATCTACTAATGAGAAATGAATAACTAATATTTAACGGCCGATGTTAAAGTCAATGCTGTAATCTATATGGTATTCAACCATGGTAAAACTTTGGCGATAATCAGCTTTATAGGTCCATTATTTACTATCTGTATGTGTATTGTTTATATACTTAAAAAGGTTTACATTTTACTTTAAAAAAGTAAGAATTAAATTATGATGCATTTTATAAATACATAACATTTCAAATAGTTTTAAAATAAATAAATTAAACACAAGAAAGACACTTTAGTATTTAGCATTTCAAAATAGAAAGATTAGTCAATTAAAAAGTTTGGCTTTTGTATGTTGGAGATGAAAGGCTTATTACGGTAGAATACACGAAATACTTTTGAATGAACATTTCTGATAAAAGTTTAAGATTGTGACTATAAGCTTGAAATTAAACATTTTATTTTTGTCCACTTTGTCACCAAATAGATAACATTATAAAAATATATGTATTGAAAAAACTAATCGAAATATTTTACTAGTGCAATTGTCTATTACTATTTAAACAAATTAAATACCTATTTATAGTATTCATATTCGAATGGATAATGTAGTTTGCTTTTTTATCAAAATGCCCAAAACACACATTATTTAATTAATTTTTAAATGTTTGGCTATTGTAGGTATGCATAATGTACCATAGTATCCAATATAAGAAATAACTAATAAGGATAAATACAACTATGGAGTGCTAGATAGTAGAATATATTTTGGAATAAACATATTGTGTCATTAAAATATTTTATACATGAGTACAAATTGATCATTTTCAATTCAGTCGGACAATTAGGTAGTTTTGTAGTTTGTAATTTAAATAATTATTATGTAACTTAAGAACAATCCTATGTCTATGTGGCTTTATCATTATATTAAAAAAAATATATATTATTAATGATTGATCAGTGTCCCATTGTAGAATTATTAGTTTCCAGACTAGTTCTAATTTATGAGTGATTATATATTTATATAATAATATATATTTTAAAATATGTTAATACTTATTTAACCATGTTTTTAAAAAGATAGATAATTATTTATTAATATAATATAAAATGTATCTATACAATTTTATTTCGTATAAGTACTTTGTACTTCATGCACTAAAGAATTTCAGGAGAAATAAAATGTATTTAATTAATACTAATTATGTACAAACGAGTTTCTGAGAAATCATTTATGATTTATTTAAAATTGCTTTCCTTATTTTGAGAAAATGTAAAAAGACAACGACAATATCTTTCTTATCGAAAATATCTACTTTATTTAACTAAATAAATACTTATAGGTAAATTATTACTATATATTATAATATTATGATTTCGATATTTTGCACCCGATGCCAATTGCATCGGCCAAGTAAATTAGACTATGCGAGCGATATCCGGTTTGCTCTGCATTTCCGGCCGAGGTCAACAGGCCAACCTAGTGCGGCGGCAGACTTCTATTTAGTATATTATAGTGTATCGTGTAACATAGGGTACGATGCAGATAACATGTCGAAACATAAATATTTACGACTACGTGGTTCTACGGTAAATGATACATAGGCACATACTCTTGGCCTACAAATATCCATAGCTTTCGGAAACCATCAACGATTGCAATCGTGGTCGTAAAATTATTAACAAATAACAACAACATGAATAATAATAATAATAATAACATGGTATACGAATATACATTACAAGAAATAACAATGCTGTGTGTTTTTGTGTTGAACTAATTATTATACTCTCTCTCTATTCTCTAACTAATATTATTATACATGTTTGATCGAATTGTTTGTATTCCAAATTGTATGATTAGATTATCATTATATATATATATATATATGTATGTGTCTGTGTCTGTGTATAATAATATAGCTGTATAGGTACTAATCCATAGAATGGGCCAGTGTGGGTGCGATGAACACATGTGTCGGTAATCGTTAACTTATAATTACGTTATTCATACTTGGAAAAATCTATTGATTATTATTGATATGTCCGATAAACGTTGGTAAAATCAATACATATACGTATATGTATAATGACATCTATATAAATTACAGTTTAAGTGTATATTGCTGACTATTATAGTTTTATTATTCTCATGTTTATGCAGGTAACTCTGTGTCGTCTTGAGATTTGTTCAAAATAGTTATCGCCTCAAATGTTTATGTAAATGTGGATGGATATGATTGGATTTTTCAAAAGAAGAGATATATAAAAGAACTAAGAAGTGGATAGTGGATCGAATTGAGGAATTAGTGGGGTATTTCTGGTATTATGAATGTGAGAAGTATTTTATACATACGATTATAGAAATAATAGTTTACAATATTTTAGTTTTTCTGATTTACCTAACATTTGAATCTATCATTGTTAATTGTATGTGTTAGGTCTTAGATACTTTATGCAACTCAAGAAATTGAAATTAAAATAAACAAATTTGTATTTCGTAGTCCATTATGTACATAATATACGTGAATATACATTATAACTAACATAACAAGCCTTAAGATTATATTTCAGCCTATTGAAAAAATACGATTAAGATCATATATTTGTACTGAGATATGGCAGCAGGTGGATAACTTCGGCTTTACATGAAACAACTAAAATCGTTTTATTAAAATAGTTCCAGTCTTCTATAAAAAAATAATTTGATGCCTTTGGGCTCTGACTATATTATGTATTTTAATAACAATTTCGCTTTATTTTTGTATAAATATTTTTATGTAAGCACTAGATCTTTTTATTTTATATAAATTTAAAATATATTTAATTCATTTTAATATTATAGCTACATATAGGTACTGACTGCAGAATATCACATGATTATTGTATTTTTTAGTTATGCTGTTTTTATCTGAACATTTTCATTGTGTTTATCATGTCATTATATATTTTATCGTTTAAATATTTTATCTTACGAATATTTTTCTACCAAATGGTACATAGTATATTTTATTTGAAATGCATGTATATTTTGATGAGCAGGTGTTTATTTTAGGGCTGTAGAACTAACAGTGTTGTATTATATTATTCTTCTGAGTTATTTGTCCCATTCGATCGATATGCATTTGAACCGCTTCATTGGACACCTAAAACTAGACAGGCCTCCCTGTCAATATAAGTATTCTTAAAAAAAAAAAGAAATACGAACAACAATAACAAAATAAAATATAATAAAATTGTTACATTCGAAGATCAACCTTTTATGTATTATAGATGGCAAAACAGTATTATACTTACGGTTTAGGCTCTTGGGATATTCAGATTGAATTTCACCCACTATGAAAAACGAAGGTTAAATGTTATTAGATATTTATAATTTTTTACCTAATGTCAGTTCTTTGATTTTTATAAATGTGTATCACTGTATATCTATCGATAAGGTCTATAGGTATGATGCATTTATACTGTACCTATACTCGATTCTCATTATTAATACACAGTTATCGTTTTTCTTTCGTAATACATATTTGTATTATGTAAAGAACATAAAAGACCATCCGGAATCAAATATGAGATTTGTTGAATAAATTCCATTAGTTATAAATTACAATATTATATAAGAGTACATAATATAAGATAATATAATATGGTAATCTATAGAAATTAGTAATTGGTTAAATTATGCTTACAATAATTGTGTGTATTTTTTCTTTTATTAAAACCCAAGTAAAATTATATAAGTTTTAAAAACCCGTGTGGCGTCAACAATTATATTTATAAGAGAAATATAAAATGCACAATAATGGCGTATTATAATATGATGAGAGTAGTTTTTTGTTACATGAATTACTTGATTAAAAAGTGGCCCAATGGTATCACTTATTCACTTAACTTGGATGTGGGTTAACAAACATAAATAATATATGAGAACTAAAAACCCACAAAAGTCTCTGTAACCTAACATTTGTTTTTTTAAACTATCTTTTACCAATGTAAATAAATATAGGTAATTTGTAGTTTTTTTGGATATTTTATACAACAACAGTTTTCAAGTAGAAAAAAAAAGATTTTAAATAAAATATTTCTTACTCAAATAGCCGCATATACTTGTAAGATTGTTCATTTTTAAATGTTTGTAATTTTATAATAATTATTACTGTGAACATTTCATATAAAATTATAATAGTTTCTAAAACTAATATGGAAATATATATGTAGATATTTATTAGGTATTAGATACCTATATGTGATACAACATAATATTGTGAAGCTAACCATTCTTTACTGAATATTTTTAAATAACACTTGAAAAAATTTATATACGTTTCATATTTTTTTGACATCACTTTACGCAGTTATTTACTTATAATAATAGTAGAGTAAATTTACTAAACGAGACGATTGTATTACTTGTTAAACATAATTTAAATTAATATTTAATTCCATCGTCATTGAGAAAGTTGGTAAATATTAAATATTTGACATCTTAATTATAATTAAATACTTGAATTTCAAATGTACCTTAATACGTTTACATGGACTAAATTTGTATTAGGTACATTTCACTTTTTGATGCGATTTTAAATATTTAGGATTTATAAAATTAAGGAGGGAAATGTTGTGTCGGACCAACTAAATATATAATTTAATAATTAACAAATACTTACTACACAGTGGAAAAATTGATAACAAAACATATTTAATGATGTTGTAAATAAGTTTGCTAAATATTGTATCAACTATGTTTACCAATCTAATACTAAAATAATAACTCAGAAGCATAATCAAATAAAATTAATTATTTTTAAATAACCATAATGTTAATAATATATTACTTATAAATATACATAAATCTTAAATACAAAATAAATAATGTATACATTTGACATGACGCGTGTTTAATGTTTATTGCATTATTAAAATTAAATTGCAATTGGATTAAAATATGTTTTATTTATTGGGTAGGAAATTTTATATTTGCTTATTGAACTTTTTACTAACACAACATTAGGTTTTATTGCAATAGTTTAGTGTAAATTCTATTTACTTATATTACATTAACTATATTGTTAATTTGACAATATAATATTATAATATGTAATATGTAATATTAATGATATGTTTTATCCAGTTAAATTATTATAGATTTTATTACATATCATGTGGTTATTTCTATATTATAGTTCTATCATTACAATATTGTGTATGCTTTTGGCTTGGTCAAGACGCAGAGGTCTGGTTATATAAAAGTAATTTCTAAGAACCGCACCGTAACGGCAACCGACAGGATATTATATTTACGTAGGGTGTAGCTGTGAAGAGTTAATGGAGGGGTGGGCAAGAATGTCTAGCAATTTTTACAATATGGCGGCCTAACTTGGGCCACTTCGGAGGGGGACGAGTTATTATTGCCCAACAGCTACACTACATATTGGACACACGCGTATGCACACGAAATACAACGAAATCTAACGCAAGGACACTACAACAGCACACTATATAGTATGCACTGTAAGGGGCTTCTGCACGTGCAAAACATGATTAAGGATAGGGTTAGGGGAACAAAAATGCAGACATCTTTTTTTTTACTCTATTCTATACCTCATCATAAATATGTATTCTGCGTATGGTAAAATGTATTATGAAAAAATAAAAATAAATATTAGTCATATTATACATACACCCGTTTTTTTCGGCTTTATCATTTATACTTAGGTACGCACAAACAAATAATGGTGAATTAAATTGTTTAATTAAATTTTTTGTTATAAACAAACCGGTTTTTTTTCAAGTCCGTCAAACGGATTTTTTTTAAGTAGGTACTCTATACAGAACATAATCACGGTAGGAAGTAGTACCTAACCCAAACTTAATTAGGAAGAGATTTTAGTTTGAAAAATTGAATGTGTCGTATTATAAAACTATATCCAGCCATTAAATCTATATCATATAATATTACAAAAACAATTTAATACAAATTAAATCAAACAATTAACTTTTCTCCTCGATGACGTTAATTCATTAATCACTGCAAGTGGTGAAAATATTATTTGTATGCTTAATTTGAATGTGGTTCTTAATAATAATTATGTATTAGAAATGTCTAAAATTAATTACCTATCTATAATAATTAGTATAATTAATTTAGTAGTATTACGTAGATACATCCTTGCAGGCTTATAAGTAAATCATCGTAAATTATATATTAGTAATGACCAGAATATACTAATAATTAAACTATTATTTTATTTGCAACAAAATTGACCGTTTTATTTTTATTTATATATTTCATACATTATGAATCCACCATATTATTATGATTGTGTTATTTGCATTTTATACTTCGACAAACGATTTTGTCTTACCTAAAGGCTATAACATTATAATTGAAATTGACCAGCAAAAATCGTTGAAGTATGTAGGCACTAGGCACCTATGTCATATGTCAATTGGCATTTACAGCTCTACACAGAGGTCAGTGATTTTTACCCCTTGAGTAAACCTTTATAGTTTGTTATAAGTAATCGCGTTTCTTTGAAGTTTGAATTGTTAAACTTTTAAGTGTTTATATTAATTGTACGTTTGTTGAAAAAACTCGGTTGGTTGAACGCAAACAATTTATTTGCGGTTTCTGGATTTATTTTCTATGCCTGCATTTTATTTTTCTGATTTTCTCTTCATTTTTACGTATCTATATTAATCTGTGTATGTACTGTGCGGTGTGTGTAAAACATAAATGGTTTGTTATTATTAATAAATTTAATATATTATGGTCTTTGTTTTTTTTAAGAGAGTATAAACAGGTTTTATTTATTCGTTCCTTTTTTTTTGTATTGTTCGTTTAACAGTTTGTTAACCCGTATCACCCCTATATGCATAATTATATAAGCATTTGTATTTTGTAGTAGGTACATTAACCAAGTAGGTACCTATATTTACAATAATTTTTTTTTAGGACATCGGTAAATAAATTATAAAACAAATATTCCATAATCCATTCCAAAACATAGATTGATAGTACACTTTATGGGTAACATTAATTTTTATATTTATAATCAGAGGTATAGACAGTTATTAAATAATATCATGGTAACTATAATAGTTGTAATTCCATTAAATAATGTTCTTTTATGATCTGAAATATTTTTCAAGTAAGTACAAGTATTGTGGTCAGATTGTTAACTAATGTAACTTCAAACAACATTTATAAAAAATGTTCTTCAAGTTTGAAATTAAATTATATTTTTAAAGTGTACAGCAGGAACGTATTTTAAAAGCTCAATGTAGACATTTTGACAGAGCTAAAATTTTAATAATTATGTTTCATAAGAAATAACACACGTTTAGTGTAAACATCAATTTAAATGAGGTTCTGTTTTTTTTTTTTTTTTTATAATTTTGAGTGCTTATTCAATTTCTTTAAAAACATGTTTTTATATTTTGTATACAATATAATAATACGAGTATACATATATAATTTATTTTTTTATTTTGGTATTGACTCTGGACTAAGAACAATTTTTCTTAATTTTGTATAGGTATACCTATACGTATAAAAAAAATGTTTACATGTTTATTTGTGATTTATTTTTTATGATATCTTTAACATAATATAGGTACAACTTAAAATATATGTTTGAAAAAAAAAAAATCACATCATTTTCAATTAAAATCTAGGTGCATATAAATATTATTGTAAAAGGTTCTGATGAGTCCCGAAAAAACATAAATAAACTCTCCCGATTCTAACGAAAAAAAACATTGTACGACCATTATGAAACATGTTTTTACAGTTTGATTTAGCTACTGTAGTTTCATTCTTTTCAGCTGCAGATAATTCGTACTATGCGTCGCAATAACAAATAGGTTACCATATTTCTCACCGTACAGTGTGCGCATAGTTTTAACTTCACTTCCACGATGAAAATAAAATAAATGAAACAAAAATAAACGCAATACAAACGAGAATGTCATGATTAATGTATCTTAACGCCTTTAGTGGTGATAAAACAACGACAAACGCGTACGTTGGGTCTTACGTGAGCCATTAATAATTATCTAACTACGGTGTGATTATAATGTCAAAAGTAAATTATTATGGAAATATTATAAAATATTAATAACACAGAGCGTTTCTAGATTCATGCGAAAGTGTAATCATAGGAAACGATGGTGTCTTGGTCATATTAAATTTAGTTCTGTAGACAGTATTATATCGTATAGATAAATGTTAAAAGAAGTTAGAACGTTTATTTTCTATAGGTAAGACTATAAGAATGTTGTATGGAAAGAGAGGTTCACAAACTGTAGTATGAGTATCGTTTCAGTGGTATGGGAATTAAATACAATTTTTTTTTTTTTAATATTATTGATTAATGTTTATTATTTGCGGGCACCGGTCGGCAATGAAAAGATGAATATGCATTTGTTAGTAAATAAATAGCAGACAAATTATTATAAATGATTATAATATTTTACTGATTTATCGTTTTTAATAGTTTTCGATTTATATAATCGGTGGTAGTGTGGTAGTATGGATAATCTGCAATTATACACGGCATGTGTGGTACGCAAAAAAAAGCTTAAAAACCTCTAGTACAGATGGTTTGTGTAGGTAGTTGATAAAATGTAGCTATATTATGCACATCTATAATAGTGATTTTCGTGTTCAATATATCAATATTGTGATTAGTGATAATGACGATATAGCGGATTTACGACATTGTTATTGTAAATGATTGTCCAAAAACTGTTTCTTTGTAATTTAAAAGGCTTAAATATTCATGTTAAATTATTTTTCCTCGACATTTTGGGTCGAAACCGGTTGGGTATGGTTTATGTCATCAAATTATATCACACGATACCTAATATACTTTACTATACTATAGGTTTGAATGTGAAATAACTTTTATTTAAGGATTTTCAGACGACCGTCCTGTTTTGTATATTTTAAGGTATAGAAACAATTAATTAGCCAAGTCTACAGTACGCATTAAATCAAATGTATATATACCTACTTACCAATAAACTGTTTAGACAGGCGTAATATATTTATATTTATATATGTTTTAACGACTTCTACAATGGCAGTGCATGTCCTGACGTATATTTTTAAGCGCATTAAAAATGAACACCTGTTTCCGACAACGTGTGCTCAGCGCGCCAAATACTATTTTCAAAGCATTATAATAATATAATATATTGTATACTGCTAATACAGAAAGAAAGAGGAGAGTTCTAATTACATTAACCGGACGTGTCTGAGTTTAATTGTTCTATCAACGGGCACATCGACCACGGTTAAATAATATACGTATTATACCTACATTAATTATATTATGTTATACGTAATACATGTGTAAAATGAACGAATTATTAGCGTGTCATTTGCATATATTAAATAATATATTAATATATATATATATATATATAAAAATAGGCGTTTAAATAATAATAACGAAACTATGTGTTTCTAACGGGAGATTCTTATATCATTTTTTATGTGGATTGTGGAAACTATATACACTCTGCTGGTTGACGGTGTAACGTTATATGTATATGTAAACCGTTAATACTCGGGATTCGGTGTTATTACATAGTTTATGACCAGTGCCAAATAGAAAATATTTTGGGATTTTTTTTTATTATTATTTAAAAACTTTATACGGTGCGTACATAAACATATAAGTTACTAGGATTTAACGGTGTCGGGACACTGCATATAAATTGTACGAAATGAAACAAGAATCTTTATGCACCCCTCACGCCATCACGCCATTTATATACTGTACATCTATATATTATTAAGATGACGTTACTGCTACCTGCTGACAATCGACATAAACAATAAAAAACTTCACAATACTTTATTTTAATGATTTTTTTTTTATGTTTAGATATCTAAAGACGGTATCTTAGACCATTGGACCAAACGTCCAATGATACGAATATCTTCAGTAATATTTTGAAGAAAAGTTTATGTTTATCTTAAATGTATTTAAATAATATTATGATGTTATATTACATTATATTTATAAAAGAAGGTTTGATATTATTTGAAAAAATCTAGTGTTTTATGGATGATTCTTGGGATAAAGTGTCAGGATATTCCCAATTCGTTTTACTCTACTCGTTACCGTATGCTAGGCATTCGGTGAGGATGTGCAGCTTAACTGTGAGTGAGGGGTACCTATTGAAACAAATACGTTTAGGGGTAAGTTCCTCTCTTTGCATTGAGTATTTGGGTAACGATGATCGAGTGACCTATCTTGAGGTGGTTATTATGAGAGGTCTTGCGTTTTCTTGTATTGTGTCCTCTGCGAAGAGCCATGGATAGGTGCTTTTGATATCATTGAGTTTACAATAATATTATTTTGTATTTGTGCATAGTGTATTATGTTTGATGTGGACATTGCATATATGTGTTGCCCTAAATGAGTACCTATGTTATTTAGTATGCCTACTCCTCAAACTTGAAACGTGACGAAATTACTGCGCACGGAAGCGACCGGACATGAACGGAAATGTGCAGTAGGAACCAATAATATCTATAAAACCAGCTAACATATCTATGGTTACCAGGTTACGTATAATAGACGTATAGTTAAACTAGGTTAACGATTGTATAATTTTAAAGTACGCAGGTGGTTAGTGTTTGTATAAAATATTGAAATACAATATTATACGTACTCTAAACCTAGTTTAAGAAAAATATTAACCATCATCGCATTGGAATTTTGACCGTGTACCAGGTATACCTATCTCTGTTTTTCAAATTAACGCAAATTGAAAAATAAAGTCTACGTGTAGTGTTCCATTTTTAAATTTATATTCTAGTGGTTTGGCGGGTAAACATAAAATAAAACTAATAATTTAAAAACTAAACACATTTACCAGTTACCACTTAATAACATAATCTATTGATATAAAAGTATAGAAATTTTACCCAAATCCATTAATTTGAAGTTCCTCTAATTTGATTCATTCTATGAGTAATGTCTTTTTTATCATAAACATCTTCATAATAAACATTTTGTTCGATTCAAATTTACAAATTGTAAAATTGAATATTAAAAATATAGTAAAAAACTGATTTAATATATTTAACTGAATGTATTTATTATTATACTATATCATTCGCAATATGCATGTTAATATATTTTATCATTAGTTCATGTAAAGGCACTTCATATTTTATGAAAAAAATATTAGAATGTATAATTTACATTTTGAACAAAAAACCGTGTGTTGAACCATAATACAGTATTTTCAGCCTCTTTGTTTTGTATAAGGCATTACTAATTTTAAGTCTCCTCAACTTGTTATAAGTAGATGACAAGAGAGGTTCTCAGACCGGCTCTTGTAATCACATCAAAGATGAACAAAGTTACAAACTTGAATAAAAACATTTCATTATTTAGAAACATTATACTATTATGTGAATTAGTCTAATGGTTTACTCTGGACCACTAAAGTAAATTAAAAGAGTATTTTAATTACTATTATAATATTTGTAATAAAACCCTATGTTCTAAATTTCCATTCTAACATTTTTTTTATATACATCAAATTTAGGGTTAATATTGATTATAGAATTTAAATTAGCTGAGAATTCTAAGCGTTAAGTGTAGACTTTTATATTTTAAAACTAATTTTCAGTTACATTCAAATCATTCTGAAATAAAAATTATCGTTATAAAATATGTCTACACTATAGGGGATTTATCTTAAATAGAAAGCATACTTACTATATTTTAACAATACACAGTATTTTTATCTAATCACGTTTTGAAGATTTATATTATATTGTGACCATAGGTAAGCCGAAACCTATGTTATAAATGTAACTGTACTTTCTATTTGACACATCAGAATTCAGAGTACCTACCAGAACAATGTTATTTTATTTCATCTTTTAAAATAGTGTAAACACTTAAAATAATAAAATACCTTGTTTAGTCACTGGTCAGTACTAAATTAACTTTTTAATGTGATTTAAATACGTTGATAACTTTGTTTAAAATATATGTATTTTTGGGTTGTCGTAATTATGGATTTTTTTTAATGCATAGTAATTGGTAGAGTCCATGCGTAACGCAATAAAACGTAGGTAGGTACATAAAATATATGTAACTATAGTAATTAAAACTGAAACCCACCAATAGTTCCGTAATATAATTGTAAATTGGTCCGTGACAATGGTACACCATCTTGGATAGATATGGCTAAGTGGTTTTACACGTATAGGCGCCTACAAAACGAAAATGTGACCATAAATTAAGTGCAACACCTTAATTGAATAACAAAATATCTAATCTGATCGAATGAAAACATTTAAGAACGTTCAGCACCTCAGCCAGACGAACAACTATCTCACAAAAAAATAAAACAACATGTCACGAAGTACAGATGATTCTTAATTCATTCGATATTGTGTATAAATATTTTTTCAATATTTTGTTGTTTTATTATTTTTAATATTACTTATGATATTATGCATAATATAATAAAATGTTTAGTAGGCGATCTTGCTATTTATAATAATCAACTATATCATAATGATATATTCGAATCTGATATGATTACAATCACAAACCTACCTGTTGTGTAATATAATATATTGTGATATTATTCCAGTCAGTAGTTTCAGAACAAAAAAAACCTATATTAATGCTGCACGAGACAGATAATTATAAGTTGTAACTATACTTGTGTGTTTATAGTAACTAGTGTATTGTTGAATTTGCGAATAAACAATACTTATATTAAATGTATTAATAATGTATCAAAGAGTTTATTTACTTTTGTAAAACGTGTGCAATAAATACAATCTAATATTCTAATGAGTAATGACTAAAATTACAATAGCCTTAAAATTAAAAAAATATGTAGGTGTGTTTATGATATTTATTTATCTAATAATATGTCAAGCATATTATTTAATGTTTACAATATTTCATTAGTTATTTCTCGCATATTATTAGTTTGTACAATTTAGGCTACCCCACTGCCATATTTTTCATAGAGTTAATATTGCAATTATTTATAATTATTAATTGCATTATCAGTTTATTTTATTTTGAACGAAAATAAGTGTATATAATAAGTGTACACCGCATCATGTATCATTCTTTAAAACTTATAGTATTTATATGTTATGCAATATAATATTTAACCTTATTATAATTGTTTACAGAATGTTTAAAAGTTCATCCTACTTCTTAGTTTTTTGTAATACTCGACCGTATTATGCTGCAGGGGAAATAAAGCGTAGTCAAATTATTTAACTTTATCGTTTTAACGTTTTTAATTGGCAGTTGTGGTAAAAATAACAATTATCATTATTGGTAATTGCCTGTGCGAGAATGGACTATTGACGGGCAGATTGACAATTGCATAAATTATTTATTGCAGGAATGCTGTGCGTGTAAGCACCGTGGTTAGACTTCGCCGTCACAATGACGGAATACAAAGTACCTACCCGTTGAACCAGACAGATATGGCATCGGGCGTGTACGAGAAGGACATAAATCCGGGATTATGTGTGTGAATTATTTTGGAGGACTAGCGAGGTAAAGTAAAAATAAAAAAACAACATCTTGTTACAAGATAAGAAGTGTTGTCCGTTATTAAATAGTCTTTAAAATACTGCCGAGTTAAGGCTTGACATAATGAATAGTTAATGTTTGTGCGCAGTTGAATGGACTTCATGTCGCGGTTAACGATTCGTCGGTGGTGAAATATTTCAGGATGCTTCCATTGTATAATATGTAGTTATATACCTAGGTATAATAATATTATACAGAATGGCGAGCACTAAAATTTTATTTGAAAACAGCGTAAGCCAGATCTTAGAGGTTGGGTCGCAGTATTTACAAATTTAAATATGCTTTTTATCGATACCATTATACATATTATTACTGATTGTCTAACATTTTTATGTATTTAATTAAATGAAATAGTATTTAAATAATGATTGTAAAAACTGACAAAACACGCATAAAAAAAAATATTAACTAAATCATTTTAAACGAATGGTCCGACCTTGTAATATTATGCCCCGGACCTCGACATTTTATTATATTATATTAATCGTAAAATTTAACCTCGAAGCACATATAGTATCAGAACTATCAACACAATATAGCAAGCTAACCGATATAATATACCAAAATAATTATGATTTCGAAACTTTCAATAATCAAAACTAGCACAGTGAATTAGTCAAAATTACTTGTGTGACTACGAACGATGGGGCTGCTTTAAATTTTCTATTGTATACACCAGTGTATTTGTCTAGTGTGAATATTCAACTATCATAATAGTAAACATAATTATCATATGTGCTCGTAAACACATTGTTCGTACTGACGATGAATTAAAGTGCACTATATACACTTCTCCTAGGTACTATAAAACAATTGAAAAGTGAAATTTGATGAGGGTAAAAGTGTAACTAGGGTATTTTCTTTTTTTGCAAAATAGATGTATATTATTATGAAGTACGGGAAACAGGGAAGGTTGAATGACATCGTGTTGCTTTGATCTCAGTAAGTAGTTGTCCTTTAGAAATTGTACTCATTGCAGACATAATAAAAAGGAGAAATATACCTACATTACGTAGGCTGTTTAGTTTTATTTTTTACTTTCAACAAAAATTAGCGAATGTGATCCAGCTACGAGTGGAATGGAATTAACTTAATTTCACTAGTTATTATTTCATTTTTCTGTGCATATTACCCATTTATTCTATACATTACTAGTGTCATTATATTGACTTACAAATATAATATTGTAATAATTATCGTACTGATCTTACAGTTAAATCCATAATATATAACGTTAATAATACGTCGATGTAGTAATAGTGTAATACTCATATATATGAGAACTTACTAATGCTCCTAACAAAAACACTCAGTGTGAGTACCTACCAACACCAATGGCTTAATAAAAAAAAAACATTCCAATTCTTGTATGGAACTAAAATTTTAATCGAAGTATAAGAACAATGTCAAACATTCCATAACTTTTAATATTTAATTTAATTGTATAATTAAATATAAAATTAAATAAAATAAATTTTAAAATGTGAACCAATGTAAAATTATAAAGGACAGGCAATAATAAGTAATAGGTAATAACCATTAACGTTGAAGCATTAATTATAAATTAAAAAAAAAAAAACTATTGCATAATAATATTACGAAGTTGGTAAATTATTATATGATATGAACCAATATAAACTGTATATTTCAAATGCAATTATTGAACGGTGCAGTCATACAATATTTATATAATATTATGGGTACCTACCTCTTCTATACTACTTAACTAAATATATAATTTTTTTTAAACAGATTTGGTTTGAAAAGTAAATAATATTATAAGTGATCCCGAAACCTGCAGATATAAACAATAATAAATTGTGACTTATGGTATCGATTTTTAAAAACGAATAAATTAGTTGGAATCTATGAATGACTCAATAATTAGATTAGTAGAAATCCTTAAGTAATATCTATAGGTAGGTAGTAAATAATGCACAGTGCATACAATAACTGGCATGGAAATAGTCGATAACGATTATTTTACGAAAAGCACTCGAAATCGAATGGTTAAATAAATATTTTTTTCACTCTTCAAACGTTGAAAATTATTCGGTTGATTTGAATTTCTGTAATATATGTTCACTGTTCGATTGTACATTATTATAATATTATTGATATGCATACATCGTATATGGTTCTGAGGTCCTTCACGTTGTACATCTGCAGGTATATTATGTCAATAGCCATCAGCACCGACAATTCACTGCTTATCATACCCCACTCTATATGCGTATTGCGTATTATAGTATATACATTTGCATGTATAGTTGTTTAGCGGTTAACTGAAGAGTTTTAAGACTGTGGGGTGGAAGACACACGAGAAAGAAAAGGTATAGCCGTCCGTTCTTTTATAGCCAGAAAACCGACAGACAGGCGAAGATTTTGGGACGAACACTTTTCCCACATTCTTTGTAACTTGCATATAACGAATACACACCCACACACACTCGCCCACACCCACTCACCCACACACGCACTCTTGCCTATAAAACCTTGCTAGAGCCGTTGATCGCGGAGGTAGATAAACTCGATCGAAGGGATATAAATTCGGCTTCGATTTAAGGGTGTGTAAAACGAAAGTGAAACGGACGGGTTGAGTTCATTTCCAAAGTGCTTGGCATATGCCAATATTCTGCTGCCGTTGCGTAGGTGTACTTGGAGGTAATTTATTATTGGTCCCTCTTGTGCGCATAATATAATATGTAGGACGTAGGTATGTATTGTGAATACGAACAGACGCCTAAATTGAAAATGCCAACAAAAAAAAGTTCAATTGCTACTGCGTTTTAAGTGAATATCCTATTATACATACGTCTACCTACCGTCCTACCTACACATATTATTATTATAAAGGAGTTTATTTAAATTGATTTTTAATTAGAATTTAAAAAAATAATGTTATGACCTATTTAATATATTTATAATTAAATAACACCAATAAATTGTTTTTTTTTCTACATACTATACTTATGTTTTAACTTTTAACAAAACATTTATATAACAACACGCATAGTGCAAGAGTCTATTTAAACAAATTTAATAGAAATGTCATGTTATACTAAAATAATAATCCATTATAATATTATATTACTTATTATTTTTTTGTAAACTGAAATTATTATAAATATATTACACATAACTAGAATGTATAATATAAATGCACTAATTATGCAATATTGCTACATTGAATAAATAAAATAAATAAACTTTATTTGACAGTTAATAAATTAATAAATTAACTTCAAACGTTCACGTGGTGTTTTGATTTTTCTGATTACCTAGATTTACATAAAATATCGACAGTTTCCATTGGAGAGTTTCCAATATGGATAAACATACCATGATATATGTGCTATAAGAAGTTGAAGCCACGAGCACGTTTTAAATCTAAATTAGCACTTTGGAGTAAGGACAGTATCAAACTATGTAAATTGTAAATACAATACCACACGGTGTATAATAATAATACATACGAATAGGTACATACCTACCTACATAATGCCTTACTAAATTAGGTAGGATAGTACTTTCAATAAAGGTTCTACCAGATCAGAGCAATAGGTACAACGTTTTTTACTTTTTATTGATTGTTTCCCAAGGCCTTTGGAGCAGTAGAGTCGAATAGGTCCGTTGTTTCATAAACGTGTACTGGTATTGTGTGTTCTCGGTGTAAACTGTATTGAACGTGACTGAAAAAAATATAAAAAGTCGCCCTACAAGTCGTATAGACTGAGATTACTTTTTGCCACTAAAGCAATTAAAACTTACAGAAAATCAATTAAGTTTTGTTTACACAAAACGCTGTGAACGCCTTCGATTAGTGTACATTGTCGTTCCGAAGAAAAACATTATTGGGTCAACAACAGTGATAAAAACAGGAACAATTAACAATATCAAATATACGCTTCGTGTTGATGGTTTAAAGGACACTCGCATAGTCGCATGGATATTTATAACTTTAGGCGAACCGTTGGAAAAAAATCACCATGAATGGGACGAAACACGTTGACTAGAAAATGTAAAACAAACACGGTACTTATTTTGTGATTTGATGTCTTGTCGTATTTTTCTGGCACAAAACTTTCTGTTCATCAACGCAAAAGGTTTTTTTTTACATTGTTGTACATATACACACTTATATACATGTATACAATGGGGGAAAGCATTCGACGAGTAAAATATAAAAAAATCATTTGACAGGTACGTCATTTTTCTTACAAAGTCCAAATTGGGTGGAAAAAACTAATATTATTTAGCTTATCAGTTTGTCAATTTTTTTATAAATCTTCACTAATAGGTTTTTTGTTTTGCATAAGAAACTTTTTTTTTTAAATTAACTGCAGATTCTAAAAGTACAAAAAGTACAAATATAAACGGATATATTTATCAAATAATTCAAGATTGAATTTTAAGATGATGTTGTCGTAGTACCTCCGCTATAGGAGTCCTCTATACAGTCTGTTTAATCTGCATTTTTATTTTAACCTATATTCACTATCAATTGCTCTTATTGTTCTCTTTTTTGTAACAGATCAAATAAAAAGATGATGTTAAACAGCACAATGAATAATTGCTTACCTACCTACATATTATTATAATTGACGATTATTTTATTGCTATAATATATTATATAGTTTTAAAATTAAGATTATGCACATTATTAAATGTATTTTATTGTGAGTAGATACTTTGGTTTGTGTTAAAATACTTAAAAATGTTATTTTTCAAAGAAGGTTCCTTACCTCTACTTGTTTTATTATTGGTAACAACATTTTCTTACAATAATATGGATCTATAGGTTAATTTATATACTATATAAACTATATTAACTAGGTAAATGTTTCGATTGTAATTTTTCTTTATATAATGTATCGTTGGTACTATTAATCGTTATCATGACTCAAATTAATTTAAAATGAATAATAGGAAATTTTACTGTGGTGTGTATGTTAAGATTATTAAACTTTTGCATTATATTTTAACACGACTATCTACCTACCCATTTGAAACGAGGTTGTGAGATAAATAAACATAATATATTATACCTATTAATTATTATAATATAAGTACAACTGTTCAAAAAATTAAATTCAACAGTGGTTAGGTTAAACAAATTAATGCACAATTTATAGCTGAATAGGTACATTCAATTACAATAGAATTATCGACCGACAACATTATGTCCAATTTGTAACGGTGAAAATAATTTTCGATTTATAGTATTTACATTCAATTTGAATTTGAATGGTGAATAATGTTTGAATAATGTTTGCTGCGCGGTTTGCCTTGCGATGTATTATTATAAAGAAAAAATGTGTGAAAGTTTTGAATTGGCCTCGAAAATCTGCAGTTTCCTGTAGGGATTTTGCTGGGTTTTAAGCCTGCCGATGATGGCATTTGACGTGGTAATAGTATTATTAGGCTCATACAGACTCTACTGGCTCTATAATAATAATATTATTATCGACGAAGTCATGTGCTCTGGCACATAAAAGAAAACGAAATCGTTGACGTTAACCGTGTTACCTACATAATATACTTAAAGCACATGCACATACTAATACAGAGTGATTCGCAGGCTCACTTCAATTTTTTCATTAAATAATAACTATACTCGAATTCCGATTTTGGAATTTTGAAGTATATACTTCACTATATTTTAAAATATGTACTTGGATTTGTTTTATCTTCTAAGAAGTGCTCTGTGGCTATACAAACTAATTTTTTTTAAATAAGAATCAACCTTTTTTACTTTAAAGTTTAAACAAATGATTTTTTGAAAATATTGATTCAATCTAAATCAAAATGTCAACAAGCATATGCAGTTTAGAATTATTAAACTTTGTTTAAAGGAAAATAGGGTACATAATAAAATGTTTAGTGTTTTAAAATCTTAAAAATTGTCCTAGAAAAATATAAAATAGCAACATATCCAATCTAGTTCTCGTTATACGCTCAATAAACTAATTTTCCTTTTTTTTTCACAAATTTTAAAGTTACACACGAAGTTTGTTTCGCCACAGAACACTCCATAAATGGTGTGACAAATGAAAATCTAAGTATTTAAAACCTATACCTATATAATATTTAAGTACTCCAATAGTTGGAATATGAATAAACCCATTATTAAAGAAAAAGGAGGGTGTTTACGCTTCGCGAATCACCCTGTATACATAGTTACTTATGATATTCCGCGTACGATTTTCCGGTCGTGCGATTAGAGGTAAAACGGAAGAAAAGGCCTTGAACTCGTTCCGGTGGTGATTGCGACGGGTGACAGTGGCAGAGAAATGTACAATAGATATAATATAATGTGTACACACTTAGGTGTATGACATCACCCGCATAAAACTAGATCGGTACGTCTTGTGATTATTATTATTATTATTACCATAGCGTATAATAACATTATGATATTGTGTACGAGATATTATATACAATTACTATAGCTATATATTGGTGTAGTGTGCATGCATTTCGTGCGTGACGAAAAAATAATAATCGAATTTTAGACGTATATTTGCTTAACTACCAGTTATGCTCGTGGTGCACTTTTGTTACGACTGCACCGTTGTACGTACCTTGTACGGTTTGGTTATTAATCTGTTATTATATAGACGCCTATGCGTTGTAGTTTGCTCTTAAATTTAGTTTAAAGATTCTCAAATTAACTATTTATAGATTTGGGATTGAATGAACTGAGCTAGGAGTTACAAACTCTTGTGAAAATCGTATAACCTAGACTCTCAGGGTCGACATTGAAAGGCTGAGTATCGATACTCTAACTTGAGAATTCTGGAATCGAGAGTGTGTATGGAAATTCTTACTAACCTTATAGTTAGAGAATGTTATGAAACTGATTAGGATTTTGTGGGTATAAACATTGGAAGGATGGGTGAAGTGTACCCTTCTATATGTTATAGAGTATAGAGTATAAACTCTTAAGTTAAAGTAGTAAATATATACAATTTACAAATACAACATCACAAATATTCAAATATTAGAAATATCATATTATTAAGTTTTGTGCAGAGTTCTCTCCAAGTCGAGAGAAAATAAAAATAAGCTTACCAATATATATGTTTATAATAGGTATGTACTTGTATATTTATATTTAGATTTCGATATTAATAACATTAACTGTATCAATATCTATAGGTATTATTATTATAATAGTCACTACTAACAACTCGTCATTAACTAGAAATTTCTGCTAATGAAATACATTTTCGATTAGATTTATGAATAAGTTGTAATGCTATATTATTGAAGAGGACGGAGTGACCGAGCGGACTAAGGCGTCGGTTGCGACGCACACAGACGCCGGTTCGATACCTCAGCCATGGGCGGAATTTTTCAAGTCACGGTGTCCGGAGAATAAGTACCGCCATCCCCCATCCGGACATGGCAGACACCTATACGGTTGCGCAAATCAAAAATTCTGCCAAAACGAACACTCACGTGCCCCCCCCCCCCCAACAGAAACCTACAAACAAAAAATAGCTAATGGTCTAAGCTGCAGGGATCAAGCTCAAAAAAAAAAAAAAAATTATTGAGATAACTGAATAGTACGAAAAATTATAATTTTTATAGGCAATCTTAATTTCCGATACATCGTGTAAAATTGTTTATGCCTGATGCAGTCTTTTGTATCCATAAAACAATTTAAAATTATTTAACTAAAAATAATAATAAAATTCATGTTTTTTATAAGGTGAAAATTAATCGTACAATTTGTATATACTTTTAACTCTGAGCGATATTCCACATATTAAATTCTAATAAAATATTTCGTCAATTTTATGATTTTATTAAAGACAATTATTGAAATATTACGCATATGATTTTAATTAAAACAACGTACCTACTTATTAAGGTATTTTTTTTAAATCTGTACAACTATTAATTTTATAAGTAAAAATGTTGATTTTTCCTGGAATTATCCATTTGTTTCTCTGAAATACTAAATGTGTAGACGCAAAATTGTTACGAATTTCACATTTTCACCAGAGTTGTCGTTGTTGTGCAAACGTTTCAATTAAACATTTGTCGTAGCTCATTTCCAAAAGTAATAATATTCTCTACGGACTACAAACAACGAAATTCTAACGTGAAATTCGATTTGACCGCACCCAGCTAGGGATGAATAATTAAGTAATTGTTTACTTAGTGTTAACTGACAACAGACTGTGCTCAACAATAGTTTGGTTCAACGACAACGGTCGAGTAAATAAATAATTTCGTATACCGCTGTACACCCAGCAAAACCATATAACTTGTATAACAAATATAGGTATAGATATGTATATAATGCTCAGACTCCTAGTGTATTACCTACATTTATGTGAGTTAAAATACAATTCTTAAATGTAAATTATTGATTTATTATAAATAATTCTGTTAAGTATGTTATATTATAACGAGTACACACCTATAGGCACTCGTTATTTTTTCCAATTAGACAACGTTATTAATACAGCACGCTGTGTGGGATAATATTTATATTATTACGCATAACTCGAGTAACATAATTTCCTATCTGTCGAGTTTTAAATCATTATTTGTGTGTGCAATTATTCGATTATTATTATAAATTAAAATTGAATAGCAAAATAAAAAAAAGTTTTAAGCTCGGTTAATCGTCACAACATTATATTGCAGCGTAAACCCTTATAATGTCCAGTTCGGTGCCTACTGATTCCTTTCGAAATACCGCACGTATAGCTGTGTAGTACAAGTCAGTAGATATATCAATATATTATATATGTGTATACCTTAGGCATTATAATAACTTAAATATCCAAAAATTTGCCCAATGTTAAGAATTTTTAACAGTTATCACGTTTAAAATAATAAATGCGCTCTGGACCGGTTGGATTAAATAATTTGCGAGTAGTTTTTTTAAAATTTTATTTTAATGTAAACGTTCGATTTGGTATTCATAAATATTTAAAATCCGTCTTTTTTATAAATAAAACGTCCGATAAATAGTATATCAACAACAGTCACGACCACTAAAACATAGGTAATATCATATTATTATTATTAAATATTATAATATTATACGTTGTCGGCGATGCTCACGAGACCCGCTGACCAATATTACCGGTCGACTTTGTCAGCAGTAGACCGTGCAAAATTCGACAGTTTTTTCCCTTCGTTTTTGTTCTTTTCCGACTGCTGGACACCAAAACCCGAAAACATATCAGATGCGATTAATTTTGAAATAGAGAATAATAATAATAATAATAAAGTACGTATCAATTTTCAATGGGTTCCGGTTTGGGGGAAAATGAGATCCAGACCGTCGTGTGCATATAAGTTTATAGCATACATATACTTAATATATCTGATACACGCAGCTATAATAAATGTCACCATTAGGCCACACTGCCCTCGAAACTATATAAAAACCTGTGAGCCCAAGATAACCCAACAACCAATAGTAATAATAATAATATACGTTTAAAAACAGAACTGTCCGACGACGACGACATTGTGTTTTGTACTTTTGAGTCCACTTATAATTATTGTTGTCGGACATCGTTTTCGCGGTTACACTAGTACCTACCTATATAGTATAATGTCTTTCGCATATTCTGCAGCGGCCATATAATAGCTATATAGTGGACTACGACAGACCTCTGCACCAGCTAGAGCGACGTGAGAGTTAATTTTTTCACCACAATGACCCGACTGGCGGTGGCGTAGACTACTATAATAATAATATGTTCTCCTTTCGTCGTCTTCCCCTCGGCACTAATAATAATAATAATAATAATAATTATAATTATTATCAACGAGAGAATTAAAAGAATGAAAGAAATAAAGGAGCCCCGTGTGCTGAGTATAATGTAAAACTACACTGGGTATGCGTAATATACTATTAAAAGTATACCTATATGCATTATTATGTATATATCACATTTATTATAATAATGTGTGTTGTGTGTGTAGGGCCGGCACAAACGGGTCAATTTTCTATGTCGCCGTCGTTGTCGTTGGTTATAGGTTATAGGCACCTCCATATTCTATACCTATAATATACGTGAGTACACGTAGGTACTGCAGGTACGAGCCGCAAAAGAGTTTTTATTATTATTATTATTATTTTTCAATTTTATTTTAGCCGCCTTGGGGGCATCGCTGAGTAACGCGAGTGTATACATGATTTGTGTGCGTGTGTGTAGTGTTTGAACGGTCACGTTTTTGCGTATTATTTTAACGACGACGATGGAATAAAAAACAAAACCTATTCAGAGCGTTAACAAAACGCCATGTCGGCCGATCGTTTCCCCAGAGCAGCGGCTATATAGGAACGATGACGCGCTGTCTTGCTGCAGGTCTTGGAAAACTGTGAGCCCGAAATTGTATTTTCGATAGCCTCCCCGGGGCAGGTTTGGTACATTCTGGCAGTAAACGACGATCCAGGGCCCGATGTTGTGGGTGTGAGGAGGGGGTGGAGTTCAACTGAGACCGCAAAAACCGTTGCACACGAGCGCAAAAAATACGCCATTCCGCCCCGCGGCCATCTGAGAGAGTCGCGTTCTGTGTACGTCTATGTTGTATAATATAATATTACCCATATTATTATTATACTGATATGTATACTTATATTTTAGTAGAACGAACATTTCGTATAAACTTGAAAATGTTTGAGTTTTTACGAATCCGTTACATTTTATTTACTCTACATCCTTCGTGTATTGCGATACCGTGGGTATCATTCACGTTTTGAGGATAATTATTTTTCCATATCTCATATCGATTATACTATGCATTGTGTACATGGCCGTTATTAATAGAAAAACACGGAAATTGTAATATACCTATTGTCATGTATTTTAAAATTGGACGCAACCAGCCTTCTCTTAGAAGTTTTAAATTTCAATATATATTTATATTTTTATTTTTACACAAATCCATTACTGTTGTAGACTCAATCATATTGAATACATATTTTGTTAACTAGGTAATTTATTAGCAAAAATTACTTTGTTTAAAACAAATTACATTTAAATACAGCAGTTATGTATTGTACAATAAACGATACTCAGAACTCTACCTGAATTGTACTGCGATAAGCAAAACATTTAGTTTACAAATAGGGCATATAAATTGGCAATCTAACTATAAGACCAGGTAGGACCTCTCTTTGTTCGAAAATAAAGATAACCAATAATATATTTCATGAAATATATAATATTGGGTATTGTATTAAGTATTATACCAGTAGATATGAGTAGGTATATAGCACATATTATATTATTATACATTGTATAGTTAGTGTAAATTTGTCATGTGAGATAAACTTTGAAAAATAGTTTTCACGGTGGCAAAAAATTACGAAATGAATATTGTAATTATAACACGGATATTAATATATTATTGTACGATACTACGATGGTTGTTTTAACAATTTTTTTTTTGATAAATCGAATTCACCACAATGAATCCGATTTTGAATTATTTTAAATTATAATATAGCAGTTTTATTATACCATTATATTGTAATCAACACAAGTGTCAGCTCTAAAAATAAAAAATTAATAATTTTATAATTTATTATATATTTTTCAAGTTGATTAGGGAAATTCATGATAATCGTCATAAATCGAATATCAAGCGCATATTATACACTACGCACCCACGCGAAGGCGATTAGTGTAATACACACAATCAGCTTTTTGATTTTATTGTTATGTAAAACATTTGTACCCTTGTTAAACATAATAATATATAGATGGTACCTTCAATATGATTTTGTATGCGATTCATAATTTAAAAGTCGATATAATATTGCTTAAGTTCAGTGAAACGTATGAGTCCACCACCGTCCACCACAGAAGTCCTGACATCCAGTTAGTCGCTCTATACACTGCAAAATATGCAAATGATTGGGTTGAAAAGGGACCTGTGACTTTTGAGTAACAAAGACTTTAAATAACAATAGAAAATATACCAATAGACATACATGTATGTGCACTCTGTTCACATAGTGTGTAAATCGTGCTTCACGCATGTACGCAATTATATTATATTCGTTTATATATGTCCATATTAATACGTTGGCCGTGACAAATATAGTGTTGCTCAACAATTAAAACATTGATTTTTATCAAAACTATATTGGCAAGTATAAGTAAATGTAGTGAAATTAAGTAAGTAATTATGTAATTATTTTTAGACATAATTTATAACAATGAGTGAAAACTATACCATTAACGTATACTCGAAATATTCAATGGCTTGGAAATCTCGAGTGCTTGTAGAAATATTTTTTATCTTATTATATCTATTGTGCCAGTATTATATTATTTTAAACACACATATTTTTTAGTTTCAAATGTTTGAAGTAAAATGACTTAAATTTTAGCTTGTATGCTATAAATTATAGTGATAATCAAGTAGTTATAAGTAATTAATAACATGAATTTTATAATTTATATAGGTACACTTTATAATTTATATTACACGTTAGTATGAATTATTATTATAATACAATTATTTACGTATATTTAAACTTGTATAAAAACAAAATATAAAATCGTTACATTATCATTGTAAATAGATTTGTCGTTTTGTTCCACGAATTTCACTTTAAAATTTGATCTGAAATTACTATTTGCTTAGTCGTAGATAATCAAATTATTATTACCTATATTTAATACATATTATTATGATAATATTATCTTGTATTTTTGCACCGAATTAAAGTTACTCTATAGTCTATATATAATAACTTTTTACTGGAATTTGAGTAGGAGTAAAGAAAAACATCTTGGGAATCAATCGATTGGTTTTCAAACCAGTTTATGGTGTTGTGTGTTAAAAATTCCAAAGAATAAAATATAATGAAGAGTTTTTGGTTTTAATTTTATTCGTTAAAATAATATGTATATAACATATTATGTTGTGCGCTATAATAGATTTTAATTCTATTCATTACTGCAATTCCACGCCGATGAGAACTATACATACATTCTTTCTAAAAGTAGTCGAGTTTTACGTAATATTTTAAAATTCTTCTTATACGCAATTCTTTTTCACAAGAAACTTGTTCGTTGCACATTGAAAACACAATAGATAAGATGCTGGAGACTACAGCTACAGTCTTGTGTAAAATTCAATTTACACAATTTTTAATTACGAGTTAATACACGACTACTACAAGACACACTATCCGCAGTATTATTCTTGAACAACATAATTATTTCATCGATACCTACCTTATAGTCTATAATACCAACGCAATTATTCTAATAAATTTGTATAGTTTATACATTTTTATCGTTATCACTATTCCAGATTAGTGATCGGCATATTATCTCTTCTATTCCTAACATACTCGATCTTTTTATCTACTGTAAAATCTTGTTTTAAATCAATTGTATTGTAAAATATATATTTGTCAATTCTCATAATAGTAATAATTAATAGGTAAGTTAATTCACTCTGTGGTGATTAATCTGCAGTTTATAAAAACAATTATAATGAGCACTCTTTTGCTAATCACCAATTTATAAGTTATGAAACTGAAAACTTCCATTTACAACTTCCATTTCAAATATTTATGAACGTATCGTCGAATGGAATCATGAAACGAAAAACGTGTAGTACACTATAGTTGATGTTGCATTTTGTATGCAATAAAAGAGTCATAGATAGTATTGCTTTCTAATATATATCCCAAGTTAAATGACCTTTTTTTTAGGTCGATATTATATTGCCACATATTTTATGCACCTATTTATAAATAAAGCTTAGAAATTATAACGTAATTTCGTACTTAATTAAGTCTAAATTATCTTTTATAATAACCAAAACACCGAGATTCTTTATTAACCCAGTAAAACACTCTCAAAAATTTAACGAAGAAAATTAAGTAGAAACGTAGAATTTAACTTAAGGCTGGCTTAAAAGTTAAATTGTTTGAATAATTGTGAAAATGCAATTTATTTTTTAAGTTTTACCCATGAATTGTATTAATTTTAAAGTATAGCGACTAATATCCACAGTTGTTCAAACCTTAACAGATCTTGATAACAAGAAAACAAATAATAATGCACTTACAATATTATAATAATATATAAAACAACAACGACCAGTATTTATATTCTTATGATAGAAAATAATGCATTTAGGTTTTTATTTTCACTTTCAGTGGAGTACTTATATAATATTATATATTATACAGTATGATGTACGTACACAAAATCGAAATGTGCTGTCTTACGGAAACAGTGTATATTATGTTGTATATGGCATACGTATAGTATTATATGTATATGTGTGTTTCATTAGACTTGTCAAGTCTCGTAATGCGATCGCTCGGACAAAAGAATTGGTTGTGGTTAGTATAGGTACTCACGTATATAATATATTATTATATATTGCTCATTCCAAAAATCAACAAAAGGTGAACCGAACCGCAATGTTGGCCAAGGCCTATTAACATTATCTGTATGGTGAAACTTTCTAAAAACTAGTGTCCGATTTATGGCTTTTGCAGGACGATTCCGTTGAGGACATTTAAATATTAAAATTAAAATTTTTTTTTTTTTTTAAGGCATAACAGGTATAATGAGTAAGTGTGGTGACATAAAATAACATTTGACATAGGAAAATTAATTGTAAAGTAGGAAGGCTCCCAGCAGTGCTACCTGACAAGATAGAGTATACAATCTAAAACTAATATTATGATGCAAATCGTTCGTTGCATAATTCGAATAAAATCGATAATAATTATTACTATTTACTGCACATCGTAGTACCTATACCTACGTCAAACATGGCAAGACCATCTATTGTTAATACACTCACACATGTTTAGATTTCCGTTCGGTATCGGCGGACTTATAGTGTTTGGGTAAAAATTTTAATATTCACGATCTAGAAATATGTTACTAATAATATTATAATATGATTATTTTTTTTTTACTATTATTTGTACGACTGTATACATAATGATATGGTAATATAGTACATAATACATAGTTTGTTTTACATAATAGAAATGTACATAACATTGAAACACATAAGAAATGATAAGGAAGTCTCAAAGTTGGATAGATACCCACATTTTTTTAAATTTTTATTTAGACTTTGTGAGTACAATATTAGTCTTGACAATAATTACATACTAAAAAATACTGTAAGTATAAATACTGGAATGTTACAATAATTACAAAATTCATGTATGAAATCGTTCATCATAATATTTTGTTTATACATCTCATGATTATAAATATAATACAGTACCTACATTTGTTCTTAAATTTAATACGAAATATTTCTGTCCGGTGACCTCAGACAGAAATGGGGGTATTTGCAGGGGAATACCTTAATCACGACGAGTTTAAGTTTCAATTTAAATGACAAAATGATTGAACTTTTCAACGATCATTCTTGATTTTTCCTAATTTCCATGGGAATTCTCGCATTTTTAATCGAACTTTTGAGCTTCCGATTTTAGTGTTTTAGCTATGGTTAAATAGTAAATTAATAGTAGGCCGACTGCAGAGTCCCAGTCCACCCCTGATGTTTAGTGTTATCTTTAAAAAGAAAAACACTGTACTAATGCGATAACTTCAAAGTCCAATTTAAAATAAGCAAGGTGTTGTAGCTGGTTCTTCAATAAATGAGTGTTCTATAATGTCATTATAATGGTTATATTGATAATTAAACGTACCGAGATAGAGATATAATAAATAAATTATAGACAATTTTATTATAATTGGTTTATGTAACATTGAGGTAAGAATAGAAAGGAGATCTACTACAGATTAACGAATTAAAATCAGAAAGCCCTTTTCATGACTATATGGTTTAATATTGGAATATGCAATATTGCGAGAGGTACCTAACTTTAACATGTCTTTTTAAAATATCTGTGGACTAGTTACGATGTGATCTCCACACAGTATTTTCCATGCAGAGTTGTCGACGGCTAGTCGTACAACAAGTGGATCATAATAATTATGCTATATAGTGGAGCTTGTCGTGAAATCAGCTGTACAACAATGTTAAAGTTTCGGCAATCATAAGAAGTATAACATATTAGCAATATTATTCTTATCGATCCCCACGCCTCGTCTTTCGTGTTATTCGCGGTGTATCGTTTATGGTTTTATTTTTTTTTTTATTGCAAACAGCATTAGGATAATATTGTTGTGCGTTTATAATAGTTGTGAGACATTCTCTTTCCCCCGATATGCCCACAATACGTAACAATAATATACTTTGTATTCTTTTATTATTTTGTTAATAGATTTTATTTTTTTATGCATTGGTTCTTGGTGGTGTATATACCACCTACTTTGTATGGAAAAACTATAACCGTTTCCCATTATTGAAAGTAAATTGCCCTCGTTTTCTTTTATATTTTTTTTCCATTACACACATATACTAATATTTAATCGTACCGAATTTCGATAAACCTTATTTATTCGTGTGACGTATATACGTTTTCGTTATTCCACGTAAACAAGTTATTGTGGATTTAGTTCGATTTTGTTTTTCCAATCTAAAATGTATTACCGTTCGAGATGATTTTTGCCACGAATTCTTACGTTTTTTAAATTCGTAAATCCAAGACTGTTTACGACTATAAGAGAAAATAATATCCCTTGTACGAGGAAACAGAAATAATTTTATTTAAAAAAATTAAATCTGTTATGCTTACCGATTCCCATATAACAATATACCATAACATTATGACCTTTTTAATCGCTCGAGTATTATTAGTTATTGCGCTCGGGTATGATTATGCAACACACTATCATTGTCATATAATATGATGCTGTACGCAGTGTACACCTACAATGCGGTTGTTGCGGAGGGAATATGCAGCGATTTGTCATTTGTCATTTTCCCGTTCGTTTTTATTAGTCGGTTTATCTCGAACGTTGCGAATATTACACATTATACATACCTAATATTATTATATTGTTATATTATTATTATTATTATTATTATATACAATACATACTATACACGAGACACGCGAACGAGACGACGCGCTCGCGTTACGCGTACATTATAATATATTATTATTATTATTACGCCGCCACCGCAGCGCAGTTATTATTATACGCGAGTTATTCGTTCTGATAACGCTAATGTTCGAACGTGTTTCGCATTCAAATCGTTTATTGCACCCGCGGTAATATTTTCCAAACATTTGACGTTTATACACTCTTATTTTTTTATATTATTAGCCCCCCCCCCCTACTCCTCCTCCGGTACAGCAGTAGGTACCCTAACCACCCGCGGTTGTTTCAATTCGTTTATTCTGCGCGCGTGTATCTCTTGCGTTGTAATATACTTTTTACACGTCATGCGCGTTATGCGTTAAAATGTATACACACGCACACACACTATCAAAGTCCTATATGGTCCAGACAATCGTGCTTGGTAGTTATTTTAGTAAGTATCTTTAATAAATTGTATTATACTATCTTTAAACGTGTTAGTATAGTGTAAGTAAGTAAATACAGTGTATTTAACGATTAGTGAGGCTGTGGTGGAAACTTCTATGGCTCAACAATATCACTGAATAGCATATAACGAGAGAATATATATATATGAGAATAGTTTAATTAATTAATTACTTAATCCCTGACACAGTGACACCCGTCTATAATAATTATACAATATAATATATAGTAATAAAAGTGTTTGAAATTTGGAATAAGAAAATAAACAAAATAAAAATATTCTTATGTTTTGGAAATCCTTTGAAGAAGTCGGACTAGGCTTGATTGAATATTTCACGGATGAAACTAGGTAGGTACTTACATATATTGTAAAAGAAAATGTGATATGATTATATATTATATAGGTTCTCCAGCCGTATCTTCGCGTCACTATAGAGGACCAGTGTTCCACGGATAGCACCTGTTGGTTATTTTTCGAAACTTTATTCAATGATAATAATTATTGTTTTTGTACATCGTCAGCCTGGCCGGTCACGCAACACTGTCTGACACCGTATAGGTGATGGCTACATGAAGATCTTCTTCATTTTATAATATGTATTATGTACCTAGTATTACATACCTTGATGTAGTATACCTACAAGGCTACAATACACTCTAGCCGTCTAAATTATCATCATAATAATATAATATTATTATTATCGTCATCATTATGATATAGATACACACGAGATGTATTTACGCGAGTAGACGACCGATGGTGGCTCGCGCGGTGAATTTTTTTTAAAAATATAATATGATAATAATTGTGTTTTTTCCTCCCGCAGCAGGCTGCATGTGTACACATATACACGTTAATAATAAACGAGCGGTCTAATGGCTGAGCACGCACACGACACAATATAATATATAATGAAAGGCTGCGGCGCTGCACCACCTCGATATTACTATTTATTATAATATTATAATATACAATATATAATAATATGTAATAATATAATATGATATATAATATGAATGTGTGGCAAACTCGTATAATGAAATATGCATACATATTATATACAATGCTCGTATTCTATAATATTATTATCGTCGTCGTGATATGATTATTATTACTATTATCGTCATTATTATATTATTATCATTATTATTCACGCTATACGACCTGCAACCGTCGTTGGCTTTATAACAACTACTATTCGTTAATATTATATGTTTATAAATTATTAATGACTGATGTACATCACGAGTTGCAATAAAATTATCTATACGGATTATGGAGCATACAAATTATTGTGATATTTCCTTTATAGAATTAATATTATAATATATAGGTACTATCCTTTTGATGGCAGATTCCTACTAAGCACTTTTATTCAGTCACGTGGACCCGATATGCCAGTAGGTATTATAGACACCTACAAGTTACAGCTGACCTACGTATTTATATTATTATAAATGCGCTTGCATTCCAGTACGCCATTTCGTATTTTTATACATTATTTCCATCATATTATTATTTGTTACACTATTATTTTTTACTGTTGCATTTAACCACTTCGGTTTTTGAACTTCATAAGCTCTGCTTGTATTGATGAAACTATCCATCAATGTACTTGTGTTTTATATCTATTTCTATTTAATATATTATTATATAATAATATGTTACTGGTAAATGGTAATGTACAATATCCGAGTATTGTCAACATTACCCTTGTACCTACTACGTAGAACAATACTACCACGATGGTTAAGGTTAAACCTTGAGCAATGCCGAGCTTACACTGCAGGTAAAGTTGACAGTAACCATCATCCTTGGGTAGTATAAATTATTTAGGTACAAAATACTACAAATAAAAGAATGAAACACTAGAATAATAAATGGTAATTTTAATATTTTGACTGGAATATATTGTTACCAATATGTTTGACTATAATCATCAGTATATTAATTTACTTATCATGAATATTACATTAAAAAAAAATCCAATTATTTAATAGAAGAAAAGTCAAGTTATTACTCATCGAACTTTACTCGATAGTACAAGCCTATATGTCAAACTATTGTGACACCTATAATGGCACATTTTGCAAGAGGCATCCAATGGGATTGCTCTTATAATATGTTTAGATATACCTATACGGTATACATATTTGTATCATATTTTGTGTTACATACCTAAGCATTTTTTTTTTATACTCAAAACTTGACTTAAAGTTGCATACCTATTAGTTTGTTCTCTAAAAGATTTGATTACATAACTGACATAGTGACATCTACGATATATTTTAACACATTATAGGACATATTATAATGCATTGATTGTTTGTGTACATCAGTGCTAATATAGATACCGTTTTTATTTCCTAACTTATAACATCCCCCTTTTTTAATACAAATATTTTTTTTTTTTTTGAGTCAGTCTTACATTTATATATTCTTTAATCTCTTAGATTCAACCTTCACTTTCAAATGAAATCTAAATCTTCTTTTTCTGGTAATATAAAATATTAGTTTGTACCTGAGACCCGCGTGATGGCATCTTCCTTCCAGTTCTATATGATTTATATGCTTCAGACCGGCTTACCTCCCAAAACACATCAGTAAGTAGCTAAGTTTGTGGATGACAAGGCAATTCATAATAACCCTTATACAGTTTCACTAAATCTTCATATCCACTTTAAGCCCATCATGTTTGTATTGTACAAAAAAAAATAGCACTTCAAAGCAAATAAATCTAAATTCTAAAATCCACAAATATCACATTCACTCTGATTTTCTACCATTTGGACCCAGGTACATCTGGATAATATTCAAACTCCTCCTTATTCCCAATAGGTTAAATATTTTGGTCTAATTATGGATTTTATACTTACAGAATCACATATAATATATAATAAACATGTTTATACTAAATAAAATAGCTGGTTCAACATTATATGAGAAAAAAATCTTTTAACTATTAGTCAATGCCTCTAGCAACTCTAGAGTAATGCTAAAACATCGAATGACAATATAATTCAAACTTAAATCACACAAGTTATTAAATACTCCACTCCTTAGTCCCTTTCCATTCTAACCATCATAAGTAATAACTAACCTAGCCGACACACTCACAATTACTGCTAGACGATGATTTAAAAAAATAGTTTCTGTGATCTGCTAAATTCTTAAATGATTAAAAATTAAATATAATTCAACAAAATTAAAATGTAATTCCACCTCTGAATGGTAACTTCCACCAAGATATTCATATAATATTCTTATTATGCCCTAAGGGCTTAGACCCTTGGGGATACAGATAGTAATATTGTGCGTATGTTTAAAACATAAAACAAATTTTACAATATTATATTATTATTAGTTATTACTCTTCTAATATCCCGGAAGTTTAATCAAACAGAAAAGAATTTCTACCAAGGGTCTGTTAGACTGTGGGTCAATGGAGTCCAATTTTTGATGTTATAACATAACAAACATTTAATATGGTATTAAACTGAGATTTTCATTAAAAATGTTCCTAAAATCTAAGAAAATAATTTTTAATTTTTTTGGTATTTAAATAGCAAATTGAATTTCAGACTGTTGGCATTACAGATCTACAGACCTGTATATTATTGTGATAAAAACCACCCAAATTACTGTGTTAAGAATCTGACTACTTCAAATTTGACGGAGCTTAAAAAGGGGTAAATCTACGAACATTTAATTTGTCATGGGTAAGCCGTACAGGATCAGCTAGTATTTTATTATACTATTCGATAGTAAAATAGATAGATCCGTAGATATCTCAAAAATAATTGAAGATATCCGTTAGAAAATAGAGTCGTTAACCTAATATGTAGAAATCGTACATTGATAACCAAAAACAGTAAGTCAACCAAAGATCAATGACGCAAGTCATAGCCCATATCAATATATTATTAAGTATATAACTATTATATATAAAAACGTAATTTTAAATAAACCTGTACAAAATAAAAATAATTAATAAAGTGAATTCTGGATATTTAATTGCCAATATTATGCATACAAATAAAAATAACCCACCTAGATTCTATAAAGCTCTATAAAATTATGGTTTTGAAGTCATATACCTAACATATTATTATAAAACTTATTTGTTCATTTTATAATGTTTGTAATTAACCTTAATTTAACGTATTAGGAATACACGGTAATTTTGATTAAAACTACATATTTATTTACGTATTATTTAAATATATATAATAATATATTTACTCAACATTGACGGATTTCAGATACTACCTACCATATTATATATACTTCCTCATATTACGTTATTATATTAATTCACGTAATTTAGGATATAATTATAAACTAATAAGAACTATAGCCATGGTGTGTATGTGCAGATGGGTACACACTGTTCTAAACAATATAATATACTAGACCATTGTTAACTGCATCATGTTATGATTATAATATTTATTATAATCTACTTTTTTTCTTTCAATTTTCGTGTCGTCGTTCATATTATAATACGCGATGTAAGACGTAAAACGGGGGCCACCACGCACGGAAGCCCAAGGGCAAATCATTAACATTCTTTGTCGAGTTTTCTATATTATTATTAGTAGTAGATGTCGAAAATGGTATGTAAGAAAAAACAAAAATAAAACGCAATACCAAAGAATGCTCGCGATCATATTGAATATCGTTTGATGGTGGATATATATATAGGAGGGACGTCGTGATGGTGAGGTGGATTCAATGGATGCTCATGTGTAATGTACCAGTGAAATAAAAATTTTCCGGCCTCGACACTGCGAAATCGTTACGGACGGAAATGTACGAAGGACGAGAAAAAATGAACTTCTAGGAAACCGTTAGAGTTAAAAAAAATTTTCATCGGACGTCCGGACTGTCATGGGCGGGGTTTTATTATTGCTTCTTTTAGAAGTTTGATCAGAACATTCCCGTAAAAAAGTTACTATTATCTTAAATTGTACTACGTCACACAATAATGAACATACAAATATAGACCATAGACGGATACAATATGTACCTGTATAATATAATTGTATACAACATAGCTACATAGATAATTTCAAAACGATATTTGACGGTCAATCGATCAACTGCTGCAGTAGCCGATCAAAACCGTTGCCGAAAATATTATAAGATATTATAAGTGTCATGACTCATGACCTGTAAAGAAAATTGACTAACGAGTAATAACAATCGTATGATATACACGATCAAATTGGCTGGATAATGCGTATGGTACATTATTAGTTATTACCTACATTGATTACTGTTATCGTAATAATGTGATGACATTACACAATTTCAATATTATTTAATGGGTGCACTTATCACAAGTGATGTATAATTTCATTCGAAATTTTATTTAAATTTTCCATTAAAAAAAATAATGCGAAACCACAATGAATAATAATGTGTAATATAAATTACGACTTCGCAGTAATAGTAATATGTATTATGACGTACATAATATACTACCTGGAAATATTATATAGGTGTATATTATACTTTTTCTTGTTGGCTGTATAATATAAACATATAAACGTGTAGTGATTTATACATATTTTCTTGGAGGAAATTTTTGAGGTGAAGGCATCTTAATAACGATTTGATAAAACAGACATTATTACTTTTAGTAAAACAGTGCCTTTTTTCACTACCTACTAAAAACGTTATATAATATTAATGATAACAAATTACTTTTCTTAGCAGAGAATAATGCTCAACGAGTGTATGATAAAGTACCCTATTTATATAATCATTTTTATAAATTTAATAAATAAAACAAACGAACACAATATTACACAATCCTATAAGTAAGTTATGTTTTCCTCTGCAAATGACGTACAAGTCAACTTAATTTACGTAGTATCATGTTTCCATCGATGAAACAAAAATATAAATAATAAGCAGTTCTTCGAGTTACATCACTCATTAGTCTTGGAACTCTGATATTGTAACTAATAAGTCATGCAGTAAATGGCTCGAAAATTTCAGGAAAATTGGGTCTTGAATGTCCTCTGACTAGTTATATAATCTTTATTAGCACAATATCAAGGGAAGTAGTATGTAAATATTAGCCAAGCCATTCCCCCCTAAAATTGGGTCATGAATCTGTTGGATAATTTTTTTTTTAAGTAAACGAAGGTTAAATTAATTTTCGGCAGAAGTGGCCGTTGTTTGACATTTACAGTTTCTTATTTATATATAATATTGATAGGGGGGACGCAGTGGCCAAGTGGACTAAGGCGTCGGTTGTGACTCACCCCGGCGCTGGTTCAAACCTCGGTTCACGGGCGGCATTTTTCTTCGGGCAAGTCGTGGTGTCCGGAGAACAAGTGCCGCCATCCCTCATACCCGGGCATGGCAGATACCTACAGGTGCCCACTTGAAAATCTGCCAAAACCAGTGGCGTATTTACGGGGGGGGTCCCCGGGTCTGGACCCCCCCCAGAAAAAAATATAATATAATATAATTATTACATCGTAACTCGTATGGGGTTTTTTTATATTATAAACTTGTAGGTACCTAATATTTAGACCCCCCCCAGAAAAAATTTCAAAATACGCCACTGGCCAAAACTACACATACGTGTTTACACCTACTGTTCCTTCCCCTACACTTTAAAAACCACCCAATGGCCTTAGTTGCCGCGGGTTAACTAATAAAAAAAAAATACGGTTTACGCATAATATTATGACAAAATAAACGACTTATAATTTTCAGATAAGAAATGGTAAAGCTTGTCAAAAAATTGACAGTTATGACGAATAGTTAGATAGTAACGGAGATAGAGATCAGAGAACCCCAATTGACCGACTTATATAGTTTGCATGTGAAAAAGATATGAAAATCTTCCATTTTATTATTTTGCAATAAGTATACATATACTATCATTGAAATATTATTACAATATATAATTTCATACGACAATGCAAAATATAATTGAATTTTATACGGTAAACATTGTAACTGCAAACTGCAGTCGAAGTTTATTTTCATATAATCAAATCTTATACAATATAACACTAGAAGAAAAAAGTGCACATAATAATAAAAGCAAATGTTCAGCTCGTGACGTCAAATACCGTGTTCGGTGATGTGTGTTATGCTATATTAGAATAATACTGTATGATATTATTATATACACTGCAGATGTCTTATGTTTTATGTATTTTCGATATCGCACAATAGCAATAATAATATAATATTATATATATTTGTTCGTATACAGTGGTCAAAGTGGGGGAGGACAGTAGGGGATGCGATCACACCACTTCTTTTAGTATTAACTAATCTACTGGCTACTGTTCGCACAAAGATTTTGAAAAATAAATTGTTTTCATCAGTGGCATAACTATAAACGATTATTCACTGTACATTTTTAGCCTTAGAAAAATTATACCTACCTATTTCGTAAATTTAAATTCACCAATTTTTAAATAATCCTCAAGTATAAATAAAGAAAGGTTGAATAAAAAAGACCACTTCCGTTTGTATGGAAGCTCAAACAGCGTTATAATAGAATATGATTTTAATTGTATCTCTTATATTATATATAATTGAAGCTCACAAAAACCGTAAATTTAGGAATTAACTGGACATCTCCTGGCTTATTTTGACCCACTATAAGACTATTTTCTTTACAGATACTTCATAGGCAAAACTATGATCAAATAAAATGAACATTTGAATCGAATTTTACAATAAGATAACACGTGAAAAAGTAATTGTATAGTGGTCGATGAGATACAAAACTCAGAGGCCAACGCAGAGATCTAAGAACGGCCTATCTTAGAATAGACTAATAGAGTTTCATGTGCAATTTTATAATATTCATATTTGTAAATTCGCTATGAACAAGAATGTTTCACTAATCGTTTATTAATATATAATCTTATATGTATCGTATAGATAATATTATTATGTATAATTTGAATAATTAAGTAAAAATAAAATTCGTTAACTCGTATAGTATCTTATTATTAATGATGAAAAGATAATTTTGTTGTTCGTTTTTATTACATATAAATATATGTATAGTAATAATATAATGATATTGGATTGACTATATTTTGTGAACAATAAAAGTATCCTTAAAGGCCCTACATCAGATAATTTTTGAAACAATATCTTATTTCTGTACATTGTTATAGTTTTGAAGCTCAAAGTACATAACAGAGATCACTGAAACGTGAAACGGAACTATAAAAGAGACGGAATAAACTACATTATTATTTATTCGCTCCACTCAAAAGCTAAAATTGCTAAAAATTATCGATGTATAACTATTTTAATATTAAAATATTACATAAAATTGCAATAAATCATGTATAACGGGTTTGTTGTTTGTATATAAAAGTTTGCAGGAGCTCATAATCAAATCACCAATTTTTAGTATGGTTTGACTTTAAAATTTTAATTTTGGGTTCAGTTAGGCTGACGGACTGTCAAACACTTTAACAGCTTTAAATATTACGGAAGTATGATTATTGAGATATTCATATCGACACAGAAAGATGAAAAAATAACATCGTATATCACCGATTATATATTTAATTTAATTAAAGTACCCACTAAACTAGTATATTCTATTGTTTATTTTTTCAATAAATATCAAAATAATATTAATTTTTGTTATGTTGTATTCGTTAAATGTTTGTTAGGTTTAAATCAATGTTTTTTCTAGTATGAAATATAATATAACTGTGTTCAAAGAGGATATATTTTTAAAACTCTAGAATCTTAAATTTACGGTCTAATAGTCTAATTGGTAAACCAATACAGAATTATTATGTATAATATAAATAAATTGCAATAAAAAATACGCTACATTAAAAGGTTACACGACCATTGTTAAAATCATTTGATAGTAGTTAGGTATATATTATTATAATGGTGTACCTATACAACATATTTTTAAAGCAACATTCTAATTAAAACATACAAAATAGATGTAAGTAAAGGTATTTTTTAATTTTTTTTTTTAACGCCAATTAGCAATAAACTAACAGAAACTAATTGCTCTTATTTCGTTTATTTATGACAAGAATTAATTTTATTTATAACAGCTTGGATGTAGTTGTAATATAAATAATATATTTATCACATCTGTTCTGGTATGAAATTAATAATTAGTTTTTAGTGATTTTTTAATTGTATTTACTATAATGTATAAATAAATTATGGATAACAAAAGTGTAGTTATGATATACTAGAGTCTAGTGAAATAAAACTTCAAATAGTCTTGGAATGTTTTTCATTATCGTTTCCATAATCACTTTAATGATTATAAATAATATTTATATTAATAATTATAGGTACAGTATACATGACCTACATTAATTTTGATTTCCGGTGCTTTGACGAGGCTCCCTTAGCCAATTCTATCGACCGCGACGCCCCTGGGAGCCGCGATGCACAATTTCAATACTTCTGCACTAGACATTTTTAATAGTTTCTACAGTGCTACTTATTATACAGGATGAATCTAACCCAGCATGCTTACATCCATGATTTCCTTTAAAAATTAACTAATTACAATTCTGGGTTTTTAAATTATTTAGTAGGTAAGTTGAGGACCACAGTTTCAAATACTTAAACACTTTTATCCCATTAATAGAGTGTCATGTGGAGATAAATTAAAAATGAGAATCACCCTTTTTTACAGTAAATCGTTAAGATAATTTTTTTGAAAATATTCATGTATCTAAATCGAATTTCAAAAGAGTAGTTTTCGAGTTATTAAGCTATGTATCTAATGAATTTCAAAAGAATAGTTTTCTAGTTATCAAACTTTGTGAACTAAAGATAATATTATATCCATTATAATAAATAGGTTTGGATGATATGGCTACTATAATAATTTGAAAACTATAGTAATTAATAAATAGGTGGATTGCAATTTCAAAATTTGTATATACATTATGAAGTACCTACTATAGTTTAAATATTACATCTCTTTTATATTTTTGAATCCTTATTATACAAAGTTGAAAGGAAAGTATAATTACTCAAAACTAATCGCTAAAATTTTGATTGTAATACAAAATTTTTAAAAGATCATCTGCTTACCAGCTAACAGTACAAAAGACCGGGTTCTCAAAAAATTAGTTATATCACTCCGGGACTATTTTTAAATGATACAATAAAACCAAAGTATTTGAAAATATATTAAATGTTTCTCATACCTACTTAAAAATTTCCAAAATTAAGAAATCTAACACATTTATTGTTAAAAGAAAAAAATGGGGGTGAGCATATTTGGTGAATCACGCTTTACATACATCACATTTACTCTACGTTATTTTTCATTAGAGTTCTCATCAGGTTATTATAACTATCGGTGGTGTAATTATTCCTCTTTGATATTTTTGATTCTAGTATCACAGAAAGAAACAAATTAGGTGAAATTACCAGAATACATTTGTTAAGGTTTAACCAACCTATATTTGTTAAATTTATTATATATTTGTTGTTAAAACCAAATTTTTATTGGATTATTCATATTATTTTTATTAGGTTAACAACTAAGGTTTTATCAAATTGGTCATGACTGGTCGAATTAACAAAAAGCTTTTTGTTATTATTCTGAACAATAATAAAATAAAATGTATTATTTTAACAATAGAATGTTACATTTAGTATTTAGTTTTGTTAAACCAAATAAACAAATGTATTAAATTAATTAATTATATTGTTAATTTAAAATAACGTAAATAACAATAATGTTAACAGCGTATTATTTCAAAACAACAAAATAATTTGTTGAATCAAACATTAAATTAACAAAAATGTTGTTATATCAACAAAATAATAATTTTCATAATAACAAATTCCCTGTTGGCCCCATGTTAATCATTATTTTGTTGACTTAACATCGGATTTTATTCATTTAACTGCGGTATTTTTTTCTGTGATATATCTGATCTTGAGGCCTTATTTGTTTAAGTATGCTATATATGCTAGTCTAACATGTAATAATATTTTGTGATAACAAAATAACATACCTTTTTTAACTGATTCGTGTAAATGATGATGATATCCGTTATAAATAAAATAGATAATTTTGTATCACAAAATCAGTATTTCTGGACATTATTATTAAATAGTCAATGTTCTGTTTAATATTTCTATAATATAAAAATCTGTAACTCTATATAAATTCATTCTTTAGCAATAATCCCCTGATTTGTTCATTATTTATAAGTACGTATTATGCCAATATGTCTCAATCCTAACCATTAATTTCTATAATGTCTGTAGATTTGACTTATAATTCGTTCGGTTGTTTTACAAGCTATTTTAACTTGGCTCAATACTCAGAAAGCTAGTGTCTTAAAATTTTTTTTATATTTTATAAATCAAAACTTATACCTAATCGTTTTGAGTATGACGTATTCTATATAGAAATCCTCAGTAGGTATTTAATTTATATAAGTTACAACAGTTTTTAATTATAATTACCTGCAGTCTAATATTAATAATTTAATTTTTATGTTTTTTTTAGTTTGTAAATATTTGACAAATGTTTTACTTATACTTACTTCGAGCAATAATGTACAAGTTCTAAGGAAGTAAGATTATGCATTTATATATTTATACAGTTGTAAGAACAATTCATAGTAATGAAAATAAAATGAAAATGTTTCATGTTATAAATAAAAATAATAAAAGAAAACACTGTTAATTGAATAGGTACTACTTTTTGAAAAGTTTACTTTATAAAGCATCTTAGACACATATACTTACATTCTCTGACATGGCCTACGCTTTACATACCTTATAATTTATATCCGATGGACAAACAATTTATATTAAGTACCTATTCAATTTAAATATTATGTTATTACAAATATTTAACTTTAATATTATAAAGTTGAATGTTAAGAAATTTGACTTGATCGCATTTAATTTATATTGTTTAATTTCAAATAATGTTTGATCTTAGCTCTTTTTTTTGTTATGTGTTTGTTTAAAAAATATGTTCTCCGTTTCATATATTTGATTAATATTTTGTGTAAATAAAATATATCGAATGATAAGTATAGTAGTATCAATATGAATCATATAGAAGAAGTATAAAAGCTGTCTGAATAATATTATTATTTACTATGTATATGGGTATATATTATACGTATAAGTATGTAAACGTCGTACACCCGGCAGTTGTGGTGCCGAAGAAAACTCATACTCCAAGGAATGTCAATATTATTATCATATCCAAGTGAAAATATTAAAACATCAGGAATAGACATTCACTTGCAAAACTTTAGCTATATGGTGCGTACAAAAACTTAAAAATCAATACTTTTTTTGTATATATGTACCACAGTGGTGGATTTCAGATGTTTCGGCTGTGGAGTATCATAGAAAAATAAAACGCTGTTGTTGTGCTTTGAAACATGTTGAAAAGAAAAGTCACAATAGACGTACAATTCGAAAGTTTTGAAATACTCAGCTCGCAGATAAAAACTAACTTTTAAAAAAGCGCACTAAAATAAAAGGTTATAGCAGAAAAACTGCAGAAGATGGCATTCGATAAACTTAGTAAAGAGAACGTACAACCTATTAGTTAGAAAATTGAAGAACCTGTAATGGTCATTAAATAAGTAGGTTTCTTTAAGAATGGAAATAAACGGTATACATTAAAGGATCTAGAAGTTTTGAATGGTAATTTCTGCATAAATTATTTGTCTATGACATTTATTGTGTGCAATGTATATAGTTAATAGTTTATATTACCGCTGGTTAAAACCTTGAGAAAAAAATGTTGACAGTGAACTTATCTATCTATATTAATAAAAGGCAATGTTTGTGTGTATTTTCTATCCACATCCGAGTCTATAACACTCATTATTCTGAAATTTGGTACATAAGTAATCCTTTATCTGAGGACATACACCTCGAAGAGTAGAAGCCAATTTTTTAAATTTGCATTTTAAAGATGGGCTCACTCAAGAATTTTTTGGTTCATAAAATCCGAAAACATGATTTGTATATTTTTTTCTATTAAAGTTACAGAAAATAAAATATTCTTATACCTTATTCCTTATACCTTTATTATAACTGGATATAAATATAGACCTGTATATTAAATTTGGTCAAAACTCCTAAATAATTGTGATAAAATTCTGTGCAGCTATTATATTTAATGGAGAAGAGGTAAATCCACAGGTATTTAATTTGCCACGGTCAACTCCATACAGCAGCAACTAGTATGCACAATAAAGCTGATAGACGTTATAGTGATTAATTATCAACACATTTTCATAACAAAAATAAATATAATATTTTTACTTACGAGAAAACAACACTTCTGTGATGTTACCATAACATTTTTTTTGTTGCCAACGTAACTATAATAATATAAGCATAATATTTTATCAAACTAGTACCTATATATTATTATGTTGCATTGAAAAATGATTCCATTAATTCTACATAATCGGATCATATTTTAAGAAGACGTTGACAAAGTTCAAGCAATCAAGCAATCAAGTATACAACACACGTACAATATAAGCAATAATAATAATAATAATAACAATATATATATTATAATTTATAATATACTACAAATTTTTTCATTTTTAGTGACAATATATATTATACAATATCCGTATATTTTATAGATTGATTTAATAATACCACGTTCAGTAGTAACTATCTTCTAATTTCAAGTTACCTAACATAAATGGGATTTTCTCCTCATAATCGTGTCGAAAAATTTTTTTAGGAGATTTGCAATGCGCCACTGAGTCACACTTCTCTCAGAAAATGTCTGAGGACATTAAAGAGGTGTAAAATAAACTAAATAAAGATACGTTTTTATGCCAACACCAATTTATGGAACATGTCAAATGTCCGTTTTTTCTTTATCTGCAGTAATAAAATTTATCAAAGTGGATCTGCTATTTATTCTAATGGGGTCTAGTTTTATTCAAAAAATGCTAATTAGTATCCTTCATGTTTAAGTAATTAAGTATAATATATTATGTGTACACATTTTTCTTTGGGGGAGGGGTGAGTCCAAAATTATTTTATAGTATAGTGCCATTACCTGTATCATTCCTTTAAGACTATAATACAGTATATACAATTATTATTTTATACTTTTAGCTTATGGGGTACCTATAAATATTGGTTCTTGTAACTTTTGCAGTATTACCTATAATATCTTGGCCTATATCCTAGTATATTTAGTCAATTTATATTTTTTGTTTAGTCTGAAGGGGCAGTATCTGTGGACTCCCCCCCCCACAAATAAAGTACTGAATATATTTTAGAGTTGTGATTGCAGTTTTGAATACACGTATTACAGATATTGACGAATATAACATAATTTGAGAGAATCCATTAAATTATTAACTAATCAGTTAACTATTTAAAATATGTATACATACAACATACACGTCATGTAAATATCCCATTCTGGATAAAAATGTATCAATAAATATATATGTAGTAAAATTTAGGCCAAGCCAACAAAATAACATTTAACCAACGTAAAACTGTAAAGTAGTAGTGTTAACACTAGCATCCAGCAAAAACTTAAATTAATTTTATAATTAACTTGAACTGCTATATTATAATTTCTATATAAATCGTAATGTGTATATTGTGAGAGTGCTGAAATAGTTCATAGTGAAATGTTCTTGAAATGTACAACATGATATAAGTTAAAAAGCATTTTGTTTCAGCGTCAAGATAAAATTTGAAGTAGAAGTTAAAATGGCTATTATTGCGAGATTTCTAAATAGGTTAAAGCTTTTAAGGCCGTCACTAACTTGAACGAATGTTATTTTGGCAAACGATATTAAAAGCGTATGGTAATGCGTCCATCAACGACTCAACGTGAACTAAATCTATTAGAAGCTTGAATGATGATTACGGTAAAATAAAAAATGTGTGAAAATGAAACAGATTACACTACTTTAGTCAAGAAGTCAAATCATGACAATCTATTATTACATTATCGTACATTTTCACCCATTTTATTGTATGTTTCTTTTTTTTAATTAAAAATGTTATGTTGATAAAAATTATTTATTAGACAATTATTATCAAACTGAATATAAATTAAAAATTGAAACTTTTTTCTGAAGAGTTTATCAAGTAGAGACCTATTACTATGAATATAACAGAGTTGTTATAATTAAATAAAACTGATTAAATTATATTATTAGTAGTTTCAACATTATAAAGTCTGATTAAGTTTAATTATTTACGCTGCAGTTTGTATTATATCTACATCACAGTTTTTTTTTTTCAAAAATGTTTCAATCTCTATTCACTATATTTTATATATACATTACTTTTTGCATTCAAAGAATAAAGTAGATTGGCTTGGAAGATTTACATTTAAGAAACTTTTGTTGGATCAATATACATTTTAAGTAACACACTGAAATGGCTAAGAATACACTTCATAGTTATTGCATTCATTTAGCAAAAAACTTTTGCGGTTTTCCATAGTCTGTATATTATGAGTATAACAATACCCAATCTTACTTCTGTATAAATACTTTTTTCAAATATTATATTGTATATTTTATAGTATATAATATATATTTAGTACATACACTCAACGAGTAAATCATGTATTACATACAACGAAGATTAGATTAGATAGTATCGCATTTATCCATTGAACTATAGGTACTAGGTAGGTATATACTATTATAATATATGTAATTACCAATTTCCGGATCAAATAAATAACCGTCATCCCAGACGAGGTTTTATGTCGATGGTCTGATCAACAATTATTGGTCAAAGGAGCACTTTATTTCTATTTAAATTAAATTGTACGTTTTCCCAATATATTTCGACATAATATCGCAATCACTTGAATCACTATATTAGTTTTTACATATATTATGTATATTTACGTGTTTGTTACGAAAACATCAAAAAATGCTTCCTCAATATAACAGTAACATAACACATACATATGTCAAATATAATTGAATATAATATAATATCTCCCTCTAATCAAAGATATTAAAGAGCACCCGTCATAGGGGCTGGAATCCTGTAACCCTGTATGATAAGTTGATGTGTCGGAAGAACGTCTAGAAGAAATTTTACACTTACCGCAAATCCAGCGGTAAAGGTACCTACCACGATTTGATTATCTTCGACCTCAGTGGTGGACCTATTTAATCAGGATTAAGGCGAGACAGGTCAGATGCACCGAGTAGTGCATACATGGGATATAATGCTCCTCCTTTACGGCTGTATGGTTACGGTGAAAATTTGTTGGTAGTATTGAAGACCTATATACATAAATGTTATCCAGATGCTTTTGAGTGATTTACCAACCTAGAAATGAGATTATGATCACCTATAACTGGATAAATATGTTAATTTTGCCATTTTAATAATGTCTATTAAGTATTATACTAATAGTTATTAGTCTATTCCTCTATTATTAAATTAAATTTACCATTCTAATGTTCGATATTTGTTATCAATAGTTGATATATTAAGTATATTCTAATGTAAGTATGTTATTAATTTTATTTTAACCAATGACCATAATATGCAATAAAAAAGCATAAATATTTGAGATATATTATGAAATAAAATATAATATAATATAGCACCTAAATTATAATTTATAATTACTATTATCACATTTTATACGCGGTCCTTGTTGATCCGATCGCTTTATCAGTACGCCAAATTGTATGTGTTGCGTCTACCTATAAATTCAAAAAGTCGTCTAAATCCGGTACACTATTAATTTAAACTTCCTAGTCGCTATAAAGTTCCCTTCATCCGTCCGAGTTACTTTCACGCATTAACCTTCTCTGTCGGCAGCTCTTTGAAAAAAAAAGGGTCACGTACCTATGCTCCATACACGTATCTATATGACTATATGTATATAACAATAATACAACCTTAATATTAGATACGTGTGTATTGTGTATGTGCGCGCGCATCACGGATTTTGACACATTCTCATTCGCCTGGTTTTTATTTCCCATGGGACTACCGCTACGCGATGTTAGGGGAAAAGTTATCAGTAACCACATCATCGTGCGGAAATATAAAAATGTGAGAAAGAGAATAGTACAAACTTTACTATACGGGTAGTCTAAAAGTTGGAATTGGCGTTCTAAAATTAGCCCATTATTATTATTATTATTTGAAAGTATCGATTTTTGATACTTAGCATTTACTTGAAACTGTATATATGTATTCCAATATTATTTTATAAAAAGTTGAGTTAGTGGGTACCATTCTGCTGTACAGTAGAAAGTGTCAAGTTTGTCACTTTAATGGATGTGTTAAATTTGAATTCAATGACAAATGATTACAATATAATAGGTACAGGTACGAAAAACGATTCTGAGACGAAAGCCTATATTACTAAGTATATTTTATGTAATCACATTATAATTTTAATTGAATATTATATTTAATATCCTTGTTGTTACAGCAATGTAAACATTTCGAAAATACGTTTTACCTTTTTTTATATTAGTATCTGGAGATCAAATTTTTACGAAATTCGATATTCCCACGTAAAATAACGAATTTTTCTAAAATAAATTTTAGTTACCTTTATAGTTGTACCTATTTAATACAAAAAATATTAATCGTGGTAACTGGAAACTTTTTATCATTACGTATTGAATTATGTTATTTGCAGTGATGTTGAAAAAAAATATAGTTGAAACTAGGTACTAATAATAATATAAATATAATTTAACATAAACTATCCTTTGAAATATATGTTAATTTTTCGCTTAGAATCTTTTTTGCTTTTACAATATTATTCATCATTAAATTCAAATTTAACATGTATCCAGAGCATACCTAGTCTAAAACAAGGGTCAGTAAATTTTAATTAGCAATATCATCAAGATTTTTATATGATTTTATACACGTCCATAATAATATATTTTCTATCGTCTTATTTATATGTGTTTATATACAAGAACAATAAATTAGCCATTAGGTAAGTGGACCTTGGAGTTTTTTTTAACCTAATTGATGGTTCACACAACTAAAAAGGCTGATCTACTTAGCACAGATTTTTTTTTTTTTTGGGGGGGGGGCAACACTGCAACAGTTTTGTTATAAAACTGATGCAATATAATACATTGACTATAAAAATATAGTATTTATTATCAATGATGGCATCATTGGCATCCATTAGTAGGAGGTAAACTCAAAATTCAGTAGACATGTTTGCAGAGTTCCCTAGATTATTATTTTATTTTAGGATGGAGATAAGCATGGAAGTTTATTTAAAATAAGATAACCACAACAGTTGTAATGTTACTCTATCAAAACTATGCAAATATTTTTGAAAATATTATAATCATCATTATTATATTTATATGATATACATAACTATAAAAGTACATACTTACAGATAGAATACGAAAGTATAAATCATTACCGAACGTCGTGCAATCAGTCATAAAAAAAATGAATACAATTTATTTTGAAACGTAGCATAGGTGAAATCATTATTCGTCTAATGGTCTTTGAGTTTTTTTAAAAAGTACTTTTGAGCAATCTCACTATTATTGTACGTTGTAGAATTGTAATAACTCCATGTTTTACACTTCGACAAATGTTCGTATACAGAATGCCTGGTGATTTATTTCAAAATTATTTCACCCTCATACTCATACGGAACGTAGTATATTCATCTAGTTTAAATTTTAATTAAAATAGTCGTGTTGGTTTCGAGTTGTCATTCATCGTTGTCACTCCTGAGGTGTCAAATAAATGATAAATAAAACAAGTAGACAAATACATGTCGAAACAAACCACCGGGTAAAGTGGATACAGACAGCAGGCAGCAGCTAGTGGAATTCTTTAAACAAGTTTAGTTGTATGTCAGCATAAAGTCACTCGAAATAAACAGAATTCGCTCCAAGACGTTATTTGTTCAGACATTCACAATATACAACAACCACACATGTACGTTCGTTGTTCGCAATTTTTAAACTTTTTGTAATTTAAAATGTAAATCTAATTTTAGTATGACCTATGTAGGTTAGGTCCGTGAGCCTCATGGTTCAAATAGAATATTTTTTTTTACGAATCGATAAAAAAACATATTTGGCCATTATTTGGTTAATGTTTTTTTCTTTTGCGACTTTTTCATTGTGAGTGGGTAAAATAGTATAAATTGATATTTTTATTTAAAAGTAAGTATTAAATAAATAAATCTAAATTAAACTCTTATTTATTCGTAAGAACCGCTTAGAACTCGAATATCATTCATATTCAATTCTCTCGTTTTGTTTATATTATAAGTTTTACGTCTTGAAAGTTAAAAGTCATATTCTTTCTTTAAGAATTGTATCAAATAACGTTTGGTAGTAACGCTTTTTTCAATAAAACAAAATCGTAAAAATATTTACTCAGTACTCGTTGCAATATTTTATTGTATGCGTGTTTCACTTATGGTTCTGGGCAGAACAAAAAATATATTAGTCTTATAGTTATATATGATGTTAGTGATGACTATATTTAATGATAAGATTGGGCACCTTGGCCAAAGTTATTTGTAATCAACTATAAAAAATTGTATCCAGTTAGCTTTTATGGTTTAAATTGTTTAACTTAAGAAATGTTATGTTGTACAAGATGGCCTTTCAAATTTGAAGAACTAAGAATAAAAAAATATCAATAAAGTATCAACAAAATAATATTTTAATAATTGGTTGAATTAATGGTTTACTCTTTTAAAATATTATGATCGATTGAGATTGTATTGATCAATAAAACCATGAAATGAAACAAGTGAGGTTTTGCATAAAAGCTCGCACTCTTCGTGTGTGTTTGCTTATTTTTTTAGTTTCTATACAACCTTTTAAATAGTAATTTTGTTATCTTAATAAACAATTTAAGAGGATTTTATTTGTATTAATATTATGAAATATTTAAAACAACAATATCATAAATATTAATAATTTACACATTAAATAATAAAAAGTCAATATATTAATTATCATCAAATATATTGTTTAAATTGGTTTACCTCAATATACAAGCAAGATATTTTTAAAACACAATAGACTTTAAAATAATATAAAACAAAAATCTTTATAATAATATGTTACCATATTATAATTTTTGTTTTATACTTATAATATTATATTACAAATATGAACAATCTGTTAAAATTATTTGAACCAATGAGTTCTGATTAGTTTCTTCTGTGTCACCATTCACTAATAAGAGGTTTCCCCTGTGGTATTCAAAGCCATATAATTTTCAGAAAAAAAATAAATATAATATACCTAATGTAACAGTAACTCGGTCTACAAAATAAATTATTATTATTATTAATATTAAATACAGGGTGATTATTTTAATAAACGCATTTTCTGAATAAGTAATTATTTTTTTATGAAATATTTGTTTAAATAATTGGAATCATTGGTGCCGGTCTTATGATCGTGGCCTGGTAACTTTTATTGTGTTAAAATTGTAATAGTAAAATAACAGAAAACAAATTATTATTATGAACAATAGTAGGTATCGTCTATGTATGAAATGTTCAATTTGTATACCTATGAGGCTTGGAGATTTAACCTACTGAAAATGTTTTATTTCCTTCTATCAATAACCATTGCCCACCCACGTATGGGTGTCTGTCTTTTACAACAGTCATGTTTTAGAAAGTCGTCATATGTTCAAAAATGTCTGTTTGATAAAAAAAGTAACAATAAAAAATACATTTTATTTCTTACCACTTTTTTGTGATCATTGCCATTTTTAAGTTATTTAAATTTTGACTAGGTACCAACATACATTAAAAAAATTTAATTTAATATTCTTTAGTAGACTGATTTTTTTTTTTTTTAAAGAAATTCAATTTACAAAATTACATTTTAAACGATTATTTAGTTAATTGAGTATAACTTATAATAACTTAAAGTTTTGTCAAACGGAGCAGTGAACCCACATTATTCAGGGTACCCTTGTGTCACTCTATATAGATTATCTAAACTTTAAATACTTATTACTAAGAAAAAATAACATTATTGAGTAAAAATAATCTGAACCCGAAGAAACATGTATATTATTATGTTTATCTAACATACTTAGGAGCATATAATGCTCTCTACAACAACAAAATTTACATATAATATGCTTACTATAATACATATAGTTGTTCAGATTCTATACATAGATCGCTTATACTACAGATCTGCATCATTACTTTATTATTTTATCATTGTGGCTGACAATATTGTGTAATTGGGTGGTGTGCGAATTCAAGTCAGAAGACAAAAGCGACACGAATATAGAACATTATTTTAGTCTTTAGATAACGGTGCGAGTACCTACGACCTACCTACACCACTTAAAAAAAACAATTTGTTAAAATACCTATCATCGATCAAGATATCATGCGTATTGGTATTTTTATAGGCTTAAATACATTTTAATAAAATAATTCTTTACTGTCTTACATTTTAATAACTAATATTATTGTCATTTTCTACGAAAATACCAGGTACCTACCTATTTTATTAAAGAAAATTTCAATCCATGCACGACAAACAATATTGTTTGATTAGTTACTTTCAAGATATAAAAGCAACAAATCAATAATTTATAAAATAAAAGCTGGTGATTGGATGTCGCTTTGCTGTACAGTAGGTTACAATGTTTAATGGATTGTATTAAACTTGAATTCAATGACATATAATATCAATGTATAAGAAAAACGATTCTGAGCGGAGACAGTTTGTCAGTCTGGATACTTTATATTGTTATTATTTATTATAGCCTGAAAGTTTAAAATGAAAGAAAAAATTTATATTATAATATTATTATTTTTTATTCGTTTTTATAATGATAAATAATGCGTTAAAAATAAAATCCCATTTTTAGCGGTTTTTCGTAATATTTGTCGGTGGTTTTTCCTGTGGCATTAAATAACTATTGATAAAATTGAGAAATAACCTGTTTAAAGTACCACTTTGATCCAATTCGCTAAAAGATAAGAAACTATAATATGCTGAAATCGAAGCACTCCTTAGTAGAAATGTTGTATACAGGATAAAAAAAAACACCATTGTAAAACCACTGGCTTCTTTGCTCCTCTCAAAATCTAAAAAATAAATGTACCTAGTACTGGCTAGTAGTAACTAATATAGGTAGATAATAACCACAGTTGTTGAAACTAAATAAACATAAAATTCAAAAAATTCAAATTTTATAATTTTTCATATTATTTTTAGATTCTGAGTGGAACGATGAATGTATTGATATTACAATGATGTGTGTTTTTTTTTTTGTGTCTGTCATCACCTTTTATAGGACAGTAAAAATGCTTGGATTTTATTCAACAGTATCTTTTCTGATAGGAAAGTGAATCTAGTTGGTACTTTGGGGGGTCAAAAGTAAAAATGTCTCAGTAGTTTTCAAAAGCGTCGTGAAAAACAAAAGAAAAATTAAGGAAAAACGGGAATTTTTACGTAAAATCTATTTTCGAGAAAATCCAAAATGCGATTTTTATGAATATCAATAAAAATTTATTAGTTGGTTAAAAAAGCTTGAAAATTTAATAGAAGGTTTCTAGTATATTGTTTCAAAGGCAGATGATAAATATTAAAAATCCTTAATCACAGTTTTTTTTTATATGCATTTAAAGTCCAAAATATGGGAAAATCACGAAAATTAGCAAATTATTTTGAGTTAAGAATTCGTAAAAATTTTTCTTTTTAAATCTAAAATTTTAAAATGTGATACAAGATTCCTTATGAGATTATCTACCTTTATCAAGAAATAAATGTCTATAAGAAAGTTAAATTAAATTTTTATGAGTTAGAAATTCAAATTTTTACAATATTGGATATTCACTCGATTTCTCATGTAGCGATTTCCTTATTTTGTGGTAATTCAAAAACAAATAAGTCAGTCTACAGTTATGCAGATGCATGAAAATTTCACTGAATGTTTATATTAGCATTTAGTATACACCATACAATTTTGAAAATATTTTGACTCTTTTTGAGCTGTTTACGGACATTTTCAGTTTTAAATTATTTTAGTTTTTTTTCTATAAATATCAATAAAGTTTTATCGGTTGGGCCAAAAAGTGTAAAAATGTAATACAAGGCTCCTGATATATTGTTACAATATCAGTTGAAAAATATTAAAAATACATAGGCACATTTTTTTTTTATAAGCATTTAAGGATCGAATTTTGACAAAATTTATCAAATTTAAAATTGAATAATTATTTTGTAGTTAAACATTTTTAAAATGTTCAACTTTTATATCTAAGGATGGAAAATTTAAAACAAGATTCCACGTAAGTAGTTAATTCTGTTACCAAAAAATCTAAAAAATACAGAAGGACAGTTTATTTTTATAGTCATTTTAAGTTCAAATTTGGACGAAATTACATAATAAAAAACCTAGAATAACTATTTTAGTTATTTTGTTGTGATTGTATAATATTATTCGTGGGTACTTGAAACTTCTAAAGTACACTATTATATTTCTATGATAGTATCACGGTGTGTTATTGATGTATAGCGCGTTATAAGTACCTAATGGCTAATGGATATCGTCAATTTTTTTTAATACCATAGATAAGTATATAATATGCCTTATACCTAGACTGACATACCGTCTCCGCTCAGAATAGTTTTTCTTATACAATGATATTATATCATTGAATTCAAATTTAATATTATCCATTATACAGTGACCTACTTGTAACCTACTGTACAGCAGAGCCCCTTTTTTAAAATCTAAATAGAATTATTTAATTATTCCAAGCAGTTGAAATTTGATTTTTTTCCAACCGATCTAAACATACTTAATAACACACTTTCACACTCGTTTTATTATTGTTATTATTGAAGGTTTTCCATAAGAAATTTAGCACATTTTTGATATTTGGCTGTCTTATAAATATTTTGATTGATTATCATTTATTACTAGCTGATCTCTTGCACTTACCACTTATTAATCACATTCGTTATATTATGTACAAAGTTACATACATCGAATAGATTTGTATTATTATTTGTTTATGATAATGGAAACAAAAATATTTTGAAAATGTAAGGAATGGTAGAGAGGTGGTTGTTCAAATTGTACAATTTGTACAACATTGTAAATATTTAACCCCCCCCCCTCATAAAATTCTACTAAATCACCGCCTATGACGATATACGTCTTAGTTATAAAGTCGAAAGTCTATCCCGTCGTGCATACCTATTGTTACATCATCCGTCGTTTGGGGCGCACAGCAAAGTCAATAGCCGTTGCGCTCATATTATATTATAGTGTATATATTCCATTACGTCATTACGTGAGTTCAATATTTACAACATGAAACGCCCAAGCATACCAAAAGGAATACTACGTAACTGGCACTCAGAAATAATAATGGCCAATAGAATATATTATTATCACAATATAATATGATAACGTATTATATTATTTTTGAAAGAGCCGTCGCAATCCTATATTCGTTACGCTTATACGTATATATGTTAAGAAACTCGTATAATATATTTTATTTATTGTACTGCCAGGCCAATAATAATGGCAATAATATCATTATTATTATTATTATTTTGTTATTCACTCGCTACCGCCACCACACTACACCACCACGTCAGCCACCTCCAACAACCTAGGAACAAGTGGTTTTTGATTTATCGTCTTCAGTTTTTTCACCTAATCACTGCGTTGATATGTTATACACAGAACTAAGAACAAGTCACATCTCAAATTATACATATAATAAATATTTTTTGATATTTTCCTAATTACGTGTATTACCTATATTAACTTGAGTCTAAAAATTATTATTTATATTAATTTATATTATTTCAGTGCCATAACATAATCAGTGCCGTGGCATATTATTATTAATGAGTGCCCTGACTCCTATAACGAGGAATACACAATTGAGAGCTCAATCAAAAAATTAAAATATTTTTCAATTAGCTATAAAACAACTTATGGAGATATTATATAGCCAATTTCTTTTAAGAGACCAAAAGACTCTACCAGAAAAAAAACTAATGAAAATATTGTAGAATTCAACTGCAATTTAACCAAATAACATAATATTATATTATGATGTACCTGTTAAGAACAATAAAATAGCACCAGCTGGTAAATTGGAATTTATTTTATACATTTTGTTATAAGCTTCAGCTAAATACTCATGTGACGTTCTCTTGTTAAAATGAATTGTCACTGGAAACTGTCTTGAAGTCAGCTTTATTAACATTTCATTAAATAGTTAAATTTAAAATGTATATTAAACAACCTTTTAATTTTTTGAATATTTAATTACAAAATTAAAATTAAAATCTGATGAATTTACGAAATTTGTCAAGGTTAAAACAACAAAATGATTGATATTTCACATGTTTGAATCGATTTTATTTTTACCTTCTAAATGTGGGTAGTATCGAATACGAAATAATTACATTACCTTACACTACCACTTTTTTTCAATACCAATAATTGTGGTCCAACAGTTATTGATAGTAATATTCTTAAAGTAGAATAATGGTAAAAAAACAAACAAACCGAATATAATATAATAGAGTCCTGGTGTATGTCGGTCCTTTGCACTCTTTTCGATACGTAGCATGTAATGTGTGTAATGCTCATAAATGTGAAAGGAAAATTATAATTTCTAGCACCAAATTTAAAAATATTTTGATGGGGAATAAATTCTATTTCTTTTAAGGGAATAAATTGCGAAATCTCAAAATACAATTGTTTGATGTAACCTAACCTAACCTATATTTATCATTTCAAAACTAATATAAATTTTTCGGTACTCTCAAAAAAAAAAAAAAAAAACTATTTTATTTAAAATACAACATTTTAATTTTTCATTGTTTATTTTTAAATCAGTGTTTCCTAAACTTTCATGAAAGATATGTCACTGGCAACTGAAGCATTCTAGTGTGTGGGAGCAGATAATGTTAAGACTCGTTAAAATCTACGCTTCTTTTTCATTTAGGCTCATAAAAATAATACAAAATACAGTAGATCCTTATTAATAATATGTCTGACTTCGATATCTTGATTTTTGGTTGTATCGAACAAAATTAAAATTCTTTTGAGATTACCATTACACTAAAATACCATTAATTTAAAACTAAATACATATTTCAAATTGTTCGAAAAGCAGTGTTGGGAATTATCTAGGTAAATTTATCTAGAAAAGATTTTTTGAAATAAATTATCTTTTAAAGTATCTAGATAATTATGTTACGATTTATCTAATGTTTAGCTTAGATAAAAAATAGGCTTTTCTAGATAAATATAATAGTACCCCTACAAAATTATAAAACCAATGTTAGTAAATTCTAATATAAATTGCTTATAAAATGCAAAGTATATATTTCTTGTTATTATTGCCAAAGACGGTATTGCGATAATAAGAGAACCTGCATGAGGGCTTGCACTATACATCATTCTCTACTAGCCACAATGAGCATATTAAAATTAATAGGTATAGGTTTTCCCCATCCATTTTAAAAATAAATTAAAATTAACTTCGTAGAACTGTATTTCAAAGGCTCAACCCGTTGTTATTATAAATATTATGTCATTATATTGATATAAATCTAATATTACAAAAATATTAAAAACAATACAATAAGTGTAAAAAAATGATATTTATCTAGATGTTTATCTAGATAAATGTATTGTTGTATTTATCTTTATCTAGATAAATTACATTTATTTTATCTTATCTAGATATTTTTTTAGTTATCTATTCCTAACACTGTCGATAAGTAACTCCAACTTTTTTCTGCTCACCTTGAGATTCGACATAACGAGGATTTGCTGTATTATAAAAAAATATAGTTATATTATATTTAAATGCATAAGATATTAAAATCACATACCTAACATTTGAACCATTCTAAAATACTTCTAAGTTATGAATTAGGAAATCATACATTTTAAGGGTTTAATTATTTCAAAATTTCCTGACACAATATCCATATTATATTGTGTACACTGTTGTCTTGTTGGAATTAACGACTGTCGGATAATAATAAAATATAGTCTCAGATGAGGTTTGAATGTTATATGGCAATAAATATGTATTAATATATTTTTGAGGATCATTAGAGATTTACCTTCAATATGACTATGAATTAAGTTAAACGACCGTGAATTTATTCCACCACCGATATTCAGTATCGGTTCTAGTTGGTACCAGTTTTTGCTCTGTCGTAGGTCCAAGTGGGTGGTCTGAGTGCGGTATGATATGGTCGATATTTTAATCTAAATTATTATCAAATAAAACGAAGAGGACACACTTGTAACTTTAGAAGCTGTTGAATTAGTTCTTATTTTATATTATACAAAACCCATGAGTGGGTTTCATGTTAGGGTTTTATTTTATTAATACTCAAAAACACGACAAGTTTTTGTTCTAATATCACTCTACAAAAAATGTAGATTACTTGTCGATTACATGTTCGTGTTAACACCTCATACTTGATTAATTTATGAATATTAAGTACTTTTTGAGGATAATATTGTAGATGCAGAGTGTTTATTGGACTCAGCATGTGTGTGTGTGTGTGTGTGTGTGTGTGTGTGTGTGTGTGTGTGTGTGTATGTGTGCGTGTGCGTGTGCAATACTCGAATGTATTCAATAAAATTTGCATTTTCTTATAGATTATTGTCGAAATAACTGCTACATTTAAATAATATATTAATTATGTAATAAAGAGTTAGTATCGGAGAGTTACTTAGCTTGTGATACGCAACTTTTGGGACATACTGTATAAGCATAGTGTATAGTACACTTAACCCTCATAAAAAATGTGACCATATAATATTCAAGAGATACTTTATATAGTGGAGAAATTTGGAGTCGTTGGTTATTTTAATAATATAATAATGTCTCAAATTTATTATTTGTGTACATAATATACTATACTATAATTTATTATTATAGTATAATACATGTACAAAAATAATATTATATATATATAATATTGTATATTTGTATATTATTATATATAGGTACTAGGTAGTCGATCGTATTTATTTTATGTACTCAATCTTACAGAAAGTAGAGTGTAGGGTTGATAGAGTAGCTTACATTTTGCATGGTCGATGGGTATAAATATACGAGACTTTATAATATGTACAATGTACACCACAGATAATTTTTTTTTTTTTTTGGTTTATGTATACAACTCAAAAGTATAAAAATATAACGACGGTAATTAAAAAAAAAAAAACCGAGTTGAAGAGCAACCTCAAAATATATACGTATAATTTACAATTTTTTTTTATTTGAACCGCTAGGGCTTTTAATTAAATTTTCTGTGTACTATCTCATGTTCATCTTAGCGAGTTGTGTTCTGTTTTCAGTTTTCATTACCAAGTACAATATATAATATTAATGACCTACATAATAATTCAATAGATGCGTATTGATTTCTTTTATAAATTATAATTGCCGTAAGTGTAAGTGGAAAAATCGATTCGGATACGGTTCGCAAACTTTCATTCAATATGTCTATTCGTGCGGTAAACTTTGCATAATCTACCTTTGTTGTGTATGGTTTTAATCATAGTCGAATTTTACACGACTGTAAACCATACATACATTTTCGGAGAATTATTTTACATTTTAATTTATTTTCGTATTTAAGCTGGTTTAAGTTTTTAAGGATTACAGTCAATGGATTTTTTGTACACCTATATTTATATATGAATATATAGGTGTCTTTTTTTAATATGAAAAATAAAATCACCGTGTTTGTTTTTAACAATCAAAGTATTACAATATAATACAATAATTTAAGTTCATCCATTATGTTTTTTTATATCTGAATTGCACGTTTTATTTATTTTTAGGTTTGATTATGTTTTATTCGATAACATGGATATTATTCCATAACAAAAGATATTTTTTTTCAGTCAAGAATCTAGAAACGGATACATTAATTAATCATTATATTATGTTGAAATACTTTTTCACACGATTAATTTTATTGTTTTCAGTTATACCTATATAAATTATACATGAAAAAAAATAAAAAAATAAAAATACGGCTTACGGTAAACCTATTTGTTCAACGTAATTCCTGCAGCCATTAAACCATGTACCTATATAATATTTATGTATCATAATATTCAAAAATACATAGCAATAATGCAAAGTCCAATTATCAGCTGGCTCCAATTGCTCATAAATTATATTCAATAACAAATAATTATAATAATCAATAATCAAATTGGTAAAGTCAATTGAATATTATATTTAATATTTATATAAACCGAATGTCATTATCACATAATATACGAGTAACACTGTACCGTTTTTTCATTATATTTTAAAAACTTGAAAATGTATTTATAAAATATTATATAATACCTTAATATTGCATAAATGTATAAAATATTTTTCTATACAACGGATCACTTTTTGGACATTTCTGTGTACGTCATTGGAGTTGTATCCATTTATTAGGCACAACTCACCGACTTACAATACAATAAGTCTTTTTAGTGGTTCCTATAAATAATATTATATTACTCCTCACTAAATTCAAAAAATGTAATTATTTTTCATCATGCTTTATGTACCTGCTAGTTTTTTCTCCCAGCAACCCCAAACATTATCAATCGCCCCTCCCCCTCAATAAAATCGTAATCACTCTATAGCAGTATGTCTGTGCACGCAGCACACATATTATATTATAATGAATTATATACTTATGTGTTATATTATATTATGTACTGTGACATAGCGTTTCCGGTATAGACATATACATATTACATATTATATATATATATATATATATATATATATATATATTTGGTAGATTATATGTGAAAAATGTTTTATATTATTTGCTATTCAGTTACAAGTTTTGTCCATTTAGCGAAAGTGGTCATCATTTATATATTTGAACGGTTATAAACAGTTACAATTGTCAAAATGTTACATTCACCATTTGTTCCTAAATGGTTTTCATTTTGATTAAATTGGAAAAAAAATACCATTTACTTCTATTAATCGGTCTTTATCATTATAATATAATATTTCAAATTCGATCGCTTCCAAAAGCGTCTACCAGAGTCTACGATAAGCCGCATGGAGCACATATTAATATAGTTTAGGTTCTGGTAGCCACGAACGACAGTTGTTTCTTCATGCACTCGCTGGTTTCCTCATTTTACGCTACTCCGCATTTATTTATTTCGATTTCGAACCCGGTGCATAGTTTGAAATCGATTTAACAATAATTTAAAACATCTCACAGTGATCTAAGATATTATATTATCAAAAGTTAAAAATAAAAATATGGAAAAAACTATAACAATCATATACATATAACACCCGTTGAAAATAAAAGCATTTCGTTGGGCAATTATTAATAATCTCAATAGAAATAAGTACGTTTTTCTCAGCTTGTCTTTGCTGATGTCTGAGGTAGTATAACAGATGATTATGATGTATTTTTATATATCACTATTTATATAATACATTAACACGTGATATTAATTATTATGATTTATATGATATTAACACTCATGTAGGCGATAACTGTTGGCAATATCAATTATTATTATAGTATAAACTGCTAATGTACAAAAAATATGATTTTATGATATTATATCTCAATAAAGTTTCATCCTTTCACTTCCTCTCATTTCATATTAAGCAACGATAGACAAGTTAAATATATTGTATAGTTGATTTTTGTATACGAGTTCATTAGTTTAGGTACAAAAAAAAAATGGATTTCTGGAAATGTTTACAATGACGAATTAAAAATAATAAATATTCAGGAAAATTACATGCATAATTTTTCAAAAGTTTTTTTTATTTGCGCTTTGCATCGTAGAATTATAACATTTTAACATGATATTAATATATTACATCATATTAGGTATATTATTACTGTACAGTGTAGTTACACATGTATAGGGCAGTTTTAATATCCTCACTATCTCATCTTTATTGTATAAAGTTACGCCGTTAAATAAATTAATAGCAATTTGCTATTCGGGAGCCGGAATTGAACCCAAAATCTGCTAAACTGGATGATTTATAAAAACAAATATTTTACCTTACCGTCGGTGTTCTTTTTTTTTTCCAAGGGAGCGGAGTAGTGTATAGTTGCGGGCGGCTTCCGGTAGACATTTTTACCTTGTTCCGTGATACATATTTAGTCATGATTCATGGTGTTTGGAGACTTTTTGTTGTTTTATTTTCACTTCCTGTATACGTAAGACCTACATCTTCTTAAATAAATATACGCAGCGTTTGATATAGCATGGACTCATAAAACATTTGGATCATATTTTATAGTAGAGGCATCGGGGTTGTTAAATAATTCAAAATGACAACGGCGGCGGTGAGAAACAATCGTATAAACTCACTAGATAATTTCCCTGTAATATTTTCCCATATTATTAACCCAAAATATAATAGACATTTATATATTTTCTTCATTATTTATATAATACTATCTGATTCAGCTCACTTCGTTGTCCGTAAAAATAACAACTCTTAAAAATTAATTATACTCTAGCTTATACTATTTTAGACCTAATTGTTTTTTTGAAGAGGGGGGTTGAATAAAAAAAAGCGTAATCTTTGCAAAAAAATACATTTCTGAAAAAATTGCTGTTTCCAAAGTATTTAATGGGGGTTATATCTTTTGGTCGGGCCACCGCATAATAGTACCTATACCTACGCCACTGCATGTAGTTATTAACACGATACAATGGATATTATAGGTATCGGAAACGATACCTAATACTTAAATACTTAATTGTAATTAAAGAAAATGAAATATACCTATGAATAAATACAATTTTTCCATTTATTAATGTTAATATTAAATAAAAAACAAATTTCCATATCATATTTTTTATTTAACCCACTGGAATTTAAAAATATTAAACTTTTTTTACTCCGCAAAAGATATTATGACAAAACAATTTATGGCATGGGTACTATACTTTTTTTTTAATAATTGGAACAAATTCCAGTGTGATATTTATGGTTGGTATCTATTTAGACTTTAATAACGAAAGAAGAACAACTCAAATTTTTTTTTTTTACAATTTTCTTAGTGTTCACGTTTGTTATCTTTTATTAATTATAATTTTGTTTTATCAAATGTCAATAATATTATGAAATTTAACAATGTAATAAAAAATTTAAAAACCTATTATGTATATAAAATGTGTATAATATTATACTTTACCTATGTACATCTATTACTTTTATACATAATTTATTTATTACATGTAAAATAGGTACACTTATAAAAAAAATGTATTTATTGGGTACCTAACTAATAAAACGTATTATTTGCTGAAATGTATACGGTATAATATACTATTACGATATATTTTGCTGTTTTTCTAAAAACAGTTTAAGTGCCTATATAGGTACAACAAATAATTATATAGTAATGCAATAGGAATAATTTGTTATTTAAAAAAAGGATTGTATAATTTACATAATAAAAATACATAATAATAAAAAAAAACACTCAACATTGTCCTTCACCGAGTATATATTATGGAAACAAGTATCACTTAATGTTATGTTTAGGAAATGTTAGAATAAGCGGTAGAGTTATAAATTTGGGAAAACTTTAATGTTTTTACTAAAATTTACATCTAGTTTGGTCAAAAATAAATACAGAATAACATGTACTACAACGGTTTAAATTCTAAACCGGCAATGTTGATACAAAATAGTATTTTATATTTTAATTTTTGGATGTATAGTATATAGTATGGATTGTCACATTAAACTATCTTAAACGCCCGTCTTAAATCGATAATAAAAATTACAAATTTGTTTATATTTTTTATTGCATAATGAGACATGATATACATTATTATACGCTTGGAGTGTTTTGCATTTAAAAATGGCTTAACGACCTGGCCGGTGTTTAAATACATATTATTATTTATGCGTTTGGCTTAGAATTTTTTTTCTTCTCCGAAAGAACACTGTAGACGTTTGGTTATTATTGTAATATATAATATTACCAATAGTCTCCGTTTAAGTGACTGAACATAAACGTCCACGCGTGGGAAATCCCGGACATTTTTATAGCATTTTTACAGTAAAAAGCCTATAGCATTTTTATCTTCAAAATATGATCGAAAGCATGTAATAAATATTCTCAGAGACCAATTGAAGTTGACCAGTGTAGGTATAATAATCGTAATTCATCTAAAATATCGTTTGTACCTAATGTCGTTTATTCCGATTATTATTATTATTATTATTTATTTATTCATTTTTCTTTGTATTAAAGTAGGTACCTATAATAATGTTCAGTAAATACGCAGGCATTTTATTATTAACTCAGTATTTATTATTATATCAAAACGACTATCATTACGATGAAATTGGCGAGCAAAAATATTTGAAAATAAAAAATGTCTATCCGTAGGTAATACCGTAAAATTATTTTATTATTATACGTTATAAGTTGCTCAAATGGAAACGTTTTTACCGTTTTGAATTATTATTATCACCGTCAGACGTTGTGTCCGTGAAACAAAACAGTATTTAGGCGGGTACCAATTTATATCTATTTGAAGACCATTAGCGTCAAGAAGGATAAGTACTTTTTATTTTTTTCGCAAATTACCGCTGTGAATAGCCGAAAGATAATATATCCTAAAGATCTACCCACTCGAATAAAATCTTCAATACGCATATTGCAATATTATATTATATTATTATAAAAACATTTAATAATAATTATCGTAGTGAGTATACTGCGTACTTACAACCAACCGGCAACCACCGACAAACCTCAGTAATTTATCTAAATATTTACTTTCGTATAGGACTCCACTTTTATACGTCAATATAATATTATATCTATATGCAACGTTATCACTTATTATTAGCGTCATTGTATGGGGCACAGCGAAGTGTCCCGTAATTCGCCTATTATTTCAATTGTTAAATTTGCATTTTGTGCTGCGATGGCGGCGGGAGCTGCTATAGGTACTTAGCCTGCAGGAGCGGATAAAAAGAAAGAAATAGAAAATACATTATGTTCCAACACACGCGCAATAGACAATACCTAATTGTTACAGACAAAAAAAAAGTTAAAAACAAAGAGCGTTCTTTGTGGGCTCACATGATGTCTATGATTTCTCTGGCTTTTGTCGTCCACCCCCTTCTGGCGTGGCTGTGGCATTGCACGCGCACTACACAACTATAATAATAATAATAATAATAATAATACGATATTTTCAACAAAGATTATTGCCATTCAAGGGGCCTGCAACCGGAAACACCCTTCTCCCTCGTTCGCTCTTACGCGTACGAAATGGATAAAAAGAAAAAAATCCACGCGGACCCCCAAAGTCCGAACCTCGCGAGCACGAGGGATAGCGAGCCTAGTGAGTACCTACGCGCCCTGTCTTCTTCTATACAATTTACAACATGTTTTTTTTTTTAAGGTTTTAAAGTTCTTGTGTGTATATGAATGTATAAGAATTTTCCACAAATAATACAAACGAGTTCTGCGACTCAGAACACGTAGCAATAATAAAAATAAATCGAGATTTGTAAAAAAAAAATCTTTAGATCTCTGGATCACTGCAACTGGCCTGCAGATACGTCGTTTGATATATTGTATTAATCCTTTTTCGCTTTTCACTGCGTTCACTGTCATGCCATAATATTATTGTCGTTGTCTGTATCACGTGTACGTCATATTATATCGTACCATAGGTACCTCGAATTACCAGAACAAACACTATAGGTTTAGTCGAGAAAGCAAACAATTGTTAGGTATCCTGACAAATCAATGTATCGATTATTAATTTAGAATAATCGAAATTTCCTTTTAGTTGCGGCGAAACTAATTTTGCTCATTTTATTGTATGAATTGACATTTATGTTTGTTTTTTTTTTTCAATTAAATATCACTTGAAAGGTAGAATAATAAGATTTATCTTTAAACTGCAGCACCAGTTTTTACAACAGGTGTATACAATTCATTTGAAACCAATGTATTATAAAACACGTCAAAAAATAATTTAAATATTCCTACCTACTATCAGATCGTTGAAATCAAGCCGGTGTTTTTCATAAGTAGGTATAGTCTAAGACTAATTAAATAATGTTCCAATTCAAATTATTCACCTTAAATCTAAATAAAAACGAACATGATGAAATGGGGATACCAGAAAGAACCGGATATACTATGCGAATGTGGCGAAGACCAATCAGATGACCACATATTATAGTGCGTCCTAACCCCTCAAGGATGAACGGCCGACTACTTGTCTTTAACCAACGAAAAGGCAATATCAATCGCCACTCACTGGCTAAAACAAAATATCTAAACATTTATTTTATATTCTATATTTTAAATACTTTATTTTTAGATTACTTTATGTATTTATTAATTTAATAACATAATATGGCCCTATAGCACCGGACAAGATAAGAAGAACTGTAAATGTTATAAATTTACTAAAATATGGTTAATATTACTGTTATCTATTTATTTTTGGTTGCCATTGGTTATTAGGCAGATCGGGTACAAACATGCATACATCGAATTTTCACACACTGCCTACCAAAGTGGTTGAGTCGCACTTACTGCATCGAGTTATACCCAAAAGTGGTTGAACAATCACAGTTTTTTTAAGAGTTGTCATTTTTTTACGGACAACGAAGTACGTGGGATCAGCTAGTACAGGGGTCTCCAAACTTTTTTATTCAAGGGCCACAAAAAAAATCAAATACTCTTAGAGGGCCAAAAGTTTGTTAAAACATATAATTTTTTATTTTATGATAATATAGGTGCCTATATAAATAATATGTTTACTTTATATTTTTGTATAAAATATTGTTTACTTTACAATATACTTAAATAAAAATAAATAGGTATAAATATAATATAATATAAATACATTTTTGAAAAAATTTTTTTATCTATCTATATTTAGTATTTACCTATGCGTCCTATGCGGGCCACGGGCCGGTTAAAACTTGTTCGCGGGCCGTAGTTTGGAGACCCCTGAGCTAGTAGGTTCATTTTATATTATTTTATTATACTTTTTTTTTATATAAAACCTAACATTTTCTCATAGATATGTTTATTTTCTAACCGATTTTGTGTGACACTTTGTTTATCACCATTATAGAAAAGTGTAAAATATAAAAATTACCTAATTCCCACTAGGTATATATAAAATTAATACATATTTATAAATTATGATTCATATAAATTTTTTTGAACTGGAAAATATTGAGTACCTGGCGTGCTACGTTAATGTCACACGATCACCACGCCTGATTTATGCTTTTTTGTACTATATCTCGAAATCTCGTGTATGAAAAAAATAAGTAAAAATGTTTATTTTATTTTTATTGGTAAGTACTAAGTACCTCAACTTCACCAATAAGGTAATATTTTCAGTTGTGAGTTGGGCCCCTATATATTGTATTAATTAATGTGTTTTTTTTTTATAGATGGCCAACAAATTATTATTAAATCTACTCATTGAAAGAGCCAATGTAAAACCATGGAATTTATACTGTGGGTAGAGATATGCCATACAAATTGTTTATCCAACATGTATGAATATAGTTATACTTACATATCTATATTATTCGCAGGCTTAGAACTTTTACGATTAGCATGATATATATAAACATTATCTCATATAATCGCAAAAAGTAATTTAATAAGTTATCTAACGAATGAGAGCAATCGACAATTATTGGAGTGACATTCATCCATATCGTTCTTCAAAAGATTTGGGACACAACGCGTTCTTACGGATATTTAAAATATTCAAATAGGTTCGTATGACTTCATCCATGTATGGGTAAGCTTGTCTTTTCTGGTCATTCTGAGGTACATTAATAATAATAATAATAATAATAATAATAATTATTATTATTATTATTATTACTATGTATACTGGGCGGCCGAGAAGTCTGTTTCGAGAGGCAGATAATATTATTATAGCAGCGGGGGCGGAGTGAACCTTTCGGGATTTATGAATACAACTCACGCACGCTCGTTGTCTCCTCGTCGATCTCACACTCATACAAGGGAGCTCTCCAACGGGGCCGATAATGTTATATTTTATATTTTTTTATTAATTTAAATTTTATTTTTTTTTAATTGGACTATATCTCGACGACCGCCGCTGCGCGATCGCGTGATCGACAAAACGCATGAATCATACATAGTATAATATTATAATATCGTACGATTATTATTGCCGGACGTGTCATTGGGTCGATTACCTTGGTATAATAATATTATATTATACTACTTATTATGTATAGGTTAGTTACCTACCTATCATGTGTGTTCCGTGTGTGCACAGATATAATAATATGTCGTGTGCGGGGTGCGAATTCCTTTTTGTTTTAATATATAGCAACAACGAAAAAAAATACAGTCACTCTTTTTATTTATTGCTCTCTCCTCCCTCTACATAGATATTTACTGAAATGACTTATTATCTAAATACAGCATGAGGAAATCGTGTGTATTTTTTTCATTCCGTCCGTTTGGATCCCTCTTTCCCGAGACCAATAGCGTTATGTCGTCATCTCTGTTAACGCGGTATGTGCATGACATTTACAACGCAGTCAATGTATAATAATAATATTATTAATGACTTTTACCACTATACCCGCACTGTGACCAGTATTATTATTTAGTGTTCGTATACAGCTGCACAGTAATAAACTAATTATTAACATTGCGTGTATTTGAATAAGATAAATAGTGACGACGAGTAAACCGCACCACAACAATAATTATAATCGTTATAACTTATAATATTATTATGATATTAAATTATATTGTATACCAAACTATCGATCAAGTTCATAAATAATATTTATTACGATTTACGAACAAAGAGTATCATGTATATACGAAATTACGAACAAAGTAAACATTATTAGTTATTACTGCAAGTTGTATGCTATACCTACCTACGTCCAATACGCATTCATTACCTATTCCTTTTACGTTTTAGTGATCTGGATTTTGGGGTACTTAACCGTTTTGTTTCGTCATATGTACGATAATCCATTGCACTTAACACTGCAGTACAGGAGATATCGCAAACACAAATAATACAATTAACATACGCGATTCGGTGCGTTCAAATGGAAACGTAGCTATTTGTGTCTAACTCGTGCCTCGTGGTTTGGCTAGTATAAAAGTATACATATTGTATTAATATTGTTGATTTTGAACGTTGGTCGCTAAAGTAAATTGCACAACATATGGCATTATTAGATTCAGTTTTCGCATTTTACAACAATCGACGGTCAACGATAAATAATTTATATTATGATATAAAACGGAGTTTGGTATATTTTTATTAGAACTGTTAGACCACAAGTATATTTTGTGACGATATATCGTTTTTGATGTTTGACGTTTAAAAAAATGTTAAATGCACGAAGAAAATGAGTGAACGACGTTCCGTGTGAATTAATTTTATGCACGTACAGGTGATTAGTTATGAGTTATAGCGTTTAGAATATTTTCAATATATTTTGCTAAATATACATTAAAAATGATACTGCGGGGCCAAGGTTGTATATGCGGTGCATCTAAAACTTTTGTGATTGGTAATTTCTTAAAAGTCAACATTCATTTGTAACTCAACGACTTTTTTTTTTCACCTAATTCAACACATTCAACAATGGACTATTATTCTACCAAAAATGGTCCAACAAAAATAAAATCTTTCATAACTTATCGTTTTGTAGTAGGAGTTGCAAATTTTTTAAAACTAAAGTCGGTATTCTTATCAAAACTTAAAACTTGAATAACTAAAATAATACTATATAAATATGAAGAATACTATTATCATATGTTTAGAGGAATATTTTCGAGTGCCGAATGAATACGATTATTTTACTATGTTCTATGAAATTGTATTATCTTTATAATTCACCATAAATCATAGCTGAAACGCTTTCTTTGCGACACTGACAGTTACCCCCTCACTAGAAATATGTTACACTTAAAAAATATATTATTACCAAAGTATTAACCGTTCACCTATTATGACATAATATACATATTTCAAGATTTCTAGAGTTTACATGATGAACTAACAGTGTAAAATATCCAGTACTATACTCTCGAGAAAATTTAAAATAGTATTTATTCTGTACGCGGCTTTGATGTGTGCATAACTATAATATACAGAAGTTGTTTTTTTCTTTTTTTTTTTTTTAATACATCATTATAAACATTGAATGAAACGTAGTCATTATAAACCAAAAACAATAAGCGTATAAAGTGTAAAATAAATTAATGGTGGAAAAATGTTTACTAAAAATTATTGCGTTGGTTGTAAATCAATAATAATAATTATGTTTAAATAAAAGACGATAATTTAACGTAAAAAAAAAAGTTCACTGTATTATATTAAATTGTATATAAAATACAGAAAGTGTGTATAATATTATATAGTTTTATGACGACTTTCATAGATATACTTAAATAATTTTACTGCGTAACGAGCGCCGCCGATACGACCATATTATTATATTATACAAATTATTTTTATTTATTAATTAATCAATTAATTGATTTGTTTTAATAAATTAAAAAGTTTTAATTTATTCACATTATTCTCGCTTATTCAGTGGACCGCGGTTATTGAACACGTAATATGAACTTCGAAGAAGATTTGATATCAATGCATGACAATAATAATATATTATTTATAAGGTACCTATATTATAATACAATATAAAAGTATGTGTTATAAAATTATGGGTTTCAGTCTTCGTGTTATCGTACGGCGGCGGTGGCGGCGGCGGGTTTTATAGGGATGATTTGTGTTAATTCATTTCGCACGTCAGCAGCTAATCAATTATATCGTCTCGCCTTTTGTCCGGAAACGCATATCAAAATACGAACGAGAACTATACAATGTACCTACTTGCACAAAGGACGCGCCCCATACTTTTAAGCACATGCGAGTAAGCGACATTATAATATTATATTATGTGCTTGTGTGTGAGCTAAATCGAAAGCTCTTTATTGTCACTAATGTACCAAGCGCAATAATGGCAGTGACTACGACCATGGTATATACTCTTGTTATTATAATATTGTAACCGTCTCGTAATATCGTATTATTATTTATTATAATATTTTATTATACGAGTCGCTCGTCGTGACGTCATGTTAAATTATTTGTTATATTATTCTACCGAGTGAAAAAAATTATGCGCTTCGAGAAGTTACGGCATAGTACGCGTACAGGGTGATTTACCAAGCATGCTCCCACCCCCAATGTTTACTTTAATAATAAATGAGTAAAATTCTGAGTTTTAGAATTTTCAAGTATACTGGTATACTTAAGGACCATATTTTTAAATACTTCATTATTTGTACCAATCAAGGATAATTAATGTTATGAGTGGCATTTGGCGATACCAACTTATTTTAATCAAATGAAAATCACGTGCCTTGTTCTTATAAAATATTTATAAGATTACTTTACTGAATACTTTGTTATATCTACATATAACATCTAATTCGATATTTTAACGATCAGTTTTTAGTCGTTTGAGTTTCTATAACAGGATTTAGAATTATGAGTGCTAAGACGATTGGAAAAAGGTTGGACCTTATTTGAAAAAATAAGTTTATATCACCTCAGAATATTAGAATTGAAGAGAAGTTTTGAAAAGTATTTGAAAATATTGTACTTAAGAATACTTAAAAAATTGGAAAATAGGATTTTGAATAAATTCATTCTTAAAGGGAAAAATGAACTTGAGTATAATGATTTAAGTCTTAATTCTTAAGAGGATGTCACACCCACATGTGTTGTCTCCGTCTTACAAATGTACAACATAGGAAAAACTGTTTTGCTCGGAACAACTTTTCTAGCACCAAATTTGTTGTAGAACTACCAAATTTTCACAACACTTAAAGAAGAACTATATGTGTGCTCTTTTTTTAATAGCATTATCCAATCCATTTTTATAAGCAAATGAAAAAACTATATGTTTAGAAGCAAATAACTTTTATTGTATTTATGTTATCTAAAATATGGACACTCTGTTCCATAGATAATTTTCCACCCTATATGTTCAGAAATTTTGGAGCCACTCATACAAACAGAAAGATAAAAGTTGTCCCACGCAAAACTGTTTTTGCTATGTTGTACATTTGTAAGAAGGAGACAACACATGCTGGTGTGACATCCTCTTAACTCTTATGGCAAAAAATCAAAATAATCCAACCATGCTCATAATATTGTATTATTTTTATTTTAGTCTGTAATAGGTAGGTACTTCAACTATTAAGTCTCATCTGACTTTAGCCAGCTAGTTTGTACGACTTGGTATCTACATAATATATAATATTATATTTATAAATAGACCGGACGCGAACTGCGTCGGAGGTCTTTTGTAAAAGGTTTTAAAATTTTAATTTTTTGTTTTGTTTTAATACAAAGCCATATGTTATTATATTATACGAGTATAGGGCACATGGAGTATAGTAGTCGGTAGCAAACTATGATTGTAATTTGTTTTGTTTATTTTTTTTTAAACCGTTCAAAAAGACTTTTTTCAAAAAATGTATATCATTCTTAAAAACAAATTAAAAATTAAATGAGTGTTTCAATAGTGTAATTCCGCACGAATTGTTTCAAAAACATATTATAAATTTCCAGAAGTTTTTATACCGACAAATTAAATTATTACTTTTCATATTAATATGAAAATAACCTTTATATTGCTCTAAAAAATACATAATACATAATATATATATCTATATATACCTATATATAGGTATTAAGAAAAAAATTAAACGTGTTTTGTTGATCAGTCGACTATTAAAAAACGTTAACACACAAATAAATATGTTTGTACCACAATTTATTTTATACTGCAAATTTTCCCTCGTTAAAAATATACTTTTATTTTCTGTAAACACTTTATTTACCTAACATTTTTATTAATTTAAATTATAAATGAGTTGTAATTTATTTAATATCCAAGCATATATAGTGCAAAAATAATGTGTATGTACCTTATAATAAATTATAATTCATTTAAAATACTATTCAAAATTATAACGTATTAATTATTATTTATTAGTAAAATAGTAGTATGTTACATATTATTATTTTTCATTTTTAACAATGACTATTATGCGTAGTGTCCTTCCATATTATTATATTTTTTAAATAACATTTTTTATTTCTGTTAGAATGTTAATTTACGTCTTAAGTTTATTGTTCTATCATATATATAGTAATAATATAGACATAAAATGTATCCAACTTATCAACTTGATCAACTCATCATGTTATTTTTTAGCTTGTGTATCTATATCACTTTTGGTTAAGTTGTAACTTGATTTTCAGTTTATCAATAAATACATAGCTCGTTTAGACTTAAGATCAGTTTTAAGCTATAGGTATATACAATTCTTATCCTAAGAAACTTATCTATATTTCTCTTGTTTATAAAGCACATAATATATTTAAACTTAGATAAACAATAAAAACGACACAAAAAATATATAGATACTGTTATACAATGAGGTTCCTATAAGTAGGTCATGTCTGTTTTGTCCATTTAAATTTTAATGGTTCGAGAGTCTTTATTATTTTATTTAAATTCATCAGTTATTCTTTAGTGAACAATGCAAATAAAAACAATGGATGTCATATTTATCATGTATTGACAGATTTTGTTTTAGTGATGACTATATTATTATACAGAATTCAAATATTTCAAAGTACGACACTAAAATCATACACGAATAATACAGATTTTAATATAAATTTATATTGATACTTATATACTAAGCCTGTAGTAGAGACGTAGAGTAGAGAACATTATATAGGCAACCTTATCACATTACCACGGATCACGTAATTAATTTAGTAATTCTAGTGATAGAACGTGGTTTCAAGATAGATTTTATGAAGTAAAAGATATAGATATTATATTTCCCAATAATTTAGGTTCAGAATTAATCGTACATAATAATACATGAGCGACCAATGAAATTATATTTAACTAGCTGCTCATCGGTGTTCTTTGAAGTGCTTTTTGGACTCTGTGTGCTGTTTGAACCAGCTGATTACCGACAGTGAAAAAAGTTCATAATTCTTTAACCACTTAATTAATTTATTAGTACCTACCTGTATAAAGTTGATATGTCTTGTCATTATGTGCATTTAAATTAATCTCAAACTCCTATTGCTTATGAGTTAAAACGAGTAGCCCCGCGTTTGATTGAAATCTGTTACCTATACACAGTATTCTAGCTGTATATCACGTTCACGACCGAGAGTAAATCCGACTGCTCTTTAAATAAACCACTCAAAAAATGGCTTTTGACATAAACAAGAATTAAAAAATATAAATAATAACTATCTGGTCGCCAAAAAAAAAAATCGTTAGAACAAACCACGGAAACTTGATATTTGTTAAAATAAACCAGTGAAAATCAATCCCATATTAAACGATATTCACCATGTCACATATATGTGACACCGGTCCACCTAAAAACACCCCCATGTCACATATTTGTGACACTAGACCATGAACGTGATATATTATATATAACCATATAACATATAATATATACAGAACACTCACATAGTACATAATATCTGAATAGCTCGCACTTAGGACGGAATACGAATCAATATACAATTATAAGTTATAATATAATATTATCATAATATCATCTTCACCCTTTGCCTTTCTCTATTATACAACTAAATAAGTAAGATCTGTACTTATAACAAAATATATGTATCACATACGATAATGTGACGATGTACACGTAATTATTATGAATTTCACTTATTGAAGGAATATAATAATTAAACTCGGTGCGTTTCATGATTGATACAATATAACAGACTTCCACCTCAACAACACTCGATATGGATAGGTACTTACTAGGATCCATGCGAGGTCGATGACGGTATTATGGATAAGATATAGTGGATACCTCCTGCTATCTATATATACCATAATGCGCGAGCACGTTACTCCTATGGAATTTTTCTCCAAATAAACGTTGAGTTTTTATGTTAAATCGATAAAATTGCTTATCGATTGAAGCGGTAAATGGTGAATCAATAATCATACAATAGAACTATTGTCTATTACAGTGTTAAACTATGTTAGTTATTGTCAAGAGATTACATTTACGTAGGTACAATATTATGAGAATGATAGTTTTTTTATTATAATATAGTTCATTAGTTCATGTATAGTACCTATCATATAGTTGTGTCGTTATTATAGTTATAGTAGGTTTGTTTGGAATGTTAAAATGTGTGACCTCGTTCCGTTTGTACACTATGTCACTATTATCAACGTTTAAGTCTGTTGCACTTCAAAGAGGCATAATATATAAGTTGCCCTAAAAATTAAAGTTTAAGTGCACCAGTTGCCCTAAACATGTTATATATATGTATACGACCACAATACCACACATAACGTAAAATTGGAGAGGTAAATATGTGACGATACGAAGTCAATGACACAGCTATAGTTTTAGTATAATTAAATAACGAAAATCAAAAAATGTAAATAATAAAAAAATAAATACAATACTTTTAAATATAATAATAAGCAGCGTACCTACATTGAAATTTTTAGAAAAAAAAAAATGTAATTAAATAAATTGTCTCGTCTAAAATTACCCATGTTGGTTAAATAATTTACATCTATGTACCAGGTGTGGTATTTTATGTTGAGGGTAATTGGTACATTTGGTTGAGGGAAAATGGTCAATTTGGTCGAGGGAAAGTTCAGGTACATTTTTTAAACGCCTAAAACAGGGAAACTGATAAACACCTCTGTGAAGGGATTCTCTGTATTTAAGATTAAATGGGTTTCAATAAAAGATGCATTATTTATTTTCACCGATATCTATATCACATCATAATATATTATTACATAGTCAGTCAGATGAGAAAATGATTTGTTTTTTTACATATTGCGATATTGATTTTTCAATATAAATAAACTATCAGTGACGCTCGCGTTAAATATACCTACAGTACATGACACATTTCAGTGGACATTGTGCTTGGCTGAAGCTCTAGCTAAATAACGTCGTGTGACTTTTAGAAAAAAAATTCTATATTAACATTTACATTTTATGTGTGCTAGACGGACAGTTTTCCGATGAATTCTCTTTACAGTTACCGTATAATATCACAGTAAAGGGAAATTTGTCACCAGAAGTCTTCGATATGTAAGATAATAGCCACGGTATACCACTAGTCAGTTACCCAGGTCCAGGTGTACTCTCATTTATTCTTCTTCTTAAGGCGCCTTCACAGCTCCCCGTGAAACGTGAAACGTGATATATTCTAGAACTGTGATTGGTTGAACCATGTGATTATCTAATGGTTAACCATAATTTTTTTTCTTATAATACCTTATCTATACCGCTTATACCGTATAGTTGAGTTCAATCCTACTCAGAGCGTGTGTTTACCGTATGGTTGACAGTCGTGGTTAAGAATATTTTTACGGGAACAAATTATATATTATTACGTTTCACGTTTCACGGTGAGCTGTGAAGGCGCCTTAATCCGTGGTGATCAAGGAAATATCTGTTTTATATTTTGGTAGTCCTATATTCAGTCATTTAGTGTGTATCTCAAATTGGGAAACCGCGTGTATTTTAATCTCGTTAAGTCCCATTTATCAGTTTTTACCAAGTCCCTGATTTATGATATTTATTCTCTGTTTATGATTGGACTTTGCGGATAATTTACATGATTTTACATAGATAGTTAAAACTTATCGGTGTTACATAAAATAATGCAATTTGTCTTTACATTTGATAAAAATAATTGACTAATGAATTTTTAAAAAATAATTTATAATAGTTCTTTACATATTTTTTACAAATCATTAGGTGTTGATATAGTTTTGTTTTGTTTTATTTGAAATTACCTTTATACCGTATTCAATCTGTGAATTTAATAGCCATAGATAATGTCATATCCTGTGGACAATTGTATAATAAAAATCGTATAGTTTTCATTTGAAGAATAGTAGTTAGTGTTGGCGTGTTGCCATAGAAGACTCTCCTTAAATAGTAGTTATAGAAAATCTAAGTTTAAAAGAATTATATTGTCTACTGTCACATTGATGAACATCGGGGGTCATTTTTAAATATTACTGCTATATCAGTAGTTTAAAAATCTTCCAAAAATTATCATTACTATTATAGCACTAATATTTTCAATGGTGTTTTATGAGAGTTTAGATTGTTGTGACCCCTGACATCTCAGTGGACAGTTGGACACTATCCTATAGCAGGAAACCCTACAGCAGTACTAAAAGCATTACTGCTATAGCAGTAATAAAAATTGACGTTCTAAGGATAGTTTTTTTCAAAATAATTAAATTGACTGCCCATCAACGTGTTAATTAAAAATTAAAAAAAATCATTGTTGAAGGATAAAATAATGACAAGGGGATCGTGCTTCATGAATCACTCTGTATATGAAATTCAAAACCCTGTGTACACTGTCATATTAATTCTCCACCACCGTTGCAGCGGCGACCCGTGATTTCGTTATAGCTATAAATTATCATATTTGGAAGGCTAACAAAACACATTTTCGTTATTAGATCACCACCCCTTCCTAAATAAGGGCCACACAAAACACATGTAGCACATTTAGGTACATACATTTCCCAGTAATCTGTTTTAACAAACATCGACCTTCAGTTAAATTTTGATTGCACTCAACGGTAACCTCTACAATATTATAGACATTTATTGTCTATGTTATGTACATTATAGACATTATAGTCTAAACCCTATGACGTGGTTTCACCTCATGTGGAAACCACTATCTTTCTATGTACATTTTTTGTCTACGTTTATTAATATTTACAGGCGTTAAAGAATGTCGCTGACGGAAATTCGTTAGAAGACAAAAGAATGTTGTATAATTATTTTGTGTTTAAATATACATTTTACCCATGATGTACCTTTATGTACATTATTAATATAATAATGAACTTACTAGTCATATACCATTATTTTTATTAATATTTTTACAATAGACACAATATCTTTAGTATTTTCCTATATAGCATAAGTCCCTATATAATTTAATGATTAATTTTCAAAGAAGACTGTAGTTATTAACTAGAATATTATATTGTATCAATATGTAGATAGGTACAATAGCAAGTAAATAAGAACTAAATTATACGTGTATATCATTTTTCGTTTTTTTTTCGTGGATTCATGTTATTAAATTATCTATACATATTAATATATTATACTTATAAAGCATATACATGATATATAGTAAAGATGGATGTGATGTTATATTATTTAAAATTTTAAAATATAAAACAATAGTTGAACTTTTTTTATCCTAATTCAACAATAGATATTGATAGTAAATAGTAATTGAACCAATGGACTCATTATTTGTGATGGAAAGGCAATAAATCAACTCAACAAATTTAGTTTAGGATTTCTATGTAACGCCATATTGTAGTTTTTGTTTTAAATATGGAAATTTGTCCGAAATAATGAAATTAAATCCGGGAAAAAAAGTAAAAATAAGTTTCAAGCGTGCATCATCGGTTTCCAGAAAAATATTGAAATTTTTTATGATCTTAAATCCTTACGATTAATATAACCGTTTTTCGAATGGATTGATAATTTATACATTTTTTTCTTTCAGATTTATATTTATATTTTTTTTTATTTACCTATTATCACAAACTCTTGCATCTCGATGTTTTAAAGGTACCTATATAAAGTAAGTACATCTATGCTATTAATAAGTGATACAAATGCAATTATATTATTGGACTATTCCATTAGAATTATGTGATAATATATTATTTATATAATGTTAAACTGTATATAATAAAGCGTGTATGTAGTGATACAATATTTTCAATATCTTTTGTCGCGACAACGAATTTCAACGCGAACGCGGTAAGAGGATTGATGATAAACCAGTTTTGTTGACTTTATAATGTGTGCATTGTGAACCTTGCATTATGCATTTTGTTTGGCGTGATTAAGTTTTTTTTAATGTGGTAATATTTTATACATTATAGAGGCAAAATTCAACGTACCTTCCACCAAACAGAACGATTCTATTAATTTTATTTTTCTGGTTTATGAGACTCTAAACACGAGTATATATTATTATCTGAATATTATTATTAAAGGTTCTATATATAATATGTTGTTGATTTTATCCGTCAGATTATGCATAATACTTATGGGTATAGGTACACAGTATCGTACATGAATTCAAATAATACAAATCACATAATATATATTTTAAACGTACGGTTACCGTTTGGTTTATAAATTACGATAAAAATATTATACCCCATTATGTATGGTATGGTAATAATAATAATAACAATATAATACTATAATTTATTTAGATCATAACATTTTTGTTAATATTCAGCTAAAACAGACTAACTGATTGTATGTTAAATCTTTAACGAGCTTATTATATTATCACTCATTCTATTTTTTTTTGCATTCAACAAGCCATGAGTCTTTTATAATCGACTACTTGCCTTGTGAAATGTAAATTTATTTTTGTCAATTACTTTTACGTAAATATCAACAATATATTTTCGAAGAAAACGAGCATTTAACCTAAATATGACATAATAGTAAAATAAAATGGTGTACCTCTAATATTATCTAAATACATTTTCTGTGAAAAAGAATCTGTCATATGATTTAAAAACGTATAATATTTCATCGGGTTTTCGGCTTTAAATAAAACTTGGGAATAAAAAATAATTTTTTTCTACGAAATTATCCTACGTCATAAAAATAATTAATAGGGTGAATTATTTTTTGTGTGTTTTTTTTTAGAAATCTGACGTTATATATTTAGTAACAGGTATTTTTGACGTAAAATAATGTTTCAAAACTGATTTCTCGAAACATTCAAACAACGTAAGTATATCATACGCCATTACGTGCTGTTTAACCTTTATTTCTTCACAAATCGTCTCGATTTTTCAGTCGAATGTAAATTATTATGAACCAACAAAAAATATAATATGTAATTACTAATTTGGTCATCTAAAATATTATATAAGTAATCATATTATTTTGTTTTTAAACCAGCCTTATGTTTGAAAATAAATACAAACACACTTCAGTCGACGATGAGTACCACAATTTGAACCTACTATAACTCATGCTGTGATTTGTTCCATCTTGTATATCCATGCTACACGTGGTAGTTTGTATTATCTGCATTAAAGCAATAGAAGTAGTAGATATTAGTATAGTAGTTGTTACTTTGGTAGTAGTAGTAGTTAGTAGTAGTAGTAGTAAGTACTTAATGGTAACCCGGTTCTGTGTAGAGTATACCAACGTTTACCCACAGGTAGGTTCCCTATATCTATATATATAACATATAGTATCTAGTAACGTGTTATAAAAGGCACACACGGTAAGACAAAAAAACATGAAAGAAAAAAGTCGACTTGTAAATTCCTCTACGTGGATGTATAAAAAACGAGATGTGTATATAAGTTCCCATATTAGAATAAAAATGACATATGTAAATTCCTATGTCGGTATTTATTACCATTAAACACGCGCCAATTATTATTCGTGTGTTTGGCACTCGGCGCCGCGCCGTCGCTATATATAATAATATTATTGTATTGGATCCGTGCGAGTGGAAATTATTCCTATATATTCAGAGTTCAGGCCCATCGGATCAGCGATCATGGGTGGTGGGAGTGGAGTTGACGTGTTGGACCCCCACCCACCGCCACCAGGTTGGCAATCAAATTTTTGATTTCGACACCCACATCAATAATTGACGTTATATTATGCTCGTAACTTTCAGTTTTTCTTTTTTTGTATTTATCATGGAGATTGCAGCTCTAAAAATTATTTTTCTTATTATCTCTACGTTTAAGTAGATTTTTTTTTAGATTGTATTCGTGAAACTATACAAAGTTGCTAATAATGTTTGATTAATATGAAAAAAATGAATATTATACTGATAATTTTTTTTAAGTTTAAAGTTTTTAACTCAGTAACATCAATTATAATATATTATTGAATCGGTAAGTCGAAGACTTGTCACTTGATGCACTTAGTGTGTTGCATTTCGTTATTTATTTAGTTCTTTTTTCGCAAAATGCATTTGAAGATTTTAACTGAGTTAGACACTGTGTATTATTACTTATTAGTTATTAGCTTGTACCTAGTGTTGCGAAAAACATGGTAGTTTGTGAAGTGTCCACTGTTAAGTCGTCAATCTGTGAATATAATATACATATAATATAATGAGTAATGACTATAATTTAAAGGTCAATTTTTTTTTTCAAAGTTAAGATAAAAAGTCTGGTGTGCGTTAAACGTCATATTTTAAACTTTTTTTGAAAAAAATAGTCGATTTTTTTTTCAAACAAATCAAGTCCATGTAATAATATAACTTTTTACGGCGAAAAGAGTAACTGACATTCAAACGTATAATAAATGATTTACAAAAATCATACTGCAATAACTTGTAATTTTTGATTTAATATATTTTATGACCACGGATCTACAGTAATGTTTTATTATGAGTATAAAAATATTCCCATCTCCTGAAAATATAGCATTGTATATACAGAGTGATTCATCAATCATACTCACCTCCATTTATTCCTTTAATAGTAAATGTATTAAAATTCTAATTTTTCGAATTGTCAATTATACTTATGCTTTAGCGTTGATTATAAATATTAGAATTTATCCTTGGTATACTTAAAGAAGTCATCACTTAGGACCATACGAACTTATTTTTTCAAATGAAAACTAAGTTCTTCTACAGTAAAGTGTTAAGTTGGTACTAGTGTTAAGCGTTTAGTAAGAATTTTTTGAAAATGTTTATGGAATCTAAATCCAAATTCAAAGGGGTAGTTTCTTAGTTATTAATAAAATGTACTTACTATGAATATTATATTATAATAGTAATCCTTAAATAGTTTTACGACAGTTTAAAATACTTGTAAAGTGTGATATTTAATGTTCTAAAGACAATTTAAAAACAAATCATAAAATGTTAAATCGTTAATATTAATTAGTGGTCATTTCAAAAACACCAAAGTCCCCATAACCTCCAAACCTATTATTCCTAGTACACAAGTTAAATAACTTAAAATGTACTTGTTAGAATTTCTATTTGTAATAAATTATAGAACCCTCAAAATTTTAAAAAATGTACTTGTTTAACAATTTATTAGAAAAGAAGGGTCCTCATAATGTGATCATGGTATCGTCACGGGGAACTTTTTAAATGGTATAAAAAAATTAAATATTTGGAAATATGGTCCTTATTAAGTATACTTAAAAATTCAAAAAATCAGATTGAATAATGTATATTATTAAACGAAAATATGGTGATGAGCATGCTTGGTGAATCACCCTGTATATTATTATTAATTATAATGTATCATGTTATGTTGTATGTACCTATATTATTGTGACTAGGTAGGTATTTTTACGTAACAACTCGTATGTTAATTTATAAAATACAAACGTACACACATACTCATTTTTTATTAAAAAAATGTATTAAATTTATGTTATATTAGCATACTATTCTAGCCGAGTTTTGGTTTATAATCTAAATGTACCTATATATAATATTATGTGTATACATTTTCGTCAGGAAAAAACATATTGTTATTGTCAATAAACTCAATTGACGCTTGAATTTCGGATGTACACCAAAACCATATTAATCGATAAAAATATTACTATCGTACGCGTATGAAAATATGAAATAACGCCAAATATCATTCCCATTTCTGATCATTTGGATGGATGAACAGTTGTTTAAATATTGTTCTAGTTTTATGAAATGCGTTACAAAAAAAAAAATAATAATAATAATGACAACGTGCAACGTGCAACGGCTGCAGCAGTGTTCCGTGGTAGTAGAAAACCTTTTCTATGTAGTCGGCTACTGAACGCGCTATAAATTACGTAATTATTTTAATGTTTTATTTATTTAGACCATTATGTTTACTCCCGCGTTTAGTTGATGCATTGTATACTTGTATCTAATGTTAGCCGGGCAGATATTTTTTTCGTCTCTTTTTTTTTGTTTTTATTTAACACTGCAGCAAAGTAAAATTTTAATAATAATATCTTCACTGGAAGCAACAATATCATTAAACAACACACAGCCGTGTATAGTAGGTACTTAGTGTTTTTCAACTGTGAACTTCAGAACGATTGTACTATTTAAGTTACAAAAAAGTCGACGATTTTTTGCTTTTTAGTCGCTACACTCATCTGGGATGATGGCCAAGTAGTGGTTACACGAGACGCTGACATTCCCCTTTCATAATACCCTTGTGCATACATGATAAATCCAAGCATAAAGTCAAGTCCTTTATTCAAACCAATTATTTTGGATGCGGATTTTGTTGATATAGTAATTTTTTGAAAAAAAACCTTTGAACTTAAAAAAAATGTAAAGTGAATTAATTTCAAATATGTAGGGTAACTAGTAGGAAAGGAAATGATTTTTAAAAAATATATCTTTTGTATCTCCTCGATAATTATTTCAGAATATAAAAAATGTAATTTAATGAGTGTATGCAGGTAAACAATATAGGAATATAGGATAGTCTCATATATAATATGTGAAATATATTTATGATCAGTTATAATATGTTTACACTTTTAAAATAAATAAATAGTATGAAATAATTTCCGACGTCTATAAAAGACGTCTAGTCGCTCACGTATAAATAATGTATATTATTACCAACGATATTAAATTTTATATGTAATTCATGTTTTTTGTTACACCAATAATTTAGAAAAAAATATATATTAAACGCTCTGAATTTATACTTTATAGTTTGTTGCTATTCAGTTATGCCATTGAGTCCATATAATATACTTATTGTATACTCAATGATAATAATAGTAATTTTCATAATCTTTTTTTCAACGGTTATGATTTAATGTTGCTAAGTAATGGTTTGCGTCGTTATAACACGCCGTGCCGCAGGTACCTTACACATCATATTATTATATTGGGTACCCGAGCGGTGAGCAACCATAGAAATCATTCGTCGGGCACTGAATAAAGGTGCTCAGCACAACTGTGGGAAAAGTGAGTGTATTCAACCATTTGGGTAGACATTTTTAATTTTTTTCAGAAAACCAAAACGATTATATTTTGATGTTAATTTAAAACTGAAGAAATCATAAAATAATAAATGTCGCTAAACTGTTTAATATAGGTAATAATAATATGCGTAATCAGCGTGGAGATCAAATACGGAAAGATCGAACGATTGTATATTATGTGTGTCATACTATATTTACTAGGTAACTGTAATTATTATTGTCGTTGCTTTTTTGAGAACTTGGCGCCATTGTTCGTCGCTATATACGTAATATAATTATTATAATAATAATAGTATGCATATCTTATGTACCGTGATCAAAATTGTATTAGGTATTCTAATTGTTATGGCGATGGTTCAACGAAAAATGCATCAAGTCATTGCAGTTTATAAAGATACTATCACTATGCTTCGGTTCATATTGTACTGAATAAATTACAGTTTGTTATTAAAATAGGTACTTTGATTTTAATTATTTTTGAGAGATCATATTATAATACTTAATATTATGTAAAAATGTTTTACTCTTTCACACTATACTTATATAATATACATGTTAAAGCGTTTTGATATTTTACTGCTTTAGCGTTTATTGTCTAGAAGAAAAAATATTAAAATTTAGTGCGATTTATTATATCACTATTATTATAATAATATTATCATATTACCGTCGAGTGTTTTGTGTTAAAATATTAGAACTCGGTCGTAACGCCGCGTGCCGGGCAATTTCGCCGCACTCTAAACGAATAGTATATGTGCACGCGCGTCGTAGTATTTATTACACCTACCTACCCTTAGAAGTTATAAATTGTAACGACGGAAACCTTCGGTGGTTGTGCGGGGTGCACAGGGGTATGTGATGAAACGCACGTGCCCGTTTAATATACTTAAGGGATAGGACGGCAATAATATTGTTGTTGTAACTCCACTGTTGTAGGTGGAGGAGCGGCTGGCGTACAGGTGGTAGTGGTAAACGCATGCTAGGTGAATATAATTAGTTAGGTATACCGTGTATCTATGTATAATAATAATATGAATAACAGAAATATAGGTCGCGAGTCTATCCTGTAGAACTATTATTATAAGATAATGCCTAATATTTCTATAATTTAAACTGCGTGCATTGTCAATAATATATTCATGATTTTGATTACGCTCGGTATGTAGTCAGCAGACGTTGTTGGTGGGGAGGGTCAATTGTAAATATATTGCAACTAATTAATAAGTAATAACTAGTATTAAATATTATAATATACAATAATGATTATAGTACCTAAGTAATAACTAATAACCAGAAAGTTAGCACACTTAGGCAACACTATCCTCCTATATTATAAATTACTCGATGTACCTCACATTTTTAGACGTGTGGTAAAATACCTTAATATAATTTATACACAACTTATACAATTGTTGTAATTGTAGACAATTTTTTTCATTATTATTTTAATATTTTTTTTGTATATGTATATTGAAAACATAATACACTTTTTTGATTTCCTACTTCAAAGGAGTCTTTTCTTCTCAGAATTTGACGTTTAAATATTGAAATGTCGAACGAGTAACTGACTATATTTACTAGGTAGTTTATAACGTAAAGCATATTTTACGTTCAAATTTGCCAAGGAAATTACTGTTTCTTGAAAACGAAAATTAATAATTATCATTAAAAAGAATGTTTTATATCATAAAGATCATATAAATATAGCTTATAATTTATTATAAATAATATCTATTGTACTACAAGTTTTGGCAGTTTTTCAGTATTGGATATAACAAAACCAATGTTTTTTTGAAACTGATTTCTGATTCATATGGTTTTATAAAATCAATGATAAGTTGGTTTAAAAGAACCAGTAAAATAGTAAATGGTTTGACTTTTTTTGTTAATTTTCAAAAATAAATTCCCATGCTGTGCAAGTGTTAGTTTCCCTAGCGTAATAAATTTATATTATTATACACGTAGAAGATATTATGTAATGCTAATTTAATATATGGTATCATATGTAGATATAATTGTAAGTTTGTAACGCAGAAACTTAAAATGATTAGATTACGAAAATTTGTGACCGGTAAACTACCAGAGCCAGAGACACGGGAAAAGTTTCGAAAATGGTAAATTACATAACATTGTTATAAGAGGTTTTCGAGTCAATAGAAACTATTTAATAATCTCGTTAATTTAAATTTTATTTCTTGTCGAAATGTATTTGTTAAACAATATTATTACAATATTATATATTTTATATTTGACTTGTATGTAAGTACACAACGTAGTATTATATAATATAATATATAATTATATAGACTATGCAGATATAAACACTGCATTTTAAATTACGACACCGTATTGAAATTATTAATGATAATTGTGCAAACATAACTCTTATATAATAATAATATGTGTACGATCAAAATATTATTTAGACCAAATTTCAAGTTATTCACACCGTTTCGATATGGACTTATAAGTTAATAACAATAATAAGTGATATATGAGATTTTTTGGCAAAACTTAGGTTCAAAATTACTGTTTTTACTTTTTTACAAAGTTACTGTGTAACCGGATAATATAATAATAAAAACAAATGATAATAAAATATATCATTTGAAATCGAGACTGAAACACCGGTCTCTGTTGAGAATCGTTTTTCGTATGCAATGATTAAATGATTTATGATTAAATTCAAATTTAACACATTCGGTGACTTTACCTTAAATTATGAAGTATACACTGGAAATCAACCATACAGAAATTCGAATCCTCTGGTATTTCCCTCTGTTTCCGTCGAGTTGGTAGGTGCAGAGTTTTATTTAGGTTCAAATGTTTTGCATATTTATTATTTTTGCATTACATTTTATTTCTGTGCTTTGAGTTCCCTACCAATAACGTACAAAAATTAATTATTTAAAAGTATGTTCAACAAGTATAATATTATATATACATAGTACACGCAGGAAATATTATGTGAATATAATTTATAATATTATGCATATTGTACTTTTTTTTCAACACTCGTTTGACGAATTAGGTACCTATATATACTACCAACTATAAGCAAATGTTGACCAATATTACTATAATATATTATATTTTGAAAACAAACAAAAATGTTTGATTAAAAACCCTGTACAACTTAAAATGCTTATTAAAAATTATTCATTCCGATTAAAAACTTTTCAGTTATCAGCTGCGGTACCCACCTACCCACCATTATGAACGTACCGACCCGCAAAAGTTGACATCAGATATTATATAGGTACACATTTATTATAATTAAAACCGTTTCCGAATCGATCTGTATTCACGAGTCTCCGACCGATATTATTATTATTATTATTATTTCTATTAATTAACCAACGGTAACACAAGCCACCGATAGTACAATAAATGTATGCATTTATATTTTATAATCATAGTAGCAATTTATTATGCTGTACTTATGTCTTAAATAATTGGGTTTTTTTCGTTAGGTTTTACAGATTATGAAATGGTAGTTTGGCAGCACTGTGGCAGTGATGGAATTGATAATGTTAGAGTTAGAGGTTGACTGAGGATGATTGTGTAGTATTTCGACTAAACTGATTCGGAAAGTTTGGAGAATGACGTTCTGGTGTGATCATTTCGGTATTCAGTATAGTATATTGGAGGTGACTTGGATGACTATTGTGGGATAGTCTCCTGTTATTCGTCTACTGATAGAGGCAATATTTGGAAAAATAAGTTTGCTGGTTTGGTAACTCTAGTCTCTAGCTTTAGTACTTCGATCAGCCAATACGGGTCTTATTTCTACGGCCATTGTGTGTACCTATACGTTATGTGCATTGGTTCTTAAACTTTTACATAGTTCAAGTCGACCGTTATTAAAAACAGTGGGTAATACATGAAAAAATACTCTGCGAAGGAGGATTCGGCTGTATACTTGAGTATGAAATTACGGATAATAATTATACGTAATTATAAATGTATAATAATTCCGTTTTTTACGAATATCATTCGTATAATCGGTAATCCGCGTAGGTACAGAGTGTACACTGTACAGGGTGCTTCACCCTCCTTTTTCTCTCTTTGCTAATAAATTTATTCAAATTTAATGAAAATCGCTCTTTTCACTTTAAATATTATTTAGCAGATGATTTTTTTTTTAAATGTTGACGTAGGTATCAAAATTTAAATTTGAAAGTATAGGTTATGAGTTATTTAACTTCGTAAAATAATAGTAGGTCCATAATTGTTTGAAACACATACAATTTAATATCAGTTAATTTCAATTTTATCATTTATAAAATTAACGTTTTGTATTAAGGACTTACATAATACATACTATGTAATAAATATTACATCTATAATATAAGTAAGAGGTAATATCATTATTAAGGACGATTATATAATATACGATTACGATAGTCCCTTATAGTAGTTACATAGTACATCAACTATATCAAGTTACCTTATCAACTCAGAGACTGTTAGTTCAAATTTTGATTTAGCTGCATCAACATTAAAAAAAATCATATGTTTTACAAATTTAATGTGGGTATGGGTAAAAAATGAGTGCTTCTCATTTGAAAAATAATTATTTTGTACCGCCAAAGGACTCCATAAATTGAATGACAATTCAAAGTATTTTAAAACATGGTTTACAAGTATACCAGGTACTTAAAATTCAAAAAATCCATCATTAATGGATAAAGGAGAGGATGATATGCTTGTCGAATCACCTGCATCGTGCAGAATATCTTTATTGAGTTATTGGTTTATGCTTTCGATTTCAAGTTGGTATCCCAATACTTACAATATGCACAATATACATGTTCTAGTTTTAATTTTAATTTTGAAACACTATTATTTTATAAAAATGTAGAGGTTTACAAAAATATAATTAATAGTATAAAGAGTTTTGGAATACTTACTATATTTTATAATGTTTTAGTTTTATAAATGTCTGAAAATGTCTGAAAAATTAAATATTCTTATCAGTATAATAATCACTCTGTATACAAATACCTGTAATGTATGTATGTATGATAGTTGGTATGTGTTTAAATCGGTGTCATCGTGTCGATTTCTGTTCATTTTATTCGTTAAATATTGAAATTCGTATACGGCAAGAGAATGTAAACGATCTGCTGTTGACTACAATAATTTATATAAAATACATAATATACGTGTGTACACTGTACGTGTTGCCAACACGTCACTAAGTTTACAGTATATATACAATAATATATTGTTATTTTATACACTGCGTATGTGTGTGCATAGAAATCGATTGGAAATAAATTGTCCACAATTTGCTAGCCGCATATGGAAAATAAAAAACACGGTTTTTAGTGTCAAATTAATTTGGTTTTAAAGCTCTTCCAGCTAGTGTGTTATTCATTCTGTTTTGTGTAAAAACATATTATTATCTGTGAGTTATAAAATGCTTATAAAAACCATCAGTGTCCGTACCTATATACTATATACGTTGTATACATATACCTACAAAGGACGGCGGGACATATAAGTTATAACTACATATATATGGGACCTATATTATATGTATTTAGTATTTATAATAATATAATATTATGGTTAATAAACACGACGTTTGTGTAGTTACATAGCCACATAGGTCCATAATCGTATTTAATATGTTATCGATTTAGTGGACGTGTTGCATGTGTGCCATTTAATTGGAAAAAAATTTGTCAACTGTGTTGTACAAAATGCCAACCTATCTGATTTCATTGTTCTACTCATATAGCCATATAATTACTATGTATTAAATGCAAAATTTGGATTAACAGACTGTTAAGTGTTCATAAAATTGATGGTAAATATATTTTGGTGGCTGCGATAATTGAAACACCATTCACTAAGTCATTCATATTTTATAAATTACTATAATCCAATATAGTCTTTAAAATGTTGTCTCACTAGCCCGCTTAGACATAATATTATAATAATAATATATAAGTATGAAATTAATTGCGAAAACATCCTGCGCAGCCGTTTTAACGGAATGTTTGTAATAATATTCACGAGAAAAATTGTTTTTTTTTTTTTTAAATTATTATTTTTTATATTCCTCCGATCAGAGAATTCGCAGAAGCCGGATGCATCACGTGTAGAGTAAAAAAAAATAAATAATCGCGATTTATTTTCAGACGGCTTTAATACGCGACGGCCAGCCATAATTTTATTGGTACCTCTATACGGGCTATGATATGATATTATATTATATTTAATCCGACATAATATTTTTTTGCTCCCAAAGTTGTTGCCAGACGAATATTATAAAATACAATACACTGAATTGCGTTAAAATATCGGTTGAGCATGATTCGTCGTCTCTAATGGATCGTAATCATAATATATGGCTGTTCTGAAACGTGCGCCGAAAAAAAAAATAATAATATTATTATTATATAATATTATTAAACACATTAGTATCGGTACATTCAACCACTGAAGCTTGTTGTTTGCGCTTAGGGTACCAATGTATTATATTATAATATTATGTAAAAAGGGATTATCAAAAAAAGCACACGTTTACCTATTAAGTATGTATGTATTTAGAAAACGATAAATGATGATAAAGAAATATAAACACACGTGGATGTATAAATATGTGTACCTAAACATATATATTTTATATTATAGATTACGTGCAATTTTTCGCTTGTCTCATCTTTGTCGAATAAAAACCACACACGCGGCTTTATCTATCTATTGTGTCGGGGTCGAGGATCGCGGGGTAGCGAATGCATTGGTCTTTGATCTTTTGGACCCATCGTCGTCGTGTATTGTGTACATTAAAACGCCGCAGGGCGATGTGGAGCCCTCGTCGCCTGTCGTTCGTATAATATTATCGTCTTTGCTCATGGATAATTCATCCTACTACGACGAAAAGAATGATGATAATGAAGAGAAACGCAGTCTATTATAATTATAAAGACTGGAATTGTATGAACTAAAAATGCGTTAAATATATGAATCAACATTTAATATACTTGCCACCAGGTTGAAATGGCAACAATATAATATTATGAGCCGGTAAAAATAATTTATAAATCGCATTAGTTTTTAAATCCGTTCAACAAAAAGTATATGTATGTATTTTTAATCAGGCTATGTTATAAGAATTAATTCTATAACTTATAGAGTAAATTATTATTATGTTTGTTATTTATTGAAGCTTTACACTTAATTATTGGTATTTTTTCTATATTATACTTATGATAACCATATTCAGACTTACAGTGCCAAAAAACATGTATATGTTGTTTAGTAGTATGCTAAGTTTCTATGTATAATTATTTAAAGACATTTATTTTGAATATTTTTACTTATTAAGTAATTTAATATTCAGGACTGGAGATGTTAAATAACTCAATTATTTACTAAGAGTATATTATTAAATATGCAAAGTACATGCACGTCATGCACTATTGACATTTGACAGTATGTGTCTTAACCATTAAAACATGCATTTAAATGCAAAATATAATTTTGTCTGTAAAGTCAGTTCAAATCGAAACGCCAACATTTCCATCTCATCGTTGCTGCATATCAGCATAGTCACGATACTGTTCAATATGAACACCAAATGCATAAAATTACTGGCACCTACATAATTATTTAATAGCAGCTTTGGTCATTGCGGACAGCATATTACATAGTAGTTCCTAAATAATGTAGATGACGTGTTAAATATTCTTTCTGCAATATATCTTATTCTCATATAGTAATTAATAAACATGTCAAAAGATAGAGACGAAGCGCCGAAACACTGGATTATGGATGCATCGATTAAGTTTAGGTACGTAATTCAACCATTGTGACCATCGCAACGTGTTCTGGTATAATATTATAATGTGTGTAGAATTTGTGGAATAAATCAGTATTGTGAATAGTATTATAATCGTGTACTTAAATGTATAAATTACAAGTTCTAATCAATTAATATTTATCTGTTAGAAGTTAAACTAAACTTGTTTAAATTAAAATTAAATGTTTATATAATAATAATAATATAATTTATTGCGTTCTAGATTGATAGAAATTAAATTAAAATCCCACTCAATTCACAACACCTGTATTTGTTGCATATTGTTATATTCAATTTGTAATCGTAATATTTTATAGTTTTGTAAATATTTTGCAATATGAACTCTCTTAATATAAGGCATAACTAAAATGTTAACTAAAAATCAAATACGACACCGAGAAAATTGCTATAATTTCTTACATTATATTAATACGTTAATACAATATTATATTCCTTATCAAACTAAACACTAGTACTTAGTTCCAAGCGTCTAAGTTGTACTTTGACATATTTAAAAAAATATTATGTTAAATAATAATAATAATAATAATAATACAATATAGTCATTAGTATTCACTTTATAATATTATTGTAGTATTGAAATTTGAAGCTATATATCGAATTATCAACACTGAATTAGTTCTGCTGAACTTTATTGTCCTCTATGTTTGTGTCACCGCCATTCCTGATGTATTGAATTTCTACCGTGAGGGTGTCAGGGAAATGCTCAGCACCATTATCTCAATGTTTATATAGGGTGTATAATATGGTCCTGTTATGCACGTTCGAAGTTGCATGCTCCCCACAACGATCGCAGTGAAACGTGAACACTTGATGCGTGTCCGGTCCGTCGGTGGACGTCTGTGGCAAACCACTTCCGCGCGTTAAGGTCACCGCGCTCAACACATCATATTATTATCATAATAATATACGCGTCATACGATATCGGAAATGTCCACCATTCGTCTCCATCGTCGTCGTCTCTCACTCTGTACGAATATTATTACTATTTACGCACCGTATAGCTCCATACCGACTATTCCCCCCTCCCTCCCAAGAACTTTGAGATATAAAAACCAAACTTTCGCCTTTCGTAATAAACAATGGGATTAAAAGCATAATTCGGCGTAAGTTTGGTTTTAACATTTGCTACGCACGTGGCGTCGACCCACGGTTACATAATTTTATACCCGTATACCACATATATTTATATATAATATACAGATGTATACGCCTCGGGAAACGATATAATATTATCAACAAATATAGGTATATACATATTATATACCTACGACCGTGGCGGGAAAGAAAAACTAGAAGAAAATAACACGAGAGACTGAAAAGAATGTGCCGCATCATCCAACACTGTAATCGTCGCGCGTTCTCGTGTACCGTGTGACTTACGTGCAGCTCGAGTACCAAATACCTGGTGCAGTAATATAGGTGTATATCCGCCGCCGCCGTCGTTTTTGATCGTAACGCGCACTCCGTATATTCCTACACACAACCGAATTGTTCTGTTATGTTGTATATCTATACAGAGATACTATGCCTACCGACTAATGTGTATTATTTTTATTCGAAAAACGATATTATTTCTGTTCTTTTCTCGCGGTAGTCTCCAAATTCGGTCCACTGTATTATCTAATAATAATTATTATCATTATTCGTTCGCGCGAGCCACCGACGACCGGACGACCCGAAGAGAACGCGTCGGCGGCGACGTCACAAAGGAATCGTTTACGCGTATTATTATCACACAACTACAACTACACAAGTATATACATGCCGTACTGTACGTCTGTATTGTGTAATGTACAGACATACTGTCGCGGGTGTTATACAGGGGGATTCACCGATCATGCTGACCACCGTATTTTCTTTATAACAATGAATTTATTAATATATTCTGATTTTTAGGAATTTTTAAGTATATTTACTCAAGGATCATATTATTTTAAAGTATTTAGGTTTCTTTATACCACTAAAAGAGTGACTTGTGGAGGGACCAAATTATGTTTTACAAAATAGAATCATCCTTCTTTCAATTAATTATTGTTAATTTTCAAGCAGATGACTTTATTAAATATTTTGATCTATCTAAATTAAAATACAAACTACATACCGAGTAGTTATGAAGTTATTTATCTTTGTTTACTAAGATATTAAATTATTGTTTATAATATGTACAAAGAATATAATATCATGGGAAGTGGGCACTATAATGAGCATTTGAAAACTATAATAATTAATATATTAATCTCTCAACATTTTATAACTTGTAAAAATTGTAAATGTGTTTATAATAAATACTAGATACAATATTACATTATTACATATTATTATTATTCTAATCAAAATGACTAATTGTACTTTTTACGTAGAAATAGAAATTATTCATAATCAAAAACGAATAAAAAGGTGTTAAGCCTTATTTTTATATTAAAATTTTTATTTTATAATTCTACTGATTGAGCACCCTCATAGTCATTAGCACAGAGATTACATCCCTCACACCACTACATCTGATTAATCTGGAAATGATTTGAAGCAATTTGCCATACTGATGAAAAATTAACGCTTTTCGAAAGCAACAGTTTTTCATTAAACAACGCTTCCAAACTTAATACATCACTCTCTGACAACCGAGCCAACCGTTCAAAAAACATATTGATATTTATTCCTCGAGAAGTTGAAAGTATATCTATCTCCATAAACTGTTTGCACTATATGTTTTCCAATATTTGACTTTAATCTCTTTATTTTCTTACCTATAAGGGATTATAATAGATATGCGATAACTAGAGCTCGGATTTGTATGCATTTTCATATTTATTCTGGTTGAACGTATGACATGCTAAGTGAGCACAAAACTTGTTTCATGACATGACGATTTAAAAATGAAACTTTTTTAGCGCATATTTTGAAATTTTTCTATTTTAAGGGCTTATTTTACAATTTTAATAGCATATTTAATCTTTTATTGCATATTTCGATGTTTTTTGTTTTTCTAGACATTTTTGAAATATTATATAGTAAATTTGTTTTAGGATACATTGTTGATATAAATTGATTCCTATTTTTTTCTTATAGATTAAAACTACCTACAAAATAAGAAAAAAAAGAAAAATAGATAAGTATTTATGGAATTGTTGGATAATTTTTTAAATATTTTCCATTAATTAAATGTTTTAAAAATAAATTATTTTTTGTTATAAATATACTAATTTTATTATACATATTTTTTTTATTTTTTGTGCATATTTTAACATTTTAATGCATAATATATTTATGCATATTTAGGATTTTTGTTATATATTTGGTTTGTTTTTAATGCATATAAATCCGCGCTCTAGCAATAACAAAATACTGTTCTCTTGCGTGGCATTGTAAGTATTATTTCCTACAAAATATAATAGGTATAAATGTGAAATGATCTCGATTAGGTACAATAGTGACTAGTGAGTATACCAGCCACCATAAATCATAATGTTATCCTAAAACATTCTTATACGTGTTATTTACTGTATATTATACAACGTAGTGACTAATGAATAACGATTTCATTTTATAAATCAAAATTCAGTAAAGTTTGATTTTAATCAACTGTGAGAAACAAAACATATTCAAAACTGTAATCTATATTTACAATAATTACAATATTCAAAAATGTATTATTATTCCGCTCGTATCACCGATGACAAATATAACTCATACCGTGTATATTAAACTTGTATAAATATGATATTTTTATCAAAAAAATAAAAAAATTGTAATAAAAACTCAACTGCTAAACGTCGGAAAGTTTTTTAATACTATAAATTATTCAGTCGTGTATAATAATATGTAGGTATACATAATATGCGCCATCATTATAAGTATGAGGTGCACCGTTAATATTTTTCTGAGTGATGCGAAAATATTTCCATTATAATATTTATATATTTTCTTTTAATAGTATAAAATATGGAAATAATTTAACTTGCTTGATAGTAATATGTAAGAAAAATAATGTTAACAAAAAAGTTTGTCAGTCAAAAAAAGTTTCAATTTTATTATTAAAACGAACTCTGTAAAAGTTCCGTTCGGTTGTAATATATGATATATTATAACTTATATAATTCTTCGTACTGTATGTTTTCATTTTCGAAACATACAAAGCGATTTCACCGCCTTCAAAGTTGCGTAATACGTACGCGCGGTTTTTACGACGTATTTTCGTTTGGCTAGAGACTTCGGCGGTTTTGTCTACTATATAGTAATAGTTTAAAAAACTGCGTTTAAAAATGAATTTTCATCCATACACCAACACGATAATACGTTTTCGCGTCGGCAATATGACCGCCGGCGGCACGGCGTACACCGTACCAGCAACCCCATCGGGCCCATAATATAGCAGGAACGTGTCGAAATTATTTGTCCAAATCACGCCGACAATGATAATTACTATGTCGTTAAACAAGCTATATAATATTACATATTTGTATTATCATACACGTTGGAGCATAACAACAATAATATAATAATTGGCCTATTGAACATGTAGGTGGGTATAATAGGTTGGGTATACTCGGCACAGCGACTGGGCATATAATAATATAATATAATATAATATAATATTATTATAATCGTAACAAATCTCGTGCACAATCAACAGTGGCTTGTGTTTATAATAATATTATTACTATTCTGCGTTGCGGTGGCGGTGGAGTAATATGAAAGTCTAACTGGCAGAGGAGATTCGTAATGGCCGGGGCAAGAACACTGCACCGATAATTATTAGGTATTTTATTATTCTAACGATATTAATTTACGTACATAATATAATATGTCATGTATACGCCTTTATGATTATTGTGTGACTCGTGATTTTTGGTTTTGGGACGTACATGTGTGCGTGTGTGTGTCTGTGAAATAAACATGATTGTTTAATCTCATCGGTAATATTAATAACGATATAATTTTTAAAATAAAAATATAAACGCATTAGCACTGTGTGTATTACGATTTGGAAGTTCACGATCTAACAGTAAAGACGAGTATAATGATAATAGTAATAATAATAGATCCGCGTTAGACGATGATAGTTATCGCACTTTTTATACAATGTCATATTAATATTATAATTATATAAAAGTGAATATAAGCAAGTCGCTTATAAGTATTATATTAAGTATACATTACATCGTTATAGTTTTCGCGAATTAGTTTCTTTAATTATTCCGTCGTCGTAGTGAAAACGCACATACCACGGACCAGACGTCGTTAATCACGATTCCTCTCCGTGCACTGTGCAGTAATTATTACTTAACAAACTTGACGTCGCGGACGTCCACCGCACGTCCCTCACGTGTACGTGACAAGACCACGGTATACCATGGTATACATGTTCATGTTATATACTTCATAATATTGACGTGATGCCAAATCCACAGGCAATCATTCGTTTCATATCACATCTGCACGTTGAAATCTGAAATCGGATTTAAATATGTCAGTTTGATGTGAAAAGTTTATGAAAAAGTCTACCTGAGGATAGTCCCACATTTTTAAGTTATTAAAAGTTGAAAAACCTACTATAATTCTTAAATCGATATTTTTTGCAATAAGTACTTATTAATTTTCCTAAATCCAGGAGAATATAATCAAAAATGAAAGTCGATCTCAAATAGACATAAATCCAAACAATTTAATTCCTTTTTTATAGTTCCTACTAGGTACCTACTTACATAATACGCTTAGGTACCTACATACATTGGTACGTTTCAAATGAAACATGAAATATGTTAATGTTAACAATGTAACTTCAAATTCTTAGTACAGTTACAACCAAGTAATTGGTTATAAACGAAACCCTTAGATATTGTATCGCACGAATTTCAGAAGTTCGGCCCCACGAAGCACCACCGATCATCATAATATTGGCGATATAATTCATATAAATTCCTATTATGATTTCACACCCTGTTTTGTGGTGCTAGTGAATACAAAAAATTAAATATAATGATTAAACGATGGACCTATAGATAAATATACTGAATAAAAATATCAGATAACTATAATAGTTTTTTTTCGACACTATATTATAACATATATTGCACACAAATAATGTGTACAGTTTATCGAATTGAAATAACAGGTACCTACTGCTTAATGCTTAATATAAGAAAACTAATTAATACCTAGGTAGTCTACTATTCAGTACTATACGGATATAATGTAACAATATAGGTAGGTAGGTGACATTTCAGCAAAGTAGATTATTTGTGTTTGTTGAGTCCTCCGGGGAAGGATCAAAATATGCAGTGGTGCATGGTAATAATATGTGTGTACATAATAACCGAAATCGGCAGGATGCCGAAAATTGTTTCTACTTAAGGACGCTCCACTACATCCACTTGGGACCGCGAGGATTAGACTACATTATCGGCACCGTATTATCATAATAGACGTGCACATTATATTGTTATATACTTATGCGGAAGGAAGAAAAACGATCGTTATACGTATGCGGGCGACAATGTCAGAGAGCGGAAACGCGCGATTTGTGTATCGTTTATAAAGGTCGACCTTTGGGGAATTTAAGGAATTGCTCGTGAGCGTGCGTATGTGACGCACAAAGGTCGCTTCGAAAGCTGCAAGACCGGCCGAAAACCCATCCACGTATACATAAACAATGTACTATGTATGTGTGTGGGCGCATATTTTACACACAAATAACTCGGCGGCCTTTTATGTCGTCGTTGTCCCCGCTCCGCACTTCAGAGTAGTGTGTATTGTCACGGCGGTAAATTTTAATTAAAACCCTATACACACACACACACGCACGTATATACTTACCTATAGTAAGCACAGTGTGTGTGCGTGTGTGTGTGTAGGAACTACCCGGTGGTGGCGTGTATACTTTTTTCATCCCTTAATATATAGTTCCCTTACCCCTCTTCGTTTTTGCGGATCTCGACCAACCTCGCGCACGTCGACCAGGGGTCCGGTCGTCTTATATAATAGTAATAATAATATATTAAACGCGACGCTACGCACCACGCACGAACAGTGCAGCACAATGGTGAACTCGCCGCTAACGCATATACATATATATAAAGCAGCTTCGTCTGCCGAAGACGCGTTGTCGAGGGTGTGCAGCACCCAGTACTTGGTGGGACCCCAACGATTTGACGGATTCCACTTTCTCACTATATGGTATATACATATGTGGTTTAGACTCAATTTTGAATCGGTTTTACCCTCACGGCATATATTGACGTGATGTGCGGAATTAAAACAATATTTGATTTTTTGTCGGCCACATTAAAATTGTATTTTAGATATAAGTTTATATTTTAGAGGTTTAGGGCATACTCTTGTATACAATATACATATTAAACATAATGGCATAATGCATATGAAATATAATATATTGGATTGGCGTTATCGATAAACTTTTTCTCTATTATATGAACTATTTGACTACAATACCAATAAAGGTACAATATTATATAAGTAGTAGATAGTAGATACTACAATGTGCAGTAATAAACCATCGCAGTCGTCACACATGAAATTAAATAGAACGGTGTGAAGTCACATACGAGTAGTTGGCACCGCCATGTTATAATAATTATACCAAAGTTATACCAATATTTTGCAACTAATTTGCAACTTTAGACGACCTTGGTGAAAAAATGTGCAACCTTGTGGTTAACCTATAACTTTGGTATAAATTTGGTGTAATTATCATAACATAGTGGGGCCCAAAAAGTTTCTATTTAAAATATTATGAGATGTGTGCTATACCATTAATAGAATCACTCTTATTGCAACTTATAATGTGAGAATTTACCCACAATTTAGACTCCTTGATGTTAAATTGGATTAAGTTAGCCCCTCCAAGTAAAAAAAATATTCCCAAAATATCAAATGGGAATTCAAATTCTAACAAATAAATATAAAAGGAAGTCTTTGCAGTTTTAAAGTGGTGTCTGGGTTAAAGTGAGGCCAACTTCACGGGCGTCACGATTCGAGAGTCAATAACAAATAACCATATTGGGATGTCTGCAGCAGGGACTGGAACTGTACCTAAAATAACCGGTTCTGGGGCCGAAACCTTTAAAATATTAAGAACCGGAACCGAAACCTTTATTTTAATAAATAAAGTACCGGAACTGAACAGGCATTTTTGATTAATTAATTTTTTTTGGTTCAAAAATAAAATTATTTTATTTATCATAATTTAATGGTATAACTTACTGTTTTGTGTATAAACTATGTATGATCATATGATTTTGCTAATATATTTATCTTACTGTTAATGAAACCAGAATTCCGGATAGGTATTTAAAATTACTATACTTTTCGGTACCTAAATGATCTGGAACCGGTACCGAAATTAATCGGAGCCGAAAGTTTTATTTTTTTTTATCAAAAAACCGAATCGGAATAGTTATTTTATTTTTGGGGAATCAGTACCGATAAATTCAAAAGGTTCCAGTCCCTTTAAGACGATTCGTCTATACAAAGTTCTATCTACATCGTGGACGAGTGAGAGGGCAAAATCATTATGTAAGGACTGGTCGGAAGTAAAAATGTGCTTTAGTTTTGGATTTGAAGCGCTGAATACGGTTCATGTGTTGAATTTTCCCAATATTCCCATAATTAGATTCCGCATGTCTACATTGGTAGATAGAGTTTATAAATTAGTAGTACAGTTGGTAGTTTTATGTGGTTGGAGGTTAGAACTGAGCGGAGGAGATGAACTCGATCGTTTAACGATAGAAGCCTTATCGCATGGATGGACGTCAATAATTATCATGCCTATGTAGCGAGTGCTATGCGCGGTTGGCAAGGTTGCCTAGTTGAGGGTAATATTTGGTCATTTTCCCTTTCTCTGTGTGAAGGTGCAGCTTATAGATTTAGACTCATTTATTTTCACTTCCCACTCCTTATACCATAGAGGCATATTTTGTATTTTAGTATTTTCATGTGACTGTAACTGCTAAACCGCTAAACCGCTTGTAAATCAGTATTAAAAATTATTTATTATTTATTTACACACTGCTGAGTATTGTCCAATTATAATTATATAATTATGGCTTTCTGTTAAATATTTGACAAAATTGTTTATATTTAAGACCTTAAAATCCGGCGTATGACGTTCAAATACCTGAAAATGACTTTAGTCTGTATGAAAAATAGACCTGTTAGATATAAAAAGTTCTTAAATTACGCTAATGGCTTACTTGTTATTAATAATATTAAAATCATAACCGCATTATATATTCGTTTATTTCTGCTTACAATTGGTTCACATAAGAACAATAGTTACTTATAAGTTATCAGTTATTACTATGTTCAGTTGGATTTCTCATCTCTGTTTTATTTATCCACGGGCAACACCAGGAAATACAGCTAGCCTATAATATAAACGAGTTTAAAAATGTATTTTAGTCTATGATATATTTTAGATAAGTATTTTTCAATTATTTATTACCTGACTTACGAATAAAGATTTGGTTATGTATAACGAGTTACGACAACAAATTAATTAGCTAAATATACATTTAGGTGTACATATAATTTTTTTTTACAGTAAGATATTACTAACAAAAATTATTATATCAATTAACTATTCATATAAATTTACTCTTAAGAACTCAAAATACATTTTCTTGGCTTTTTCTAGATTCTCAAATCTCATGAAATCTTAATATTATTTCATAATTCATAATTATATTAAGGGATATAATATAATACAAATCAATTCCTCAAAATCGTCTTTAATTATGTTTAATAAGGTTTGATAAATGACCATAGTTTAGATAACGGTTTACGGTTTTATTAACATTTAGTCAATATGACTGGCTTCTGTTGATGTTGCATATTATGGACCTTCATTGTCCACTCGTACATTATTAAATATAACACTGAAAAAATATTTTAAACATTTTTAAAGTAACTATATAATTTTTCCTCTTTCATTTGCAATTTATTATACTTTTATGTGCAACAAAATCCGGTCTTTAATTTTAACTCATTTCCCGAAAAAAAAAAAAAACACTTTCTCGTAACTCAATTTATATTTAATTAATACACTTTTTTAAATTAATAATTAGTAGGTACCAGCTCTACCTAATTATTTAGTCCGTTAATATTAAAATTTTGCAAGTACATATTTTAATTTAATATACTTAAAAAAAAATCATTACATTTTTGGTAGGTATTTTTACCTTAAATATGCATTATACAGCCCAAGAAATATGGAACTAATAGCATTATGAATCGTACCTACCTGCTATCAAATTACTAAACCGTTAAGCCAAAAAAGATATTTAGATGCGACTTTAATCGCTTTCTCGACGCTCGTAGTTTAACGAAAAATTTATAATTTCACATTCTTGTTTAGACACTTATCAGTTATCAGCTGTTATTTTGTATTATATTTTAAGACACGCAAAGCAGCTTAAACGTGCACGATAGCGAGCATTTAACAAGTTTCCAAGCGAGTCCGAAACGTTGGAATATTATACGTGTATATTATTATATACAACGGTAGAATATAATATTATTCTGTAAAAAAAACGCGAGGAAATAATAATAATAATAATAATAATCAGACACATATATAATAATATAATAACGCAATGTGTCCGTGAAACGTGTTCACCTTATGTTCGGTCGGATCTTATTGGATTTGTCAAAACGTTTTATGGTCGGTAATTTCATACAGCGATTGAGTCACAAAAAGCGCATGGGAGTTATGGACGTGACAGCTCACGCGGACTAACGGCTCAAACGGGTTAGGCCCGGTCAGTGGCCAAAAATCGGAGGAGAAAAATAAGAAGACGAAAGAAAAATATAATAATAATAACGGGCGATGGGAAAGAAAAAACGGGTTCGCGTTCGTTCATTTATTCTACTATTATAAATATATTTTTTTGGTCCGCCTTGCGAACGACACTACCTATATGTAAAATATATATATAAACGTAATACATATATTATTTTTTCGTCCCGACGTCTGGCGAGTATATAATATTATTTATATACAAATCCATACTTATGCATGGAATATACCTACAAGTACATAATATAATATCGCTAACGTCCATATTACAGTTTTCGCTTGGTTTGAAGTAAAAAAAAAAATATTACAGAACAAACGCGTGAGAGACGATATACATATAAAATGTAAACTTCTATCGCAGCAACAGCGGCATCGGCAGACAATATAATATTATATTTACACGATTATAATATAATATAATATAACAACTTTACAACTGTATATTGAGTACAGACGATGTGGGAACTAACTTTTAGTTCTGTTTCAATAATATCGACGAATAAGTATTTGTAGATAGTAATACTATCGTTTTATTCACAAGCGAATAGTCTTTAAATCGATCTCGAAGGGTGTTCTATTGATATTATATATAGTATCCGGATGATACAATTTTCAATCTTGCCAGATAGACCTCACTTTTAACGACTGTCGTCTGTCGCAAGTGTTTGTGACTGCAAGCAAGTAAAAGTTGTCGTTTCGTGACCAGGTTAACTGTGGAAAATAGGGTCGGCGTACAATCGGACGAAGGGATCTATCGAAGCCGTGAAAACAGTACATAAGAGGGAGAGGGAGAGTAGTGAAAATGCACTTTGTTAATATAATATAACGACCATATACTATGGTGTAGTCCACTTCCAAGCTATATACTGGGCGGTGATTTTTATTTCTATAAAAAATAAACGGAAAATAGTCCTAATGTTTTGGTAACCTGCGGCATTTTTTATGACTTACATATTTCACAATATTTTCTACAAAGACGACTTATAATATAATTGTGAATATTATACAATTAATGTATTCTGCTTTACAGTCCCAAAGACATGGAATAGAGGAGTATAAAATTGACGGCTAATATTATTTTAAATATATTGAAACGCTTACTTATCAATTTTTCTCTACCAACTTGGTAGTATGATGATTGATGACATGGCCAAAACGGTTTAGAATCCGTAATACGTAATTTTCGTTGGGTAACTTTATTCAAAATTATTGTTCTTATCTTTTTAAAATAAATGTATACATTTTTCTTAGTTATAACTTATAAATATTAAAAATATAGAATCTAAAAATTACAATATAGTACAAATTATTAAACAAGCAATTGAAATGATATTTTTAAATCTAATAACGTCTATAACCAATTTTATACAGGTATATAGATGTACCTATTTTAATTTCTTATGACTTACCATACTGAAAGGTAAGTCAAAAACCACAACAATTCTGATCACGTAATACTTCAACCGAACTCGCACTGTAATAGTAAATACATAAATGTATATAAAACATAAATCAACATCGTGAAAACTGAATATTTTTAATATTTGTGGTGTATAATATAAAAGTTCCGAATGTTATTTTTTCATTTAAAATAAATATTAAATTTATAAAAACTAGATTTATTTGAATATGACAATCGTTGAGGATGGTTCGCTCGACTACCCCCACAAAGGATATTTCGGTATTCGTGTTTGCATTATTATAATTTGTATTATAAAAAAGGAAAAATGACAAACAACAATAAAGTTTTAATTTCATAATTTCTAAAAAATATTGTGTTTTTTTGTTGCGAAAATTATGATACTAACGTATGAATCTCGAAACGGAATACCGGAAAATATGTGGTAGCCAGTAGGAACACTGTAATATCGTCTTAGACAATTTGTATCATTCAGTCTGCGATTGCAGGACAACGCCGACGTTTTACGGAAACGAGAGGTAGCACTCTTACGTTTTTTCAATCGTTACCACGATTTACTTTTTTAAATTATACCGGGTGATTCTTTTATCAAACAACACTCATTATTTCAAAAAGTGTAAATTATTTTGAAGATATTTTTTTACATAGTTTCAAGTCGCTTATAAAACAACGTTTTTATTAAAAATTATTTTTTTAACTATTTTTTATCCTTATAATTTTTTAATTTTTTTACTTTTTTGAATGACAACATAGGGTTTTAATTTTATATTCTAAAGTAGAATATTTTTATTAGTATTTTGATACATGAAAATTGAATTTGGGGCGAGTAGTTTATGAGTTATAAGTATTTAAAGTTTAGACGAGCGGTGAAGTGGACAAACATTTCGCGGGGTAACCCCGAACCACTCCACTCCGCTCGTCTAAACTTTAAATACTTATAACTCATAAACTACTCGCCCCACATTCAATTTTCATGTATCAAAATACTAAGAAAAATATTCTACTTTAGAATATAAAATTAAAACCCTAAGTTGTCATTCAAAAAAGTAAAAAACTTAAAAAATTATAAGTACATATAACTATGTAAAAAAATATCTTCAAAATAATTTACACTTTTTGAAATAATGAGTGTTGTTTGATAAAAGAATCACCCGGTATAGTTTGAATCGGTTTGATTTCTGTGTGCCCTGAAAATCGAATGGCTGTGGTCAAATTAATGTTTTTGATTTCTACTCCTTAGTATATTATAACGATGTGCCTAATGCCCTAATAATATTATCATTACGATAATGTCGACGTGGTGTCGGCGGGTAAGCACGGTTCGGCGCGGATAAAGCAGAAATAAAATAAAAAAAACCACCCTGCAGTACAACTCGTGTGCCCATCATACGAGCACAATAATAATAATAATAATAATATATAGTCATGCGGGTGCGTTGTTTCGCCAAAGCGCGTTTTGTGTTTCCAGCGCGTTGTTCCGCAGACCATGAAATGGAGTCTGTCGGCCTGTTGGCGCGGCGACGACGGAGAGGAGAGCATAGCAGGACAACCACGCGAGTCGGTCGGTTCGTTTCATTTTTTTTTTTTTTCTGTCCATTCAAACTTTTTACACACACGCTCGCACCGGCCAAGTATTCCGTAAATTATTATCGCCGTTATTAAATCCGACCGATTGCGAAACATAAATTACTTTTCGCATAATTCGAGCGAGATTTATATACCACGCGCGCAAACAAACGGACGAGGTTTTATTTTATGATATTTTTTTTCATTTTTGTACCCCGTTGATGTTGTACATAATATAATAATGATAAAAATAATAACATCATATGTATAATATTACACTATGATTCGGCTAATTTATAACCGATGACGTCTGTGCCAGTTTGTACATCGCGAGCGCGGAGAACATAATATTATTTTGACGACATTATTATACAAGTATAATAATATTATAATGTAATTATTATTATATAATATATTAATGCTATGGCGTGGGCTGCTGCAGCGAGTGATCCCTATGCCCCAATCGAGAGTTCACCGCCGCAGTCCTCGAGGCACGAAACCGTACGTGTAGGTATAATAATTACTATGACGTTATTATACTTTAATTTTATTGTATACACTCGTATCGATTCCATATGTCCATATACGGACGTCCGTAGAAAATCAGTTCAGTCGGCACGAAATCAATCGGAGCCTTAAGCCTTAACCCTATATGACTATAGTTATAATAGGTAGGTACATATGCGATCTATCTCGATATTTGTATTTTACAGTTTTGAATACTTGGCCAAAATATTATATAATAATGCACATACTACATTATAATATCATAATAATATTATATTATGTGATATAAAAATATATTTTTCAAAAGGACCTCGATTAATACAAAGACTTTGCACACGCACAGCTTCTGTCTGTACAGCTATCTTTAAATTTAATTCTCTGAAATAGATAATGTTCATAGAAATGTCAGCCAAGAAAAACTAAACCGATCAGAACATTTATTAGGTACTTAAGCTACATCCAGACTATGGACGGGTGCCTGCGTGAATCCTATACTCTATAGGTATGCCTTAATGTTGAAAATATAAATGCCGATGAGAAATATTTGTCACTGAAACTTATATACTATAATAATTGTACCATATATTTTGTTCATGTTTTTTTTTTTTTATTGAGTGAAACTGCTTGCTGGTTTTATCACGTTTAGTAGATTTATTATAATTTTGAGAAAAGTGTTGCGAAGAAGAGTGAATGTTAGCAGGCACGGTGTTTAGGAGGGGGGGCACTAAAAATGGTAAAGCCCTTTAGAAATATTATTTGATTAAAATAATGTTTTATTGCACAACTAAAAAACTCAATAGGTAAACCAACGAATCGTTTTAAATTGATATATTTACCTATTTTTAAGAAAGTAGAAACAACGAAATTATAATAGATCTAAGAATAATGAAAAAATAATTTATTTTCACGTATGCAGGTGTTATGGACAATGGTACATTATACATGTATGTGGAATAGTCGCTTTGTGTTTTGAGTTTTTGGTAGTCGATAATATTTTATCTTTTACATCTACAGCTCTCTAAGATGAATGATACATAGCGAGTATCATCCCTTTTTCTACTAAAACTCGGTACGAAAATGTTGAACAATTTTAAAAACAAAAATTCAGTACATACAAATAATTTTTAATTAATAATTATGAATATTATATATAGACATACATTTACAGTTAAAGTGATAGTTGGGATTAAATTATATTTCTGCATAATAAATCAATGTCTAGTGTTATATTGGAAATAGTGATTCACAAATTTTCTTCTAAAGTTCATGTTGAAAGACATAAGGTTAACGTTTTAAGTTATGATATATTGATAAAGGTGCTCTGGCTAGTACGATGCATAAGTAGATTTAGTCCCTTACGGTTTTTTACTGTTCGGCTCTCACAAAGTGGATTCTATTTTTACACACCAAATACTCTTTTCCGACGCTGATCCAAATAGGTATAACTTTATCGATGGGATCAAATTGTATTTTGTTTGATATATTATAATATGATATACGGCGAAATGCGCAGCGAGAGTCTCTGCGGTGGTCTGAAAATGGTGTAACCACCCCGCGGGACACGCACATACCTATAAAAATATATATCAAGGTACGTGTATACACACGCACATGGAAGATTATTCTGAGAGTAATTTTTTCCCCATTCCCCTCGAGAAACGATAGCCACTATTATAATATATTATACGTATGTAGCACTCGAGTAAAATATATACATTCGACATTCGTTTTTCGATATATTAAATAATATATAATATATATATTCCGATGACGTATAAATTTATAAACCCAGCTGCCCATAAATGGTTTATACAGGTCTCAATTTATATATTATAATGTTATATTATAGGATATTAGGATATACAATGTACACATACAAGCTAATATATGAGAGAGTTTGTGAGACATTACCAAAAATCACCCAAGGAGTATCTAATTCCAAAGACCAGAAACATTCATTATTTTTTAGCAAACTATTTAGGATGTCCAGATCAGTTTACCCAACAGTGGTTAGTTATTTGCTTGGAAATTTGAAAACGTATGTCCGATAATTAAAATATCTCTAGGTAGGTATATTAATATTTATTGTATTATGTAATTTTACCTATATAGATAAAAGCTAAGTACCTACTATTGTAGATTTTTGTGAATTTCAAAAAATTATACCATTCTATCACAATATGTAGGTATATGATGAGTGGAATCACTGTGATATTGGTTTTGACTCTATTATTTACAACCAGGTTAAGACAAAAACGAGCATATTGTCATTTGTACAATTTCAATCCAACCTATTATAATCAGCTGCCAGATAACTTTATGATATTTTCATATTGACTATAACCTATGACCTATTTTTAAACAAACGATATATATTTGTGTCACCAATAATAAAATTACGTAAATAGTATGTAATTAAATGCTTACATTTAATATTCTTTATGTCAAAAAAGAAAAATGGTTTTTGAAAAATATTTGCATGTCTTCTATTTGAAAAAGTAAAAACACGATAATGATAACAAATAACAAATAGTAAAAAGTATAATACTATATTATTATTATGTTTCGTTTTGTATCGACTGCAGCACACAAATAATGTTCAAAATCATTAATTTGTTTCGAGAAAATGAGAGTTAAAAGTTCAAAGCTTATGTGATAGAAAAATAAAACTATGATTGGTAAAAACGTTTCATCTCGTATATTTTTACGAAGTCAACATAATGCATATTATAATATTATTACGTCCATATATAAGTGCATATTTTTTGCCCACACGTATACTATATACATAGATATACATCTACCTACCTAGTTATTTACGATGGAACATTTTCTACAACAGAAAATGCATTAAAAAGTGTATATAAGCGTGTAAAATTATATTATCATACGTCCTACACGCATACATAATATATAATAATATACATTATACTGCAGCAGCAGGTCGCGATGAGAACGGGTCGATGCAGTATAGTTGTGCCATCCGTCCGGTCACAACGAAATTTCGACCGTTATTATTAAATGTATAACTGTATCACACGATAATAATAACCGAGCATTGAAACAAATTATACAATATATGTATTAAAAGATCATAGCAAATACCTTCCTATATGTTATAATATAATAATATTATACGGTGGCGGTGGCGGTTTAGTGTCGGTTATCGCCGGGACGAATCGACGAAACACACGTGGTCCGGATACGATTCCGAGTGTACATGATACACCTATATAAATAATGTAATAATATGCTCGGTCTGTATATTACAGTACATATGACAAGCGCATGCCATTGCAAATCGGGGGTTTTTGATGACGATAAAAAGCGTACCGGGAATTGTGGCGGCAATGGCGGCGGTGGGGACTCGCGGCGCGGATGTAAAGTTTAACGACGACGAGCTTCCGGTCGTTTGAGATGCGCGCGCGGAATTCCATGGTCCGACGACATCAAAAGCGATTCGAATATTTCGGACGGGGTCGAATAATAATAACGCTCCAGTATAGGATATTATAGCGACATGTATATATATCAGTCTTCTGCACTGTCCTCACTCTCACCCCTAAGAAATGTTTTTCGACCGGCGATGACGACACCGCGTATATATAGTATATAATATTATGGTTATAGTGCCTTTTTTTTTTTTTTTAAATCGCATTGGACGGTTTCGCTACTAAAATATACATTCTCTCTCGTTTATTTTTTGTCGTAATTACAATTTGGATTTTTTTCCCATTTTAATTTCGTTCCGAGAGGGCGACTCGCTCTTAATTTCGTTCTCTCTCACTCTCTCTCTCTCTATCTCTAGCACGCGAGCACCAAAAGTTCGTTTCAGATATTTATTGAAGGCTATTTCGATGAGCATGTACCTATAGTAAAATATATATTATAATACGCAGAATTCTAATATTATCCTGAAGACTTATTTTTCATAGTCATTTCAAAGATTAAATTCGTTTCGTAAATATAAAACTCAAACTCTCAAGTTTTCGATTAAAATTTGATTTAAAATATTATTAATATTTCGCTGTGTAATATAATATATAATATTATTGGGTATGGTGTGTGTGCGTGTCATATTATGACGATTTTATTATTTGTATTCGTTCGGAAAAAATGTGCATGCGAAGGTTTATTTTTACTCTGAACTACTATTTGATGTGCTCTTTGCTATGTATTTTCAATGAAATTGGACGTATTGTACAATACCTAAGCGTGTGCACATCGATATTATTCTATTCTACGAAGGTGAATGATTGTTGCTGGAGCGTTATGTTTCTCCCCTCCGAAGTGTGCTCACGTTTTAAACTGGTCGATTTTCAAAAACAAATAAATCGTTATTATGATCACGCGGTCAATTATAAGTCGTTTGTATAGACGACTATAGCTGAATTACCCGGCGTTGCCCGGAAAAAATTCTGACTGTTCAACTCCTTTTGAGTGTAATACTACTGTGGAAGCAATGTCTTTTTAAGTGTAAATGATATTATACTGTAATGTATAGGCATCTCGATCGGCGTTGTGATGATTGTGCAGTATATTATTATCAGGTAGGCAATGTATCTGCGGTAGAACGCGGACCCCGTGTAGTTTGTAGGTAAGTGCATAATTTAACTCTAAAGTATCAAAGTTATACCAAGTTTGTCATTTTCACTTAATTACACCTACAACCGATAACTACAATCAATTAATACAAAATCCCAACCGAACCTGACCGTACTAAAATCTGATGAATAAAAAAAAACAACATTCGTTTGTATAGACACAGTTATATAGAAGAAAAAAAAATGTAAAAACCATGCAAAAAGTTGGTCCACCGAAACCGTGGTTCGAGTTTGAGACATTCTGTACTAAAATACATAGATGCCACTGTGCCAACAGGCTTATCGCTTTAATAATAACTACATATCATTATTAAAACATTTAAAACCAATAGCAACCATTTACATTCAAATATGTCCATCGTAAATCTCATAAACCCTGTTTGAGCACATCCCCAGGTTGGAATTTACCCTTTTTAAATTAGCATATCTTCTTCCCAGAGATCTATAATCTATCTTTGTACCAAATTTCATACCAATCGGTTCAGCCGTTTAGGAATGCCTAAGGACATACACAAATATTATAATCATATAATATCATTTTTTAGATTCTGAGAGGAGCGAGGAAGCTAGTAGTTATACAATGGTGCTTATTTTTTTATTTTTTTTTATCCTGTATACACCATTTTTACCAGAAGGAGGGATCTGATTTCAACATATAGTAACACACTATGACATATATATTTTAGAAAATTGGATCAAGATTGTACTTTAAACAGGTAATTTTTCAATTTTATCCATAGTTATTTAATGACACTGAAAAAACCACAGACATAGGTATTACGAAAAAACGCTAAAAATTTGATTTTAATTTCTAAGGCTTTGTTTATCGCCATAGAAACGAATAAAAAATTATAAAATTATAATATTAATTCAACAGGATATAATAAATAATAATAATATAAAGTATCCAGACTGACAAACCGTCTCCGCTCAAAATCGTTTTTCTTATACAATGATATTATATCACTGCATTCAAGTTGATTACAAATTGTAACCTACTGTACAGCAGAGCGACATCCACTTACCTATCATTGATTTCGTAACAAAATATGTCCGCGTTACTGCTAGAACGAACGAGGGTGGTTGTTATAATTCCTCATCTTGAATGGAATCAAAAAGGAATAATAATATAGCAACGTGTTACATAATATAAAGTGTTATTAATAAGAAAACAGGGAAACAGGAAAAAACACAACTGGTATTAGAATAAACTATAAAACACATTATATAGAATAATTGGAGTAGAAATAATGATAACGATTAACGATAGTATACTAGTATAGTATAATTTTATTATATAGTAAAAAGCTCTTCTTCCACCAACGGTTTAGTGGTGGAAACAATTGTGGGTGGGGGAGAGGTGAAGGGGTGCTTGAACTGTCTTTTTGACGTTATTTTTATTATAATTTTTGGCTAAAACAGGTACCTAGATTAATTTTTTTAATTCCCCCCCCCCCATTGGGTGAATTCTGAATCCGCTACTGCAACGATAACTTATATTAATTTCGATTAGATTTCTTAGAAGTAATATTCAATTGCTATTACAAAAATAAAACATCAAACACCCTCTAATTTAGGTATGCATGTAGTTATAAATTATAATTGTATTTATTTTGTTATAACAATTAAATAACGAATAGAGCGACTGGGTATTATTAGTGTTTTTGTTTGCCTAGATAATATGATGGTGTGAGGTACATAATAAATATATAGGTAGGTAGTCTCTTCTCGATAACAATAAGAGTGTAAGACCCGTGCGAATACTAAAATAATACATACGTAGTATGAGAATTGTTATATGCCATAATACACTTGCTATTGTAAAATATGATTAAATAGCCGTTAAATGATATCCGAAAGAATCTTTCTTTGCACGTGCGAAAACCGAGTTTTGTAAACGTACGTACCTCCTTATAAGCAAAAAACAAAAATAAATAACTATAATCATACTTTTAAAAAACATCGGTATTTTCATGATAATTAAAATATAAATGTCTAATTAGATATTTTAATTTTAGATATTCGACTTAGATACGTATTTCTCATACATCTACACTCAACGACTGTTCAACAGTCAATAGCAGAGTCACGTCATGTAGAATTTTACGATATTTTTAAATTTACTGGTAAAAAGTTATATAGTATAATATTCTTTATTAATTATTATGCCTAATAGAGTAAAAAAAAATACCTATATCATAAACATACGTTTTTAAATAACTTATATATCTATAGGATAATATGCTCAAACATTTCAGAAATAGATGATATATTATAGTATATTAGACTCTTATAGGTATAGATTTTTAACGCTTTGTTAAATTTCACAGGAATGAAGAAGACGACTAGACAAGTGATGTACCTAGTGAGTATTAAGACGTTTAAAGCGTTGTGCAATCATAAATCTGACTGCAGAACTCTGTTTGGTGGTAAATTATAATCAAATATGATCCGAGTATAGGTATTAGGTACGCTTTAATCAGTTTAATCTCATATTAAACTGTAAGAAGTCTTTTCACAGTTAGTTAGGTCTTCACAGGTCTTCTCGAAAACCACTGCAAGGAAATTCAATAATTCGATAAAAACGGTTTAGTAGGTATCAATACATTTCTAAATAAAATGTAATATATTTATTGTATAGTTCTAAAAGCTTAACTGATTAGGATAATATTTACAATAATTTCGCTCATTTACAAAAAATAAGAACAATTATTCGTGGGACTTAATTAAATATTATTTAAATTTACATGTAATTAATCTGAAACTAAAATTGACAACTTGTAAATCGTAAAATTTACATACACTGCCCTATATTAGGTTCCTACCAGAACCAAAAATTGTACTATTTCCCTTTACTCACGATTGCAGGTATAACCTTCTACGTACAAAGTATGATAAATATAATATACTATGGAAAAACTAAAAATGGGGAAGTATGTAACAGTTTTTCTGTACAAAACCTATAGGTGTATACTGTATAATGTACCTCGTCATTGAGGAGTAAGTCATTATTATGTATGTGTTAAATTTAATAAATTATAAATCATAGCATCTATGTCAGTCTTATGTCAGTCTATATTACTTCTTATATTATGATATATTTATACATAGCTATTAAAATAATTTATTTAACAATTAGTAAAACACTAACACATTTTGTTGAATTTATTTTTCAAAAATGTTGCATTTGAAAATGTAATGTGTATTAAATATAGTATTCATTTATATATGCTATATTATAATATATAAATATATAATATATAGGTACCTCCTATAGGTATACCCAATTAATAAATAATATTATTTGTAAATTGTCGTTACTTTGATGAATTTTAACAACATTTTAAATTAAAATGCTTGTAAAAAGTCGTGCTTACGTACCATTTATGTTTTTTTTAAGCACCTACATAGCTATACGATAAAAACAGATGGTGATTTTGCCAAGTACTTGGAATTTTTAATTATTTTGACCTCTCAAGTAAATGTACCATGGTACAGTTATTAACTTGCAACTAAATCCTAAAATCTAAAATGCTTTTTTCTTCTACTTTTCATGTACACACTAAACAGCCACAAACAAAAAAAACATATTTCATTGCAAAATCATTTAAGTGAATGGATCTGGGATTCCTCCACTCAGAATCTAAAACGTTCATATTATATTAATTATACGTTTTCTACCGACATAATAAAATAATTATATCGAATGAGATTTGAAATTTCAATAAAAATAAAACCAGTAAACTCGGTACGTTGTACAGGAGGTTTTGAGTGTACCTCGCCATTGTTTGTATAGTACTTAGTAATGGATTTTGGATGTGTTAAATTCGAATTCGATGAAAAATTGAAGTACCTTTACGAAAAACGCTTCTGAGCGACGATAACGCTTTTATAAGCTTCTGTTTCTGAATATAGTTTATATTTTATTTATATTATAATTATTGTCCTAATGCAGTCGAGTGAATTAGGTTGCATTCCAATATAAAAAAAAATATAATAAATATATAACTTATAAGTTATAAGTCATTACCGCGATGCACGGATGTACCATAGAATGGTGTAAATTGGTTTATCTTGCAAGAATATAGTTTAAAATTAGTCAACAAGTTTTATAATTTAATTATGTATAATAGTTATAAATACTTTAATTAACAGTAAAATATTAGGTAGTCTTTACGTTTTGTATTTTTGAAATCAACAATTAAACTAAAATCGTATTTTTTCAGTTAAATATCCAGTTTTGACAAAATTTAAACTTCAAATGCTTTTACAAAAAATGCCATTACATAATATTATCACAAGCACACATCAATGTAAAATAACCTAACTAACCTATACATTCCACGATTCGTCAATAAGAATCTAAAACAATAAAACGTATTTATATGAAACAAATAAAAGATTCTATCGTCAGGTTTTACGTAGGTACTTTGATATACCTTGTAGAGTTGTTGCTGTGCTCGGTGTACTATATATGTAACGGTTTCACTCTGTGGACAGTTTACCCGAATCACCTACAATGATCAAGTCATAAAAAAATTCCAGATGCCAGAGGACATTAGTGGTACATAACACGATATTATATTGAAAACGAATCAGCACTTTGCACTCCGATAATCTCGACGACGGCGGCGACAACTAAGAAGGAGCAGCTAGGTGACGCACATAATATGATATTATTATGTATACCTACCTATATATTTTATTATTTTATATACATAATATAATGTTTAGCAATTAGTTTCACGGATCTGCCGAGCAAATGCAATTACCACCCAGCCACACGGCAGCAGCGCATTTATATTTTATATATTATATTATTACGACGGCGACTACGACGACGACGACGATGATGATGATATTAAATGAGCGCAGTGATTTAAATGTTTAATGTATTCGATCGCCTATCTAAACGGGAATCGTTCGTAGCCGTACACGTTCGATATAATAATAATAATAATAATAATAATAATATATTATAAATGCTGTACATAATATTATTTGCGATATTTTATAAAATATAATATATAATTTATGTACGGTTATTGGCGACGCGCTCGCGTAAACCTTTTTGCTCCAAACTGCGGCTCGTTACCGCCTCTTAGCTATACGATGTACTTATTACCTGAACCTACCGGCTTGTACCTATATAATAATATGTACCTATATAGGTACATAATACTATTATCGCGAAACGCATTAGTCGACGTGTGTCGTTTCGTCGCTTTATGGTCTATAAAATATTAAAACGAGTGGACGGCGGACACTTATTACTATATACGGTTATATTATACATTGCGTTTCGTCTAGTATATTATATTATATATACATAAAATATATTATATTATATATAATTCCACTACGATATGTCCGTAATTTTTTTTATAATTCACTTCATCTGCCGCCGATATCCTCAATAAAATACCGTTTTCGTTTACCACCGTGTAGTGATCGCCGTGCAGGACACTGCTGCAGCACTCGCTCACATATTATATAGGTAATTATTTAAACAACATATCGCGTTCCTTACGACCTTTAGAATGATAGGTATTTTATAATAAACACAACACCGGTTATTACTTTATAGAATCTAATTATTACTTTTATTCAATACAAAATAGCTATACATTATATGCCATACAGTATACATATATATGCCCCAGAGCTGGCTATAACTGGGAATAATAAATAATTATTATTTGCGGCTGTGACAAAGTCCGCCAAGAGCATTAGTCTCACATCAGTATAGGTATGTAGCCAGTCTAGAACTGTAACTATAGCTCCTGAAAAATGCAAAGTGCTCTAGTCGTATTTATTCAAGTCCTAACAGACTGCTAGGATAGCAGAGACGTATCATTATGGCGTGATGTGAATATGGCCTATTATTCTAATATTAAGTAAAGTTCCGCTCATAGATATAATTATACCTATTAAATATAGATCATATTTGCACCCATGATAGGTGGAAACTAAAATATGTTCAACCTTTGATAAATTTTTAATTAAGTATATTTTAACTGTATTTTGGGTCAGAATGACAGTATATAATATTATATTATTATACATTATTTGTAAACTGAAATTAAATACCGGCGTATTGGAGTTTACGTTATATATGTATATATATATATATAAAATATATATATATATATATGTGTGTGTGTGTGCCAACTTACTGTCAACATTATTACCTAAGTCTTAAATACTAATCGAAAAAATATAAAATAAACATTTCTTCCCGTTCAGTAGAGATCAGAGATTGAAACCCATTTGTAAATAGACTGATTAATATATAATTTTCTTTACCACCACTATGTACACAAATTCGACCAATCAATCTGTGTGTTTTATTTTGTTCGAAATAATCAAACAAAAATTTGATCTAACGGTTTATTAAAAATACTTAGATACGATTTTCTTTTTGGATATTCGTTGTAAAATTCCATCACGAGTAGTAAGAATTTAAAAGTCGCTCGACGGAGGAATTTCATTTATTTGTAGGTATACCTTACGACGACTTACAGCACAAACAAATTCTTTGTCTTATGAACTTACCTATGGCGTTCAACTGTTACTCCAATACCCAACCTAACAATACGAAAACCAGTCAACTAGAGACCGCACTGAAAAAGCAAAACAGTTGTTAGTACTATAAAAATAGTAGGATTGACTGTACATTATAATTGCTATAGTTATAGATATAAGGTTAGTCAGATTTACTAAAATATCATAGTCAAGTTATTATAGTGTTTCGAACTGAAATCTTGTATTTTAACTATATTTTTTAGTTAATTCAAACATTAAAAACTCCATTTAACTATAAAATATAGTAAACATTACCATAACAAATAAGTAATAACTATATTTATATATTCCATAGTCAGTAAATAATTTTAGTTATTTTACCTATTAAATAGTTATATCTACTATAATTTGTTTAACTATAATATTAAAGTAATTTTTTTTCCGTGCGTCATTACACGAGTCGGTCCCCTCATCGATTGGTGTGATGTTCGACAAGTTCACGACCATCATCCTACTTAACAGTGTACCTAACAATCGCGGATGTCTGATTGACGAAACGCTATCGTTGCATTTGCTGGCAACGGTAATAATAATAAACTATAGAAAGCATTAGATATTACTGCAATGATAATCATATTATAAATAAATTTAATTTACGTGTATTATAATAAGTTCACAGTCAACGGTAAACGCGAGAGTCCGTAGAAAATAATAATAAATTCGTAGGTACAATACGTTTTACTGTGGTTCGTTTTTTTTTTTCATAGGACGCTCCAAAAACTATAGCGCACGGACAGACAGAATAACCTTTTTTTCCCGTTTTAATTTCATAAACGTCGACCGAATATTATTATAATGTTATTACAACAACGCCGCACGAGGTGTCGTTTTTTAAAACACGGGAAATCGTTTCCGAGACCTTTTCCCCGTCGTTCGCCGCACTGCGCAGAGGAGATAGCCATACATATAATATATATATATATATATTGTATGCACATTGCTTATAATATACTACGGGTACTTTGTGGCCGGGTTTATTTTTACGTGATTGCGTGCCCGTCAGGATTTTTTTGTATTTAAGACTTATCGCGCAGCGCACGGTAAAAATTAACGAATCGTGCGGTTTTCGGTTTTGTCGAGAAAAACGTTTTTGAGCACGTTCCTCCCGCAGTGCACGCGCGCATATGCCGTATATAATATATTAAATCATTATTTTATTGTAATGTGTGTTTTTTTTTTAAAAAGAAATAAAAATGCTTTTGCAAGAATGTCCTCGTGTGCTATGGTAAGTTACCGTTCTCCTATAAGTAGTATACATAGTATATATTTCCACTATACCTGCACACTATTATTATAGGTACATAAAAATTATAATATATACGATAGTTTGAAATCGCCGTTGCCTTCTCTACAGATATTTCAAAATGTACAGTAAATACTAAAGCGAAAATCGGAAAGCAGATGAGTCCGATCTGAAATGGCGGTACATTGAGTGTTTTTGAGTATTATACACCGATCAGACGCGTACTGCAGGTCGTGTGCGGGGTTGTCTGTAATCGTTTTCGACATATATGTAAAAGAAATATATTTTCAACGTGGGTAATAATAATATAATATTTTGCTTTATCCAGTGTACGTAGGTACTCGACTGTACGTCGACCGGTTATTCTGGGTCGGGATCGATTAATTCGTCCATAAAACATACTTTAGACAAGCGTTTTATATTTATTTTGGGAGTATGACCTGTAAGTAAAATACTAGCAGGAACACTGGAGAATTAAATATGCGAATATAGTGCGAAGTAAAATATAATAATCACCGCATATATTATAGTATTAATCATAATTTTCGATTTAATAATTAAAAAGTAATACAAAAATATTTAATATTTCAACCATCAGATGTTGTTGTATATGTTGTACACACTGCACTATTATTATTATTATTATTATAAAACTAAGGTTATGTTTTCGTTATGTGATTGTGTGAGTGTATACCATGACACATTAGTTCTTCATTAAGTTTTATTATGTTATATAAATTACATGAAGTGTAAAATAAAGTTATTGTACAAATAATGAATTGTGAATTGTTTCTTATTGTAAAATGAATGTACAAATAAATAAATAAAACATGGCGCAGTCGTTTATATTTTGATATAATGTTATAAAGTAACCTATTCGCCGGATTGAAACGAATAAAAAGGCATCATGGAATTTAACCGACCTGCAAATTTAAAACTGACTGGTAATTTAAATGACAACTTTAAAATATTTAAACAAGAAGTTGAAGTTTATTTTATGGCTACTGAGACAAACAGTAAGAGTCAGGAGGTTCAAGTGGCAAGATTACTCAATTTATTAGGACCAGATGGCTTAAAGTTGTACAACACATTTAAGATTGATGTTGTGACTGTAGACAATATTTTCAAGTCGTTAGAAGAATATTGTGTCCCAAGGAAAAATGAAGTGATGGAGCACTACAAATATTTTACTCGAAAACAGGCAGAAGGTGAACCATTTGATAAATTCTACGCAGATTTGCGTGAATTAATTAAATCATGTTCGTTTGGTGAATCAGAAGAAGCACTATTGCGTACACAAGTAGTTCTGGGAATAAACGATAAAGATTTGCAGTCTAAACTATTACGTGAAGACTTACCGTTGTTAAAAGTCATTAAATATTGCCAAGTGGTAGAACAAGCGGAAGCAAATTGTCGACTAGTACAAAAAGAAAATTTAACTGTGGATCAAGTGGAGAAAAGCAAAAACTGGCGTTTCAAATCTAAGGAGGCAAGTAAATCAAATCATCAACAAAATGCAACAAAGAAATATGAAAAGGGAAATTACAGCGAATCAAATCAAGGCAAGTCTAACAGTGCTGATTACAAAGATCAAGGTGTGGGTAAGAATAACCAAAAAATATTTAATTGTTTTAAATGTGGTAATCAACATGCTATAAACAAATGTCCTGCATTTGGAAAAAATTGTAAAGCATGTGGTAAACTAAATCATTTTGCTGTAAAGTGTAAATCTAAAGAAAAATATAATAATTATCAAGTGAATGAGGTACATCAAAATGATGAAAAGGAAGTAACATATTTATCATTAAACACAGTTGAGACTGAGAAATGTAAAAATTGGACTGATATAGTGGATATAAATAATATTAAGATGGTGATTAAAATAGATACTGGAGCACAATTAAATGTAATGCCATTAAATGAGTTTAAAAAATTAAATACTAAATTGGAAAAGAGTAAGGTGATAATTAAGGCGTTCGGAGGTTTTCAAATTAAGTCATTAGGTAAGATTAAAGTCTGTATTAGTAACAATAAAAATAAAATAATAACATACTTTGAGGTGGTAGAGTATGATGAGTTACCAATTCTTGGGTTAAATGATAGTATAAGACTAAGTTATAGCATGAATGAAATAAATGAAATTGTCAAAGGAGATAACGAGAAAGATATTTTTGTGCAAAAAAATATTGATATTTTTACAGGTCTTGGTAAATTTCCAGAAAAAATAAATATTAAACTAAAGAATAATGCAGTTCCTATATCTGTTCCGCCTAGAAGAGTTCCTTATAAAATCATAAATAATTTAAAAGAAGCTTTAGATAATATGGCTAAACAACAAGTAATAATAAAATGTAATAAACCGAGTGAGTGGCAGAGCCCGATAATAGTTGTCGAAAAACCTGATAAAAGTCTAAGAATTTGTTTAGACCCTAGAGAGATCAATAAAAGCATTGTAAGAGAAATGTATCAAATACCCACGTTAGAACAAATCAAATTAAAATTATCAAATAAAAATATTTTCACAGTATTAGATCTTAAAGACGGATTTTATCATTGTGAGCTTGATGAAGAATCTCAACAGTTATGTTGTTTTAGTACACCTTTTGGATGCTATAAATTTTTAAGATTACCTTTTGGACTGTCAGCAGCTCCAGAAAAATTTCAAGAAATTACTACTAAATACTTTGGTAATATAGAAAATGTAAATGTTTACTTTGACGACATACTGATAGCTGGAGAAACACTAGAGGAGCATGACAGGGCATTAAATGAAGTAATAAAAAGAGCTAAACAATTTAACATTAAGTTTAATCCTAAAAAAATACAATACAAGGTTTCTAAAGTTAAATTTTTGGGATTTATATTTAGTGCTGAAGGTGTTCAACCAGATAGTGAAAGAATAAGAGTTATTAGAGAATTGAATGAACCGTCAAATAAAAAAGAGTTGCAATCTTTTCTAGGTATGGTAAATTACTTAAGAGGCTTTATTCCTAATCTTTCAGAAATAGTGACACCATTTAGACTCCTATTAAAAAAAAATGTTTTATGGGAATGGTCAATAAATCAAAGTACAGCTTTTGTGAAAATTAAAAATATTCTATGTGAAATTCCTAGTTTAAATAATTTCAGTCTAAATGAAACATTTGAAATACAAACCGATGCTTCGGAAAAAGCAATAGGATGCTGTATATTCCAAAATAAAAAACCTGTCCATTATGCATCTAGGTGTTTAAGTGATTCTGAAATAAACTTTGCACAGGTAGAAAAGGAAATGCTTGCTATAGTGTTCGCATGTACCAAATTTCATTATTTAATATATGGGCAAAAACAAGTAAACATTTTTACAGATCATCAACCATTAGTTTCAGTTTTAAGGAAAGAGATCAATAAAATACCTAATAACAGACTGAGAAGATTGAGGGTTAAACTGTTAATATATAACATACATCTAGAATACCTGCCTGGGAAGTATATGTACGTTGCAGATTTTTTAAGTCGCAATTACATCAAAAGAGAAGAAAAAAGTGAAGAGATTATGAATGATATTGTACATACATTGGGTGAACTTGAAATTAAATTTGAAAATAATAAGGAAACTGAGTTTAGGTTAGCTACATTAAATGATGAGGTTTTAAATCAAATAATTGGCTATTTAAAAAATGGGTGGCCTAAAAAATGTACTTCAAGAGAAGAACTAAAACATTATTACAAATTAAAAAATGAAATTATGTTAGAAAATGAAATGTTATATTGGGGAATGAGATTAATAGTACCTAAGGTAATGAGAAAATATGTTATTAAAAAGCTTCATAGCACTCACCTGGGAATGACCAAAACAGTTAAAAAAGCTAATCAATTATTTTACTGGCCAGGTATGAAATCAGAAATTGAAAATTACATTGGGGCTTGTAATATATGTTTAAAATTTAGTAAATCTAAAATAAAAGAACCTATAAAAAGTCATGAAATACCTATGATACCATTTTATAAAATAGGCATGGATATTGCAGAATGTTTTGGAAAAAATTATTTAGTTGTTATAGATTATTACTCGAGGTGGCTAGAGGTAGTAAAACTTAAAAGTAAAACTAGTGGTGAAGTAATAAAAAAATTGAAAAAAATATTCAGTAGATTAGGTATACCTAAAATCATAGTTGCTGATAATAATCCATTTAATAGTTTAGAACTCAAAACATTTACAAAAGAATGGGATATCGTCATAGTAACTTGTAGTCCTAATTACCATCAAAGCAACGGACTGGCAGAAAAAGCAGTTGGTATTGTTAAAAACATGTTAAAAAAACTAAGCGAAGAAGGAGGTGATCTTAGTTTGTATCTAATGAATTATAGAAATACTCCAGTAGCAGGCTTAAATTACTCCCCAGCTCAAATACTACAAAGTAGGAATTTAAGAACACTAGTCAATAATTATAATGAAAATTGTTTAAAACCTGAAATAATTGTAATAAATAAAGAAATCACAAATAATAAAAGTAAACAAATAAATTATTACAATAGAAGTGCAGGGAAAGAAGAAAATGAGTTTAACCCAGGTGATAAAGTTGTGATTCAAAATAAATTTACAAAAGTTTGGTGGCCAGGAATAGTAATAAAAAAGACTAATTTTCCTAGATCTTATATTGTAAAAGATGCAAATAATAGATTATTAAGAAGAAATTCAATTTTCTTGAAAAAAGTGAAAGATTATGATTTGTTATGTGAGTCGGAAGAGGATGAACAGTTAGAAGTAAAAGATGATACTAGTAAAATTAATAGAGAAAATGAGGGATTAAATGTAAGTGAGGATAAAATTGTGAAATCTAATGGGAAAGTTAAGCAAACAAATAGAGAGTATACTAGACATGGGCGTAGGATTAAAAAAGTAATCAGGTATGGGATAAATGATTAAGGTTTACATAGAGACCTATTGATGTTGGTAATTTTATTTAAAAATAAGAATTTATAAGTATTTTGTTTTTGTACTATTATTATTATTACTATTATTATATTTAAGATTATACTATTTCAATATTATGTTAAAAAAAAAAAAAAAAAAAAAAAAAAAAAAAAAAAAATACATTGTATATTATAATTTTCTTTTTTTTTTGTATAAAAAGGGAGGTGTTGTATATGTTGTACACACTGCACTATTATTATTATTATTATTATAAAACTAAGGTTATGTTTTCGTTATGTGATTGTGTGAGTGTATACCATGACACATTAGTTCTTCATTAAGTTTTATTATGTTATATAAATTACATGAAGTGTAAAATAAAGTTATTGTACAAATAATGAATTGTGAATTGTTTCTTATTGTAAAATGAATGTACAAATAAATAAATAAAACAGATGTCACGATCAGTAAAAATATATTGATTTAAAATTGTTTATGTTTTTCGTTTTTGTATAATAACTAATAAGTATACATAGTCTTGAGTCCTTATAATATATGTCTACTTTGTGTTCATCAACTACTCCGTTCACCTGCAGTGTGAATACCGATGACTAAGTTAAATATATTTAATTTTTTTACCAATATGAACACATTAAGACGTTTTTTGTCATCAGCAACTTATATCTTGCTCAAAATAGATTATCCTCCACATGACTGTTATCTAGTTTTTTGAACACTTGGTCTTATCCTTAGCTGATAGGTTTGTTTGAGCTATCCTAGTATTCCTGCGCAGGTTAATTGATAGATGAATTGATACTCATTCTTTATACTTGCAGTCTCGTAAATGAACTTACAAATTTCACCTCGTTCCACAAGGAACAAGTTCCCTATGTTGTTCCTAAGCACAATACCAATATCAATGTATTGTATGGAAACCATCCGACTGACTGAATGATGCGTCTACGTAGCGAGCACCTCCCCACCTATTTTAGTGAATTTTAATATTTTTAAGTTATCATTTATCAAATTAAGTAATATTATGTTATATTTTAATTTTCTATATCCTAAATTGTCTTATTTATTATATAACATGTAAGCTTACTGCGTACTATAAACGAGGCTCTACACTTGTTATATAATTTATATAAAATAAAAATATTAGTTTATATTTTTATTTAATTTATTGAAATAGGTTAATACCCATTATACAATCCAAACACATAGACCCATGTAATATATACAGTGGTGTGTCGAAGGTATTATTTTGGAGGAATTGCTCCTTCAAAATTGTTGGTTGGTGGGTGGTCCCCCTGGCACAAAATACCTAGCCACCTAGGTGACTAGGGATATCGTAGAAATATAATATCCGATTATACAAATCGTTACAAATGTACGCATATTTTGTAAATTTTTAATTTAAACTTTTTTACTGTGTTGGAAAAACCGTTATAAACATCAAATGAGCATAACACGCCACTGAATATATACAATATGTAAGCCGTAAGCGTGATAAAAGGGGAAGAATAAAAGTAAATGGGTGTAACATGATTAAGAATCCTCCCTTAAGTGACGCTATTATCTTGGGATCTACTAACTTAATTGAAAATTAAATCGAAAGATCATGGCAACGCATTCTTTTGGGTCTACGACGAAAAGTATTGCCAAGAAGTAAACGGTCATTTAAGTTACTTTTGATTGAAATGGGGTAGATTTATAGTTTAGAAAAAAAACCATTTAGAAAATATTGTGCAGCTTATTCCTCAATTTACTTAATGCCTTAATGGTGTAAGTTGCTTTTGCAAAGAGCCAAGTTAGAGATAAACGTGGAGGCGTTTGTGATATTTTTATTGTGATATTTTGAAATACTTGAATTTCTTGTATTGAGTTGACAGTGATCTTATTATTCTGATCTTAAGATATTTATGTCATAAATCTATAAATGACAGCTAACTAAATTTGTGTAGTACAGTTTGAGGTTTTATTTATAAATGTTTATATTATACGCTTATAAACAATGTAGGTTGACTATAATACAATTTTCAACAATTTTTCCCCAGAATCTATAGAAACCTATATAAATCTATAACATCGCACTCGAAGAGCTGATTTATCCAAATTCGTTAGCCAATAACCTAGTAAGTATCTAGTGTAAGTAAGTGGTGTACAATTTTTTATATTTTATTTCGTTAATCGTTTCGATATTGAAAAAACAACAACCCATCGATTGATATTTGATATTTATTATCCGTCCGGAGGCGACAGTCGTTTCGCATAAAACGTGAAAACATTAAGCTGCTCGCCTACAACAAGAGCGATTATATTATAATCACTAAGCGCCAAACTCAAAAAGCCTCGGTGGATGCTATCGCAGAGGCGATTTTGTAGTTTTCATTATTATAACTATTATTATTTCTTTTTGGCGTCGTTAAAACTTTATCGATTTTCGGATTGCAGGACCGGCCGTTTCACATTGTTCGAATTGCCCCGAAGTGAGACTGCAGGCGTACTGGCGGCGGATATGATGGTGACGACGATAATGATTATAACAATAATAACGATAACAGTAATATAAACTCGGACGACCGAAAGTTTCTCTTGTGTGTTAATAACAGTCTGCAAAACATTTCCAAAGCATCATCATAATGTTAATATCAAACGCCGTCGATATAGCCTTTCTCGTTCGACGTTGTTGCAATGCAGTCGCTTTAGGTATTATAGTATAGTACGTATTCGATAAACCTGCACCGGTAATACTATTTGCAAGTACTAACTATAAACTGCAAAGTGCCTACCCGCACCTACCCAATCGTACACCGACTGCGATATAAAATAACATATAATACAGTGGAACGATCGTCGTCGATTGCCGCGAAAATGTACGGCGTGCATTGGGAGTTAAGTATTTCGACCGACTGAACCGTGTACATAATAATATAATAATAATAATAATAATAATATTTTAACATTATTATATATTGGTAGGTACACAGTACTCAGTATTTTTTATGCCGCAGAAAAGTCGTCTTATATTCTCGCCGACTTCCCAAGGTCGGCGTTATCGTTCCACGCGTATAGCAGCAGCAGCAGACCTTGTAATTATTGCGATTTATATATTATTAAATTTTTTTTTTCTTTTCCCCGTTTGACTCGCGGATTTATTGCGATCCGACTGCATTTGACGGAACATTTAACATGCGTGAATACACCACTTTGGCCATATTTCACTGGTTAAAACGTTTGTATAAACAATACGCAGCGATTTCATACTACGTTAGTTTCTCGAACGTTTTAGAGACGTTTATTATTTAAATGGCTTTGTGAATGCGTTTGTAGTAGTATAGGTAGGTACAACATGTAAAGCGCGTACACAGTAAATAATATATTATCGTGTATATATTATGGAAAAACGAAATAGGCTCGCATGTGTTAATTTCACAAAGTCTGCACCTCTCGCGAGGTGTTCGCTTATTAAAATATTTACAAATACGGAATGTAAATTGTTATTTATCGTGACTCTTAGATTCTGAGCGGAGAGGTGAACGTATTTTTTCATCGGAAATAATGATGGGGCTTAATTTTAATAAACTCAATATGTTTTCACCATCGATTTCATTTATGACTAAATTACTTCTGCAGTTAGTTAAGGAAAGTAAACATTAATATCACGTCAAGTAATATGTTAATATTCTATAGTTAAGTAGTTAACATATTATTATTATATTTAACTCCGATACGTTAAAGTTAATATTATGTCAAGAAAAATATTAACTTACCTCATTATTAAATTACATTTTTTAAATGTAAAAGTTGACAATTTTATTAAAAATGTACTTTATTATTTCTTCTTGGCTCCTTAATGCTATAAGGTGTATGAAAATTAAGTATTGTTTAAATTATTAAGTTCAGAAATATTTATTGATTTATTATTTGTTAAAAATTGATGTTTACGATGTGCTGAAACATTAAGTAAATAAATATTATAATTATTTTTATTTGAACCACAGTTATCTATAAGTTATAACCCATGTTTAGGTAAACATGATTTTAACATATTATTTTTCATAATAACTGGAAAAAGCTATGTTATTACAATGGACATAAGTAAACTAGTTAAGATAGGTACTTATTAAGTTAATTAAAAAAATAACTAACTAGGTACCTACCTAGTTAAATGTAAACATTATCCAATTTTTTAACGTACCGTATGTCAGTACATATAGTATGGCGTATTATACGATAAAAATATAAATTATGGTCTGAGTCATATCCTGCGGAATCCAGAACGTTATAATTACGCATAGATAAACATTTACAATGTCCATACGATTATTACCCTACGATAGGTTATGGTATAAGGTATTATATTATATATATATATATATATATATATATATATACATATCATATAATATAAACGGATATTTTTTTATTAAATATTTATTTACGACTATCCGGGCGTGCGATCTTTTGATTTATTAAGTGGTTGATATTTCTTTTCTTATCGGAATTACACGATAATTAATGTGCGTACTTATAGGTGTCTCTATACCATCATAAAACGAGTGTATCACGTGCACATTTTATCACTATATTATTAAATAATATAACGTTGTTCGTCTCGCCGGACGAGTGAAAAAAACCAAAATCGTATTTTATATTTCGAACAGTGGTCGTAAAACGGAAAAGAACGTCGAGTTGCGTTGGTGTGGCGGCGGTGGTCGAAGACAAACCGCATACATATTATAGTGACTCATTTAGTTTTTGAACTCGAAAACACCGTATAATAGAGCTATAGGTGTATACATAATATAATAATATTGTAACTCGTAATAATAATGACGAAAATAATAATAATAATATCATATTGTAAGGGGCCCATTATGTTAGCGCTACATCGTTTCACCACCAGTCAACTACTGTCGTACAGCTTTTGATCGTCGTTTGTCGTATATATACTGCACTGCGGTGTTCCAATTATTCCGATTGTATACGAGATGATAGTCGCGAATGATGTAGGTATAGGTACCTACCGAAAAGAAGCCAAGACTGATGGCGGACTCGCGTTTAGTAACAATATAATATTATACTAGATTATATATAATATTATTATCTTGTCGTCTGAAGACGCTTCGGGGCGGGATGGACCGCGGCGCTGCAGCAGATAATCATCCGGGAAAAACGACTCGACGAGGGCGAGACGAGGGGGTAGTGTGTCTCGTTCGGAACGACAAAGCTTTTCGGGATGAAACTTTGTATGTATATATATATTATGTATAATATAATACACTGACTGTTGTGTATTATGGAAGTCATAGCTATATAATTTATTTATATATATATATTACGCTTGCGGATATATACGACGAATAACGTTTTAATAGAGTGCGCACACACACATACACATGTATAATATATATACTTACATTTATATTAAACAGTCGTCGTATAATGTCTCCCGTAAGATGTACACGTCCCGATAGTAGGTATTCGACTAAATATATTTTGACTCACCTCGCGTGACGTGCCTGTCTCGAGGCGGTAATCCGCGTCGGGTGCGGATAAGCGACGCTGCCGAGGATGAAAAATTGGTTACTCACTTCCCCCCGATACATTATTATAATATACCCGTAGTATACTGAATGCTGTTCGATTACCATGAAGCCTAACCGATTGTCAAATGTATAAAATAGTCGGAATCATCAATAAGTCTTTGACGTTCATCGAGATTAATATTATAATAATAAGAAGAAGAATAAGGGCATAAATGTTCGATTGTCAAAATAGTTTTAAAAAAATAATCGATTCTTGACAAAATATTTTTAGCACCCTTCAACAACGATGCACTATTAATTTTATCTGATTCAAAGGTCATGAATATTCCAAATAATATAGTAAACTAGCTGATCCCGTGCACTTCGTTTCCCGTTAAATGTACCAACTCTATATGACTCAAACATTGTTCAATGCGTTATTTAATATTCGGTGTATGATGTTCTAGATTTATCTTAACTTTTCTGTTGCCCGGAATAAAAATTCTGAATTGCAGCAGTACATTATCAGATAGGTAATTTACCTGCGGTAGATCGCGGACCCCGTGCTGTTTGTACGTAAGTGTATGATTTAACTCAAAAAGTACCAAAGTTATACCAAGTTTGACGTTTTTACTTAATTCCACCTACCTATAAATCCTAACCTAACATAACCGTACTAAAATCCGATGAATAAAAAAACCAAATTTAACCCTTTTTAAATTAGCGTATCTTCTTCCCATAGGTCGAATCTACACACCGTCATTCATTTATATATATAGATATATTTACAAAAAATAATAATACAAATCAACAAACATGCCCGATTAACCAATAGCAACCAATATAATATAATACACCATAGAGTAAATAAAGACAAAGGTATCGAGTTCAAATCCCAGACATCAATAAATAGTTTTTGCAGTTTTTCTAATTATTCGAATGACTTTTTAAAATTTTTCTTTCGTAAAACCTTCACCTGGCAATTACGAACATCTTAAAAAAAATTTGAGCAAAATCGGCCCGGCCGTTCTCAACTGATGCAATTTCGAATTTTTTGTCTCCATTTTTATATATATAGATTACATTTATAATTGAAATTATATGCTCAATCTTTTTGCACTAAACAACGGCAAAATATCATAGATTGGAATGATGTATCGTTGTGAGTTTACGATGCACAGTCGATAATATATCGATGAGTCGTTGTTTATATTCGATTAGAAGATGAAAAAATAAAAGATTTAACAACAACTAGATATTATACTACAGTTGTGACCAATATTGAAATCGGCCGCCATTTACAAAGCAGGCAATGTAATTTATTATAATTTATTTATATACATATATATTTATCTATACATTTATAAATACATTTATCTATACATTTATCTATTACTATTATGCATAATATATTAATGGTCCTGAGTTTAGTTCGACCCAATTCGTATGTAGGTACCCTTATCGTATCAAAAGTGCCATTGTTCGGCAGTGTTCGTAGTTTTTAATCAAACTTGGAACTTCCGGGATCATATAATGCGATTGCGTTACCGCAACCATTCGGGAATAAAAGTAAATTAGATCTATGAGCGTCGTGTACCTAATTAATAAAAATGGGCAACGTAGTAACCTATCGTACACGGAAATTGCATAGTTCTTGAAAAAGATGTTAAGTTAGGAAGTAAACATGTTGCTTATCGATAAAATCGGTCGAAAGGACATGTGTTTTTTTCTGATATTTTTCACATAAAAAACCTGCCTCCGTGCAGTACGTAATTTCGAAATAAATATAAAGAGTTTATGTATTGTACATGTACATAGTTATTTTATACAGCGAACATAATGTACAACATCATTATCAATATCAGTGAAATTCATATAATCATATATAATATTGTCGTTCTTATCAGTACCGCCATTGAAATGTATAGGCAGTAAAAAAATTGAATTATTATAAAAGATACCACTCAGATAGTTGGATATACGAAGCTGATCGCGATCGTACATGACGTATAATAATATATTAATATTATGCTCGTTGATATATAAGGTGTCTGGTGTACGTATACCAGAGTGATTAGCATAATATTGTGTCTAACTGGGAAAACATTTAAATGTACATATATTATTATTATATGAGGACGATGATATTATGCGCGTATATATTATTACAGTCGAGCATAATATTATATACTTGGCATTGTGTTTTCGCCGATAATTAATCATAATTATTTAAAACGCGACGATATAATTTATGTACAATAATATTATATATTCTAATATATAATACAATATATTATCTACTATAAATAAGCCGATTACTCTTTTCACAATTGACCGCGTTCGCAAACTGCATCTCTGCTTGGCGTATGCAACCAGTACCAGTATTATTATTATTATTATTATTATTATTATTATTATTATAGGTCCTATAATAATAATAATAACATTAATATTATAGACGTGTGCACTTTGCCCCGTGCAGAGACAATCATCGTTCCGGGAGACGACGACTTAAATCGAACCACCTCGAAATCATTCACCGTTCACATCCGACACAAACCCGAGACAGTGATAATAATATTATTATCATAACAAATACGTTCGGATAAAAGTTGAATATTGTCATTATAATACACACTGCAGATACGGCATTGTACTGTTGTACATCGTATTGTATTAACTATTGCTTTTTGGTAAAAGTTTGTCGGCTCAAGTCTCGTCTGTCGTGTGAATTGTATAATGGTCGGCACAGTAAATATTACATTTACCGACTGCATCGGACCGAAGGAGTGTGTATTATAGGTATATCATATTATTATGATGTGTGACATCGAAACGTATCTCGACTCGTCCAACCGGGTCGGCAAGCGTCGAGACCGATGTGATATTTTATTGTAAGATGACCGTCGAGGAATAACGAGAAAGTCGATCCCGTTTGCGATCCAGCCGTGTTCTCGGTGCACACACACTGCACATAATATTCTAATATACCTTACAATAATAATAATATAATAAACTGTACGTCTGTATGCATTATAATTATTATATTATGTCGTTGTTATATTATAATACGTTCATGATTATTATTTTAGCAGGGATTATTATATAGCGCTGTGTGAATCCAATGCGCAGGCGACCGCGTCTCTCAGCGGACACTGGGCACAGACGGACGAAATAATAATTCGTTATGCGGTCACGCGGTGAACGTCAAAAGACTTTAGCCTCTCGGGTAGGTATATGATACATTTATAATATGTATTATATTATGCAGTACTATGATGTCGTTTATTCATTTAAAACGTCCGAAATTCGTACCGACTTAGGTGTATTGAATGCGTTATAATATAATATCATGGACGAAAAATGCATATGTTGTTTGAAAAAAATCGGATAGACATACTTACCAGCTATCTGCTTTACATACATATATTATTTAATACCTATTTAATATAGATATTATATCGTACGCAGATGACGAGTCACTGAACTGTGTGCCGGTGTGACTCAAAAAGTGTGCAAGTCAGATGGGTTTATACGACGTTTTAATTGAATCGATTATTGCACGTGTCTTCAAAATTTCAACATTAGGCCGTAGCTGGTATATACTATCAATATTAATTTAATAATATTATATAATTTAGATAATCTAATATTAAAGCAATAACTATAAATCGTACCATATTATTATCCATTATACACTGAATAATATGCTTGGTCAGACCTCCGCCTGACCGGTCGTAGACCGTGGTATCTTTCTGTAAAGTACGTCTAATTAGAATGTTAATTAAAATTTGTAGTCATAATCCATTTTCACCCATTATAATTCTGCAGAATTCGTTTAGCGTACCTGTCACAGAATATTCAGATGATAATATTATAGTCATTCAGGCTCGACATTTTCCTTTCAGACGACTGTTTGTTCTGCCCGTTGGGATTCATTCATCGTGTCACCGACCGATTTATAGGGTATAACAATTAATAGTAATTTAACTAGTTTTAAACTATATTATATAAGTCTGCAGAGGATTTTTAACTTATACAACTCAAAAACGCCCCGTGTATTACAATTATTATAATAGTAAGTAGCTGTTTTACAGTATTAAACTTTAAGTTTTACAAAATATATTGGAAACCCATCAGCTGTTATAGTTATATTGTAATAATATTATAGCTGGTTATTGCATATTATTATTATGTTTTAACATAAAATATATAGTTAGTAAGTACATCTGCACTACGTGATCGCATTAAAACGAGTCCAATAACAATATTGTCGTTACCTATCGTAATCATAAAATTACTATACTACAGCAGGATGTGCTCACATTTAAATAATAATATTCTGTTTAAGCGAACAGCACCTGGGGGGGGATATGGCAGCCATATGATAATAATAGTTGCAAACTATTAGGTATAAACGCGCTTTTCGTATCAAACCGCTTGTCGTAGGTATAGAGGGGCAATATGTGACGTATTTACTATTTACTACGTATTATTTCGATTTTTTTTTTAACACACTGAAATGCGTACGATTGAATTTATGAATACACATAGGACACGAAGTATATAAACATATTATACAAATACTGAAAATCGTAAACTTACTAGATTGCTATATTATAAGGTTTGCTTATGTTTCCAAACAAACTACAAATGTGAAATGTGTCGTAATATTTTTCAATGCAGGGCCAAGGCAACCGCTGTTTAATCGTATATACTACACGTATTTATATAAATTGTCCAAAAAATAAAATGAGTGTGTGTTAATAAATTAAATCATTCTTTCAAAGTGAATTTTATATTTTTTAAACTATCGTTATAATATTATGGATGTGTATACTGTATAGACAGTTGAACATACGCACGTATATTATTGAATAAAATAATATCATTTGACAATATTAAATGTCGTGCCGGTGAAAAAACCAACTTAAATAATCTGTTTACCGTCAAAAAAAACCAAATGAAATATTCAAAATAGTAATAAACAGTAAGCACTATACATAATAGTAAGCACTACGTCATAACGTATATAAATATTAATAGTTTGTACCATGTTTTTGTTGCTAACACAACCTACCTAAATATTTTAGACATTTTTTTTATTTGTAGAAATATATAAATTATTATTTTTTGTATTTTATGATACGTATCTAACACATATTATGTTACGACTTGCCAGTCACAATAATCGGATTTTAGTAACAATAATGAACATAATAATATTATATCGGTATCTTTTTTTTTTTGTTATTTTGAGAGATTTATTTTCAGTGCACTATAATATACTTTATAGTTTATAGCATCAACTGACATTGTGGTTGCTGTTTACTGGGTTCATTTTAATATCGGAAAACCGTTTTTTTGGCGTGTGGTTATATTATATAGTTTTTCCACAGTATAGAATATAGATTTGAAAGTACAATGGTTAGGTAGATCATTACATTAGGAAAACGATACCGATCGAAGTCGGTCTGCCAAAAACTAGCCTAAAGAAACCACAACCATGCTATGCTGGTCAGTCTTTAAATCCTTTAAAATACATTTTTTTTTATAAGACTGCAAATAAATTAAGAAATCTATTTCTAATAATAAGTAATAAGTACTTACCAGGGCTTGAAACCGAAAAAATTTTTTCCGGTTTCGGTTTCGATTTCGGATACCGGTTTTGATTTTTTCCGATTTCGGTTTCGGTTTCGGATACCGGTATCGATTTTTTCCGATTTCGGTTTCGGTTTCGGATACCGGTATTGACTTTTTTCGATTTCGGTTTCGGTTTCGGATACCGGTATTGACTTTTCGATTTCGGTTTCGGTTTCGGATACCGGTATCGATTTTTTCCGATTTCGGTTTCGGTTTCGGTTTCGGATACCGGTATTCATTTTTTCCGTTTTGATTTCGGTTTTTAACGGTTTTAATCGGTATTCAAAATCAGTATCGAATATCGATTATAATCCCTGTATTTATAATAATTTATAATGACATAAAATACTGGCGTAGGAACCTACTCGCCAATCGCCAAACATTGCGTGGCGTACGATTTAGCGTCTGGTTGCCTGACAAGTACTATAGTATTTGCAATCAATGATAATATTTACACTGGAATGAATACGTAATTATGACGTATTTAGTTATAGGCAGCCTCACTACTTCATAACACATTTTCCAAATGATTTGCGACCTAATTTTTTAAGAGTTTGTGTAACTTCATCGTTTATAAGTTGAAACTATTTTCTCAATGAGGGGCTAACTTCATGTGTGTCCCACCCACCACATTAATCAATTTGATCACAGCTTGATTATATTATACCAATCTAGATTAGGTATATTAATCCAATAGAGTACCTATGGTTGATGGTGGGTTGGTAGGGAGCACATTTTTCAGTCGACGGCTTTTAGGGAAACCCAGACAATATTATGTTAAGGCCTTATAATGTATTATAATAAATTATTTATAACTATACTATAATTATTGACTCTGTATTTCATAATTTATTGTTGGCTATTGTGTTAATTTAATGTAGGAAAATTATGCCACATAGTTATTTCTGTCTTCTGATCGTCTGTGGCGGCAGAAAAACACGACAGCTTATAATATAGTAAATAATAATAGTATTATTGTTATACAATTTTTATTATAGCGTATTTCTGCGTATACTGTTTTAGAATACGATTAACCCATTTACCAAAATAATATATAATTTATAAATATAATAATTATTATATTTCGTATAATAATAATATTATATTATGCGTCTAATAATTTATATACCCTGTGAAATTACCTATGCAAACATACGGGTGCCCGCAGACGAAGACTACTGCACCAGTGCAGCTAGACTTACTTACATAATAATATATAATTATATTATAAAATATTAATTATAATAATATAATATATTAGGCACCATTAATCATTATTAATATCAATTGTATTACCGCAGAACTCAGAAAGTATACATAATAATATAAATATTAAAATATCTATATAGGTAGGTACTTTCGAGTTAATATTTTAGAATCCAGTAAAAAACTAAGTAAAACTAAGAAAAAAAAAGAAGGCATAGCACATGACCTAGGCTATAGGTCTAATAAATGGACCAAATTAATAATTTTTAATAATATTATTATAAACGCGCCATGGAAACGGCAATATAAATATTATAAACTATTAAAATAAATAATAATTTATAATATTTATATGGTAATTTATAAAAACTAATAATATACCAACAAAAATACTATGTCAACTCCATGTAAAAAAAATGTAATTTAATTTAATTCTTCTTTTTGCGCACGGAGTAAACAATTACCCCAGACGTATTAATACAGTATATTAATAATTTAATATGATAATTTATAAAAGACTAATGAACTTTAACGTAGCATAGTTATTTTTTATTTAAGGATAACTTAACTTTAACTAGTTAAAAAAATTGGTTAACTTGCCCAGCTTTGCCATCATTCACATGATGTTATAATAAATAATAATATCTTATAAGTTATAATATTATATTTAATATTGATCGCATTGTATGATAGAAGGATAGAACAAATTTACATAATATACACGATATTTATTATTTTCTACCATAAGCATTATAAATTATATTATTCATAGCTTTTAAACAGAAATTCAATTATAGCCTATAGGTTTATTTTAAATGCGTAGAACTTTTTAAATGTTAGATATTAATGTTATAATTTTTCGACTTCCGTTTCGGATATCATGTTATTTCTTAAGATTTCGTCTTAAGTTTCAAAAAACGGTATTATTTTTTCCGATTTCGATTTCGGTTTCAGATATCGGTATTTATGTTTTCCGATTTCGGTTTCGGTTTTGGATATCGGTATTTATGTTTTCCGATTTCGGTTTCGGTTTCGGATACCGGTATTTATTTTTTCCGATTTCGGTTTCGGTTTTGGAAACCGGTATTGATTTTTTCCGTTTTCGGTTTCGGTTTCAGATACCGGTATCAATTTTTTCCGATTTCGGTTTCGGTTTTGGATACCGGTATTATTTTTTTCCGATTTCGGTTTCGGTTTCGGTTTTTAACGGTTTAAACCGGTATTCAAAACCGGTATCGAAAATCGGTTTCAAGCCCTGGTACTTACTTGTGTGGGATGTGGGCCAACGTTTTTGTTTAGGGTCAGTGTACTAATTGCACTCCTTGTAATTTAGGGTAAATGTACCAATTGAGCTCTTTATATTTAAGGTTAAGTTAGCCGTATACCAATTACGCTTGTATTCAAATTTGCTGACCTTCAACTATGAAAATATTGTTGTTCGATCTAATTCCATCAACATCAACAGAAACAATCTACTCACTAAAATGCTTGAAAATTAAAAACTTATTTATTGATAAATTGATTACTGGTTGAAGTAATGAAGTGACTGTTTAGTGTTTATAATATACCTACCTATTTTATAATAGTAGGTATCGGGAATTTTATGAATTAAAAATTTTTAAGATCTGTGTGTTGTTATTATTGTAAAAAAGTTTAAATGTGAATTATTATTTAACTGGTATAACTTAAATTTAAAATAATTGACAGTCAAAAAGTAACTTGTTAAATGTGATGAAAAAATTATTTATTTATATTATGTACCTATTATAGTATTATGAATTAATACTCACAAAAAAATCGGTTAGTGTATTCATTTATTATATAATTATAACTAACTAATAAGTTGTCCTTAGGCATTGGAAAATGTTTTGAGAGCAATTGGTATATGAAAAAGTCTTTTTAAGCGCTGCAATTGGTAAACAGCCTATGCATGCGCCGTGCAGCGTTGGGTTTCCAATAAACAAGAGGCATGTATGAATCAGCCTATATTTACAGCCTTCTTGGATAATGTTTTAAAATGAAAAACACAATATATTATAGATCCACCATCCACACAGAACTTATAGAGGAACCTAACTACTATATTGAAGGTATAACAGAAAAACAAAATAAAACGGACCTTTAACGATTGTGCTGGTTAACTGTGTCGTATAAGCTATACGCAACTGTTATACGTATACCTACCTACTATATTATATATGAAACATTTTACTTTCAAAGTTTTCAAATGTACCCCCACACTATAGAAGTAGTCGCTTTAACTCACTCGTACTATTGCAATACCGAATTACCTATACGATCGTCGGGGCGACGATACATTTTTGGCATCGAATATTATAAATTGTTTGTATTGTTATATAATAAACTTATACCTACTTTGGTACTTTACCCAGTACACGCACACACGTCTGCAGACCGTTATCGGTCTTCTATTTATCTTAATAATAATGTCGTGCGTACGTTCAAAGTACGCTTTGATATAATATATTATATGATTTATATCGTTCGTGTCTCTGTGAAATATATAAGTTTTGCGCATGTCTTCAGCACACGCACACCCGACTATACCGTATACGTGGTAGTACATAACCTATGTATTATATATATATGTATATGTTATTATGCACATCACGTGGTGTAATATGTTTCCACCGTGCCTACCCATATATATTATATGTATCATATTGTGGGTATAATATGGTGGTTAGCGGTGGAGGCCAATATGAATTATATTTTATATTATTTTATATATAATTAACGCCTCTCGCGCAACACGGTTAGGTATATTATGTAATATATTATCGTCGTGCAATGTTATTCTCTAGAGATAACTCGGAATAATAATAATGTGTATACGACATCAACGGAGTTATTATTCGTGTATTATTCGCCATTACAATAGGTGACTGCGAGGCATTTATGATATTGCCAATAGAAATCATACATCAACCTCGAGTGTTTTGAACAGATATTATTGTTCACAATTTAGCAAGCCTGGGCAAGTTAATGAAAATTTTTAACTGAGTTAAGTTAAGTTAATGGAAAACATTTTAAAAAGTTTAAAGTTAACAGTTAACCTAATTTTTTTTTTAACTCAGTTAAGTTAAAAGTTATATGAACATTTTCAATTAACTTATTAACTTAAGTTAAGTTAAGTTAATTTTTTTTTTTCATAATACAGTAAAACTTCCGTAAACGGTCACCTCTATGTAATGGTCAATTTTTTTGGTCCCGTCGAGTGTTATCCTACATCTGTAGGACGGTCACCTCTAAATAGCGGTCATTATTTACAGACCCTTTGGTGACCGTTACATGGAAGTTCTACTGTATCTATATAAACACCCAGTAATATGGTTTAAAATAATAAAAATCATAAATATTATTGGACACATGAAATAGCCAATAGCTTTTCTATACATAGGTAGGTACTGAATTAATAGAATAATTCTACCTACCCATAATTATTATATAGTAGGTACACAATTCACGCAAATCACTGAAACGCGGTATTGTAAATCCGAAATCGTGTGTTGCGTGCTGATAGAGCCGAGAACGAAAAGTGAAGTGTGAACCCATGTGGGCTATGAATATTTTGTCTACTGACAATATTGACTGTTTATAAATATAAACATTTGAAATATAAATGTACATGGGCACAACCCAATTAGTTTTAATTTAAAAATAACCTATTTATGCCGAAAATATTTTACATTATGTTCTTCAGAATTGTACATTTTTGATTTGTATCTATATCAAAATAATAAGATAATAGGTTTATCATATTACTTATTAGTTATTAGTATTTATTAATTATTATTATTACAATATGCCCGTATGCCGCTGTATGGTACGGTATATCTTTATATATACGATACACCTCTATGTTATAATATAATTGGCTATTGGCTATTGCATATTGCTATATCTATATGTGTTTAATCGAATTATTTTTTTTGAAGAATTCTGGTTAACGGAACGAGAAATTAATTTAACTATATTTGTAATTTCCTATTCTAATAAATGTTATGTAATATCAATAATAATTTTTTTTTATTATATTTATTATTTAATTATTTATAAATTAACTTAACTTGCATTTGATTAAAAGTAACTCGTTATTTATTAAGTTTATATCAATTAAAATAAGTTAAGTTAAAAATTAAGTTAATGAAAATTAAATTTCAAAAAGTTAAGTTAAAAGTTAAAATTAACTTAACTTTTAACTTTTTAACGCGTTTATGCCCAGGCTTGCAATTTAGTCGGTCTTTGACCATACATCATGGCATACATCTATGCGAAGGTGCTCGAAGTGGAGAGAAGAATTCAATAAATGTGGTGAATATAGTTCCTATGGATCTGTGTAAAATCTGTGTATTAATACATAAAAAATTCAAAGTTTCGAGCAATAATTTAAAATGGTTGGTATGAAAATTAAATAAAAAACGGGCAAGTGGGTAACTGCTGTGCATTAGGTATTTATATAAGTCACTGTAATTGATGTGTTAAATTTGAATTTAATGATACAAAATCAATGTATATGAAAAACGATTCTGAGCCCAGATAGACCGTCTGCAGTCTGAGTTTGTCAGCCTATAATATTACTATACTTTGCGACTTCTAAGTATATTCCATGATATTATTGTGATTAAAATAATTATTTATTTTACTATTGTCTATTAGGCATATTATACAGTAAGTTAAGTTAATTTTTCACAAAAAAATTGTTTTTAAAACACATTATGTGTATAAAATATAATAAAATAATTTAAAAGTTTCAAGTGATAACCTACCTATGTCCTATGATTTATGTATAATATTTTTAAATTACAACAAAATAACTAAAAATGTTGTTTTTCGTTTAAATATTATCTAGTTTTATCCATACCTATTTGAACTTAAAATGTCTATAAAAAAACTGTGTTTATAAATTGCTTAGAGCTTACAGTTTTTACAGTGTGAACTATATTTTATGAGAATCATTATTTAAAATGTTTAGTCCTCAGCTATGAAAATTGGACATTTCATACATTTTCTTAGTACAAACTAATTTTTAAATTTTCGAAATTTTGATGCATTTTTTCAACATTTTAAGTTTATTAAAAAATCGTGCCTATTGTCCTTTAATATTTCACAACTGATATTATAACAAATTATGAAGAGCCTTGTATTACATTTTCAAGCGTTCTGTCCTTAAAAATTGTATTTACATTTATAGAAAAAAAACTAATAATTTTTATTTATACATATTATATTTTTATATGATACAAATATAACTACACTTCCGGCCAACGTGGTATAAAATCTGGGGAATAAATGTAATAAGAGTTAAAATCTGTTTATGCTTTGACCAAGAAACTGTGCTACTGAATATGTCTTGAAAGAGAACAATATATAGGCTTAAATTAAAAGGCAGTAGAGTAAGCCACCCACATTTATGCTAAACGTTTTGTTTTGAATAACCGCTATCGACACTAACGATTTTTTCTAACATCCAAACATACTAATTTCAAAGATGATATTCTTATTTATATTCATCTCCACAAACCGAAAGAGTCCAACGAAATCTAACTCTGGCACTCAGCCAAACCATCTGACATTAACAAAAGCCAAGCCATCCAATCAAAAAGTATCCATAAAATTATTATTAAAGCACCATTTAAAGTCTCAATCACATTCTTCACAAAGATCTATCGATTCCAAAGGTACAAAATGTAGCTAAGACTTTCGATGTCGGTGTGTCGAGTTTTTGCCATACTTACCAGAATTACGTCTAATAATTATTGACGTACGATGATTTTAATGGACAAGTCTACAGTTCCAATATCAAAATATATATATATTTTTTACACAGAGATTTTAAGCAAGCACCGCTTCCCATTATGCCCCTTCCTTGCTGTATTTGTGCACTTGCAGGCTGTGTGTGTAGTACTTATACTTATAGTACAATATATTATATTATGTTTCATCGTAAAATTCTTTGGCTAGTATGGGTGGTTCGGCGTAACCGCAAAAATATCTTCCGAATTATTCCACCCGTGAATACGATTACTCGCCGTATCTGAGTGTGAGACATAATAATAATAGGTATGTATAATGTTATAATCATTGGTAGGTATAGGTACGAGTATTATGCTGCACGCGCTCGACCACGGCGAGAAAAACACAACGAATCGCGCGCGGTTGTAAGTCACGTCCTCGACAGGTCCGTGACATTCTGTCTGATCGTCTCGGGAGACCGCAAAAACGGACAGAATGCGACGAAATATAACACATATAATATTATGCGGTCGGACCGCAATGAGACAATACGATGATATTATAAGCGCGTACCTACCTATATATAATTTATATCTCGCAACGACGACTACAGTAATAATAATAATAATAATAATAATTGACGTATTAGGAGATGTCGTGTCAGTTCCGACCGATGTAGGTACCTATATTTATATATTATATTTTAGTGTGCATAGCGTCACGTGCAAAATATCGATATCTCCTCAACGCATACAGACAACCGCCTATATTTATAGTTTACCTCTACCTACATCATATTATAATATATTTGTAATATATCGTACGATGTGTACCACCAAGACGCACGCGTATTTGTTTAATATGATAGTAATTATTATATTTTGTGACCGCGAAACGACGACGACCACATCGGACTTCAGCGTCCGGAAACGTCGTCACGGTCGGATTACTGCTGTGGCAGCACCGCGTGATCAAGTGTCGTAGCGGGGGAAGTGAAAAAAAAATCGATTCCCTGCCCCCTCCCCTCCCCTCCCGGTTCGCACAATAACGTCCGTCGTCGCTGGCCGTAATATTATCACGTTCTGCGGAAGGGTTTTTGATTTCTCACGGAATTCCCGTGTATATTAGATATATATTTTATAGTATAATCATAATATATTGGCTGATTCAACAATCACCAAGCATGCTCACCCACTTTTTTCCCTTTGATAATGTTTTAGATTTTTCATAAAATTAAAGTATTTAAGGAGTGTCCTCCAAGGGTGGTATATAAAGTTATTTTTTTCAAACGAGAACCAAAGGTTTTTACTATATGTATAATGTATATACCTTATTAACCTTATAATCCAGACAGCAATTTTATTTGTAATGATAATATTATAACATTTAATAATTTTTGCTACTAAAAGTTTAATTTTAAATCGAGTAATTATAAGCATTTTAAAAGGTATAAATATGGTGTCCTCTCAACAATGTATAGGTAAATAGGGTGATTCTCGTTTGAAAAATAATAAGTTGGTATAGGACAACTGGACTCTTAAATAGAATTAAAAATCAAAGTACGTACCTATTTAAACATATAGTCCTAAACTCTAAAATGTTTAATATTTTGAATTTAAATAAATTTATGACTAAAGGAAAAAAATTGGGTGAAGGGTCTTGGTGAATCATGCTGTGTATGATGGACAAAACGTAGCTTGACGGTGCGTACATAAATCCCGAACTCGGGCTGGATCGGACGAGCGTCGCGACCATCATAGCTTACGCATTGATCGTGATCCGATGATCGTCTCCTCTCAGATCATCGTCGACCTTAACGGCTAGTTGGACGTGATCGAATTAAATTGCTAATTTGCCTCCCTACCGCTGACTTATCTTTTTTCTTCAAGTATTTTTTTTTACAATATTTTCTCGGTCGTTTCCCGACAGACGTCGTCGTCGTCGTCGTGTTGCCAACTACATACATAATATATATATATATATATAAGTACAAGGTATGTATAATACAGGTCGGTGTTTAGAGAGAGAAGTCATCCGACGGCGTCGTGGCAAGGAGAGGAAACTGCGACGGTGGTGGCGGCGCGGCGGCGTCGCGCGTTATTGGGAAGTAATGGATGAATTTATTGTGAAGTCGTGTGTGCGCACGCGTTTTTTTATTATTTTTATTTTATTTTTTATTTACAACCCGACGGGACGAGAACACGAAAAAAATGTATATATATATATACATACAGGGAAGAAAAAAAGTGCACGCATAAACGATGATAGTAATAATAATAATAAAAAAAACCGGTATTTTAACCGTGGCTTTATATAGAGAGAGATGCACACACACACACACACACACACACACTCAAGCTGGCCGCCGGCCGGTGTACACGTCAGCTCGGGCATGTTTAAAATTCGCAATTAATGAATTAACTAATCAATTATACGCGATATAATATATGTGCAGTGGCGACGGCGGCGGTAGTATGCGAAGTCCCAGCAAGATACCTCGGCCCGAGACGACGACGAGGTCGTTGTTTTTGCCGTCGCATAACATTTTGCGCACCTGATGTATAATATGTACGCGTTTCTGTACGTACCTATTATAATAATATATTATTGTGCTTACCTTCATTACTGACATGATATTATCATTATAATATGTTATTATCGAAAATGGATCCCATAGTGACCGTTCCTCGACGAGACGGTCTAATTCGAAACCTCGTCGAGTTTTTCTTATGCTCTTAAACATCGATTTCATTTTTGTGTGTGTGTGTAGTTGAAAATATTATATAATAATATAATGGTTGTAATAATATTATTACGGATCGCGTAGTAATGCGCGCATGCGGGTGCAGAAAAAAAAGTCGACTAGAGGTTTTTCATGTTTTTTTGTATTTGGAGGGCTTCTTTTCCATACCCGTTCCCTCCACGAGGCGATAATATAATACCATCTAATATTATGAAGGTGTTGACCGCGGCTGTTGCCCTCGAATGAACCTTTTCGTTATACCAATTGCACCCAACACTGTACAACTGCAGTAACCATTATTTACCCTCAATTATGTAGCCCGTTTTTTTTACCTATAATAAAAAAATTATGTTTTTTTTAAATTAGATAAAATCTTGTAATAAAATGTTTTGTTTATAAAATTGTATTTTACAGTCCTACAGACTATACTAGAAGTCCAAAATTAAATCATCAGATATTGTCTTAGACCATTTTTTTAAGGGTTAAATATTGGGAAAATCTATACAACTCGTAATATCCTTCATATTAGTATGGCTAGATATGAATGGGCTGAATAAAATTCAGCTATTTGAGGAAATGTATTTATTAAAAATTGTCCATAGATATTATATTTTTTCATAAAATTCATAAAAATAATTAGCGTGGCAAATTAAAAATGTTTATTAATATTAATTATAATAAAAGTTTTGAAATGTTTTATGAGTTTGTTCTACTTTTCAACTTTTGAGAATTTTTTGGCATATTCTTTATTTTTTTATCATTATTTTTCAAATCACCATATTTAGTCATTATCGTTTGTAAAAATTAATTATTTTAATTAATTGTCTTCTGATATTATGTTAAAATATAATATTGAACTATAATTTTTATCAACTATCAGTCATCTCATCTCATGTTTTTTAATTGAATTCTCTTAGTACAAAAGATGCATTACAACCAAAAATATTAAGAATTACTTAAATATATTTATACGAAACGATGACGTACTTCACAGTTTAAGCAGACTCAACTTATCTCCAATCATGTCTATCCTAAATTATATTAAAATTGTATATAATCAGTAAATACTTCTGACCAATTAATAGAATGTCATGACATCGGCAGCATGCAATGTTATCACCCAAACAACAACAACAACAAAAGATACAGCAATACTAGTTATAATATCCATATAAATATTGACACTAGGTACTATAAAATATGTACCATGTATGAATATTTTTATATTATTATTGTCATGAAGTCGATTAAAAAAGTAAAATTTGTACTCGATTTATTTTTACCATTTTTGTCTTTACAATAAATATTTTTCATTTTATAATCACGACATGATGTATCTGAAAAGTCAATTCACAAAGCCGTATAATATATCATCATCATTTTATTTTATTATTGAAATGTATTATAAATAACATGACTATAATAATTCATTATGAGATACTGGAAAAATGAACACACGACGTGTACCGAAATGGCCTATACAATACGCCGTGTGATCATAATGTTATTAAAAAAATTAAAATAAAAGGCCAACCATAAATTCGGTATTTCAGTGTAATATGAATACAAATAATATCATTCAAAAAGATCAATAGCGATAACGAGTGAAAACTAAGCTCCAGTGTAATAATTTACATACCTATACTAACCCATGCATGTCGTTTTTTGTAAATTGGATTGGAAGGAAACATCACCTATGATATTCCTAAGCGCAATAATTTTAATGTACCTATGATATACTTTATTGGATATAATTTGTATTCTTCTCAAAATAAGCTACTATTTTATAAAGTAATATTGGCTATAAATTATGACTATATATTATAACATATTTAATATGTTATAAGGAAAAAAAAATATCTTGTACTAAAATATTCAACGGGCAACTGCAAGGTTAAGAGCGTCGAAGCTGGTGCATTTTAAATACAAAAATATGTCTTACAGGAAAAACTCTTACGCCCTGTAGAGTAGTTGGATTTTGTTAACTTTTTTATTATTTGAAAGAAGAGAACCTTTTGCAGGTCGAACCAAAGCCGATTCTAAAAATCATAATTATAGAAGCTAAAATACGCATTAATTGTATAATGAACAATATTTGTTATTTTTCTAACGCATTTTTCTACCACTATTTAAAGTAAAATGAAAATTCAGCATTTCATCTGACCTGAATAATTGTCTGTTCTGTTAATAAAATAAATAAAAAAAAATTAACGAAATCCGACTATTCAGAGTCTGAGAGTTTTTCCACTGATGTAATTTTCGATATAATACACAGTATCGACCACCCCTGAATAAGTATCGAGCTGAAGATTAGTGGAAAAGCATTATAATAAAGATAGGAACTAAAATATAAAATACAATTTTCAAAATGTATAGAACTTCGGAAAATTGGAAAAACCGGAACTGACACCGTTAACAAAATCAACTGTCCGATGGGACACCAAATCTAAATTATAAAAAATTTAAAATAGCTTGTTCATAAAAAGAATAATATTAACAACAACAATAAAATCATTAAAGTTCAAATCATTTTAATAAAAATATTTAATTTAAGAATGATTTGCCATGTGCCGATAATAAATTATAAATTATGAATAATAACAAAGTAGGTATTCAGTATAGTAAATTGTAAATAAATAATAATATTTTGCATAATTATGTGGATTTTGTGTCCTATCCATTGCTTTTTATAATTCTGGATTTTTATTCTTCTTATATATCTTTTTGGATATTTTAGTACGTCATGATAGTTTGTATTAGATACATTTGATGTATAATATGTTATATAAATATATACAGTATAATAATATGTATTATGTATGGTGTTTTTGTGCTCACTTAACATTTTTGTTGAAAAATCGCTGCTGTGCATTAATGCTCAAGGTTTTATATACATTTGGACCCATCGCGGTTGTAATAAATATTGTGTATATAATATATATTATTATGTGTAATACATGTATGTATAATGGCTAGACGATGACGTTTACATTTTGCGTGCACTTTTCGCAGCTAGACGCATTTCCGGCTTGTCACGATCATTACATACCACAATAGTACATAATATTTATATATATATAAGTAGTGGCCTACCCTGAATATATACAGCTCGATGTGTTCTCTGAAACCATCATTCCTTCCTGACGTTTGTCGGTTCGCACCCCGAAAATCATTCCTGCATATAATAATATGCTCGCCACGCCGATTGTTTGTCAGGCTTTTTCGACTTTTTACAGTCACTGCCGTCAGTCGCGTCATCGATCACGCGCGCAGTCAACTCGAGACTAATTTATTCTGATGGTTCGTTTGAATAAAATACACTTAATTTTCAATCACTTTTCATAAATCGTATAATATACAATTTACATATTATAACTATACAGCTGTAATTGTAGTATTTCTGAATACATTTTTTAGATTTTCACAGTTAGTTTTTTTTTTTAATGACATAAAGTTTTGTAAGACTGCAGTAACCACAGCGCATCGTATAAAAAATATTTTGGTTCTTTCGGGGTAGTGGTTTATACTTGACAAAAATAAAATGTTCTTATCAACCAGTTTCTCGGTTTTAGAATAACATTAGGATAGAATGATATGTACCTAGTGAATCACCGAACCATATAATATATGTATTGACTACATCGATAGATCTCATTACGTTATAAATACTTTGTATATTATTCGAATATGTACCTATAGTGAAATTGTAATAATAATTTCATTGTGGAACCCTACATTTTTTCTTTGCCAAAAAGGATATTTCAGGGGAATGTGTTGTTCTTGTATACATTAGCATAGTAGGGTCTGTTTACATGTTCGGTTTGTTTATTAATACGAAAATAAAATGTTTTTGGAGCAAGAAAAATAAAGGGAGCGCACACACATTCATAGTAAGTAAATACCCTTTTAACCCTGCACCCTCGTAAATTCAGTCAAGATCCGAGCTTACTGTTTAGAGACTCGCGAAACGCCAAAATACCAAAATCAACGATACAATAATATGTACCTATTTATGTCCGACGTAATTGTTCGAGTATATATAAATTATTTTATCATCGTTGTTGTTTTTATTTGTGATGAATAAGAAAATATATAACTACTAGAAATACGCCCACCACAATCGCCCGCACAAATCATTTACTTGCTACGTTATATATTATCGTACAAAATACATATACAATTTATACCTGCTATAGTGCTATAACATTTAAAATAAATTATTTCCAGTTGCGAGAGATGAGGTTCATTATGTAAACACATGTGGACTCGTATGACATTTGCCACCGTCTAGACTTTAATATAAACAATACCTATTATTCTAAATTGCGCTACACATATTGTTACTATTATGCCTAATGTATAATATTTATATAGTTAGTATAACTGAACAATTTACGACTGTCATCCTAATAAAAATACAATATGCAGGAATTAACAAGCACTGAAGAATCTCAGAGTTTTTTTTTTCTGTTTTGTATCATGTGCCACCACATTTTAAATAGTTGTACTTAAAAAAAAATGTTATTTGCAATTACACGGAAGAATAAGGTATAAAAATCAATATCACTAAATAAAAATAAGAAGCCGTTTCTTGTTTAATTTAAAATTAAGCTATCAAGACGAAACGTCCGTATTATACAAACAATTAAAATAATAACGTACCAACTATATTCTTTATTAAAATTATAATTATTTGTTTGTTTCTAATTTCACTGACTTTAACTGTAATGGACGTAATTTAAAATATTTTTATTAAATTACAAAATCCTCATAGAAAGATAAATGTTTTTAAAAATATATTATATTCAAATAATGTTTGAAATGAAAAAATAATAATTCTGAAGCAATGCAAGAGTATGAAATTGCATCCCACGATCTTTATATTTAACATACTATTTGTTGAAGAAAATTATAAACATTTTTCTGGTACAAATAATAATATTTTGATGGTTTTAGACATTTTATATTTACGGTGCAGCGTTATTGTCTTTTGATGATTTGTGTTTTTTTTTAAAAAAATCGTTTCATGTCGTTCGAAGCAGAAGATGTATTCCAATCTATTCCACATTTTTACTCATAACGTAATAATGTTCCATTTTATGTTTTATTTTATATGAGTCCATGGTTAGGTTAGCCGAATAGGACATGAAAAAATGAACATATTTTATGTACGTATTATGAAGAATAAATACAGAGGTGTGAACACGTAGTACTGAACATTAATAAGTTAGTATTATACATGTTAAAAAATGTATATTACGTACCATGTGTGTATGTAAATAATTAAATAAAATATTATCGTCTATGCAAGTAAAAATTTAAAATCATTAAAAGAAAAAAAACGTTCTGATCGAAAACCGAGAGTTCTTAAATTAAAAAATGTTGGATCTCAAATTATAGAACTCGTATAGTGATGGATTTTTTATAGACGCGGCCGTTAAACCATAAATACGCATTCTATTCGTAAAATTATTATGGTACAATATAATTATTAATAAGGCATAGGTGAAATTGATATTTCAGTACAATGCACATAATATTATAAAATACTATAATGGTGACTAAGTACCAATATGATATATGTTTGTTAGTGAGCCATACGAAATAAATAAATAAATAAATAGTAGGTACTTAACAATATTATCTACTATTTCAATTAAAATTCATGAAAGGCAACAACATATATTGATAAAAGAAAAAATAAATCTACAAAAACAAATTTTCAGATTAATGTGAAATATTCAAATATGTATTCCTTGAAATTTTATTTAACATAAAATATGTATCATACAAATACTAATAAAACTGTTTTCTGATAAAAATCAGGTATAACATGTCAACTATTGAGCCTAAACAACGATTACTTTTTCCTACTCAGTGGTCAGGCATACTTATAATTAATAAAAAAAATAAGAAGCACAGAGATTCTGAGAGATGCAGAGTATACCCTAGGGCCTAGACTCTAGAGCTGCGGTCTGTACCTATACAGTTGTAATTTTCAAAAACAAATTAATCCTAACCAAACGTCGGGTGGTGTGTTAATTTTTTTTCCCCAAAATATATTATAGTATTATGCCATAAAATATAATTGTATAAGATAATATACTCGAACAGTGGCTATTATATGGTAGGAAGTTATTATTTTTTTTTTTTTTTTATCGATCCGACTAATCGACAGCAGACACGCGCACACCGTTTATTTATAAGTACTCATCTGCATACATATTATTATGATAATAGTTTTCGTGTTTTCTAAAACACATTTCACGTGCAATAATTATAATACACTTGTTACTGCATATAGTGTATAGTATGTTTATAAGGTAATAATAATATTATGATAGCTCGTCCTCAAAGGATATTATCAAACATTTTTTTCCTTTTGTCCATTTTACAGACCTATAGGTACCTGAATATTATATTGTATAGGTACCTAAAAAATAATAATAAAATATTACACATAATATAATAACAATAATTAAGCATAATAATGCGCGCACCCCCAGCGTAATGACGCGTATCATCAATTATTACATTTTCCTATACGCACGCGCGGGGCTCGCTCCCGATAACGGCAGCCGGGCCTATACACACCTATATAAGTATCAGACTTAAGTATAGTTGTGTATATATTTTATTATTATAATATGAGCATGCACCGCCGCGGGAGGAACTTGTATGGTCGAGCAGGAGTAGAACCACCACCACCAGGTGCTATTGTTATTATTGTTTCAGGAAGAAAACTACCCGACGCGCGCTATACGCACCTATACAATGTATACTATATACTATTATATTATATTATACTATATAAATAGTTTTTCCGAGGGTTCTGGCACGGCGCGGCGTTCGCACTTACGCATTAATTATTTATTTAAATGTTTCGCTTAATGGCGCCAAAATGGGTTCTCCACCGAAATCGGCCCGAGTCTCGCGTTATATGAATATATACAGCAGCACTGACTTGGGAAAAATAATGTATAATGTATATATATATATATACAACTGTAAGGTCTGTTGGTATTGGCTGGTCGGTTGAGGGTGGTTGGGGTGGGTGAACGAACAGTTGTGCGGTATATTATACTCGGGAGCGATTCGGAACGAAACTCACGCCGCCCCGCCGCTGCCACACAAGAGTGGTTAACCGTCACGTTTCGGTCGGGATCAAAAAAGTTTTGTGCGTTGATTTCCCTGGCGCGGCCCACCGCCCGACTATACTCTTTAAACTTTTAAATCCTTTTCGCGTTTTACGTAAACTTTAAAACGTATAATTCATATAAATTATTTTCGTTTTAAGTATAAAAGATTATAATATTTTGATAGTATAATAATCAACGCGTTCGTAATATAATACTTTACTTTTTACTTAAAACGTATGTATATAATATGTTTGCGTAATGCGTTATACAAATATATATTATATAATACAGTTTAAGTACTTCAATGTGATTATTTTTGTCCTTTTTATTTTATATTTTAAAAACCTTTAAATCGTATATCTACATGCTGTACTTTTTGGTAATTATAATATTATAAGTTATAATAAGTAGGTTAAAGTATATTTGTCGACAATAAAGGTAAGATAAATATCTGAACATCTATGTTTTTATGGTCACAGTTATTGGGTATAATATAAGTACATTAAAAAAATTAAAGTTGTAATTTTTCTCTTGATTGGTGAAAAATTGCCTAAAATTACAAAAAAATCATTAAAAAGTAAAAAAATAAGCAAAATGAAAAATATTTATATGGATTTTCATGCCTTTGAAACACATTTTAATCTCGAAAAGCATTGTTTATTACTCCCCCCCCCAATCAAAAATATCCAAAGTCTTCAATATTCGGGCTCTAATTATAACGAAATAAGTATCCCCGATCAGGCCCTACATTTGCTAATATAATATATCTATATTATCGACTTTCGATATTTGTTATAACCATGACAAATAATTTAAACTAAATACATTTAGACAGATATTATTTTTATTTTATTATTATTTTGATATAGGTATATCTTAGGTTCACGCCAAGAAATAGGAAATACTAAATAATTCAGATGGATCGAAATGAGATTTTCGGAATGTTAAGAATAAGATACCAAGTCCCATCTTAAGAAGTTTTCAAAATGTTAGCCTTTTTAGTACAAGCATGTGTAATACAATTTATTTTTTTTTAATGACAACACTAATTTATTTTACAGGTTTACAGATATCGATAGACTATTCATTTCTAACCAATGAAAACAATGTATATATATAAAATATTTATTTTTTTTAATTTCAAAAGAATTTTGACCAAATTATAGTAGGTATGCTGAAATGTACAAATAACTGCTGGTTCCTTGAGATATTTTAACTGTTATAGTTTTATACTAGAGATATCACCAAAATTGTTTTGACTATTTGTAAAGTTTGGATAATTTACAAAAACGAAGTGTAAATGTTAATCAACTACTTTTTTATTCGTTATAGTTCCAACTTCCTCTAAATTTTCCAATTATGCAATTCAAAACAAAAATTATACCTAGCCGATTCTGTTAAAAACAAACTGTCGTTGCCATTTAAAATAAAGTGACTAAGTTGTATTGCGTACCAAAAGGGCTAAAATGTTGAATTTTTTTGAAAACGCGTACTTCAATATTCTCTTAAAGCTGAAATATTTAGTGGTACCTCTTATAGTTATATATTTTAAAATTATACCCTTCTCATTATATCTAGTCATCGTTCGACCCAAAATGAAATACATAATTATAATTAATTATCAACCTTTATACCGATGTTAATAATTATTAATAAAAATAATTACGCATTTATTTCCCGAGTACCTACACCGTGTAGGAATAAAAAAAATATCACACTTTGACCTTTTCGTCGCAATAACAAAAACAATAATTATAAATTTATAACACTAAAATATACCCATCGTTATTCAGGTACAGATGTATAATATAACTCCGAGCGCAGAATGGAATTCAACCCAATTTCTGATGGGGTGAAAATTGGGAAAAGGGTAAAATATATCTCATGAACCGCTATAAATATACGCATATTAATATAATAGGGTGTTATTTGTATGTATCGAAATTAGAATGTACATTAAACACTATTTTATTTTAAGTTTTTTTTATAATACTATCGATTGATGTACAAAATTACACTGAATTAAACATTTTAAAATGCAAAAAAATAATCAATGAACGGATTCAAAGAAAGTCTTACAAACGGAGTTTTCCTTTTATAATAGTTTTATGGATTTTATTGAAACTGAAAATAATCCGTTTTAAAAGCAAATTACTAAAAACATTAGTATTATAACACACAATACTACCATATTATTCGCCCATTATATACTTTGAGGTGTACATGTGAGTTTATAATAACAGCGTCACTGAATATTAGTTATTTTAAATGACTAATTAATATAAGTAATACATTTTTTTTTTTTTTAAAATAAAAATAATAATAATTAAGTACAAAAATGATGTTTTGTTTAATTTTATTCAAAGCAGACTGTGATGGCAGTTGTATGTTAACGAAGAAAATAAAACGTATATCATTAGCATGCAAATCAAAATCAATTTATTAAATTAAAAACAACGACACGAAGAACAGAAATGATTAATATTTACGTTTAGGAATCATTTTAATTTCGTTTTACAATCTGCTGAATAAATTAATATGATTACGTATTTATATTAGTATTAAATATATATATATATATATATAACTACAGTATTCATAGTTATAACCATTTTTATTAAATTCATAATTATTAATTTATTCCAAAATACGATGAATTGATATCGATCGACGTACAACGCGAAGCTGGTGTAATATTATAGTTATGATTGAAAAAATTAAGATAATATTATACATATAGATACTTACTAAAATTCTAGAATTCAATATCGTTATTCTCGACACTTTTGCCGCCGACGAGAATAATAATTAAAATTGTTCAAACAAAATATGAATAAGCGGAGACACGAAAGCGAAGACACCATGAAGTAAATACCTACTTAAAATCTCAGATAGGTATAAGGCTGCCACGCGATGCTTATACACTTATATAGTTATATACACGTCATAAACCATCCGTATAACTAGGTATATAATATTATTATTATGTAATATGTATTCGATATTAACCCCAAAACACCTGTCAGTTTTGTTTTAAGAATAATAACAACTTCTACAACGCTCTACGCGGTCATTTCTCAGTCGTAAAATGTATATATAGTATATACGTCCAGAGTAGTCTTATTGTATATTATTTATATTACATATTATCTTCTATGTTTGAATCGTAAATTTGGTATACGCATATCGTATATAAACACACATAATATATTATTATGATATCTACCTAGGTATCGTTATCCATCGCAGCCATTATATTTTCGTTGGATGTATACTTCAATAATAGTTGTTATTCTATGAAGTAAAAACATATTTTGCAAGTACACGATATGGTTAGTATAATAATATTATTATATAGATTCGGTTCGTTCAATATATAATATTTGGTATTTATCGCGTAATAACTATAAGGTTTTATTGGTTCACGATGCATATATAGGTAATAATACACAACAGAATTTAAATTTAATACACCTCGCTGGTATGGACGTAATAATTAGTTACTTTTAATCACTCGATCGGATTCGACGAACATGATCGTGTATCACATAACATAATATTATTATACTTACTGATAAATAATACAGTATTAGGACATATCATAATATTTAGGTACAATATAACAACAAATTATTTCAGTGAATGTTATTCAAACGTAACGGTTAGGATTTAAATTCTAAACAGACAAATAGACAATATTACTGCGTTATACCTATAGGCACACTTGAACACACATTTATTAAAATAATTTCCAGTATAATGCAGTAAATTATTATTGGTTTTATAGTATAATATTATATGCATATAATAGGTATATGTGTGGTGATTCTTTACTAAATAGTAAATTGTATACAATATTGCATTGTATTTACGTTTACCGGATAAAAAGACACTGATAACCGTTTATGTCAGAGACCACCAACCTTTTCCAACAAGTGAGCTACATTAAAAACTTTAAGTATCTGGTGATCGACCACTGTTTATTTATATTATTTCATGCAGAACAATAATTATTCTAAATTGTATAATAATATTCTCTTTCATTTTTTCTGCGTCGGAAAATTATATGTTTTTTTTTCACTAATAAATACTTTGTATAGGATTTTAAAAAAAAACTGTTACTTCTAATCCGTCAGCCCTATGATCGAGTTATGGAAACAAAGAGAAAAGTAAACACTCGTCATCTTAAATAATACATACGAATCAAACAAGCATGCATATTATTAGTGTACCAATGTTCCATAATATTATCTCTATTGACTCTATACAATACAATGCATTACCTATAGATAATATATTTTATAATAATATTATAGCATATTATGTAATTACTTTAAACCGATTTCATGGTTAACTTTGTGAATTGTACTCGTCAATATGATATTATGCAAATATACATTCCATAGTAAGCCACATATTATGTGTTTTCATTCTTTTTCGTAAAAAATTATCCATTACAAACATGTTCGGAATATTTTTAAAAGAATAATAATATAATATTATTGACAGTTTTTTATAGTTTATAATCATGTAAGTATATTATATTTGTTTAGAGAAATTTGCTAGCATACACACACACGATGAGCGACTGTATTATAAAGTAAGTGTATAGTATAATATATATATTATTTGGTTATGTACAAATTATACTTCATATTTATACAGTATACAAATAATAATATATGCATATACCAAAGCACCGCGGTTGGTTCAATATATTAGCATAAAATATTTATTTTTTCATAATATGCTTACATGTGTGGGACGTGGGTGCCTATTCCATTTGATATACGCAGGCAGGTAGGTACATTTAAAATATATTATATCGTTCGGAACACTATATTATAATAATTAATAATAATGTAGGTACACTATTTTGCGATTACGGTTTCGTTAAAAATGTACGTTATATTTTATAATGTATTCCTCATGCTGCTTTTTTTCCACGCGAAATAATATATACGACAAAAGTGTACATATTATTGTGTTTCGTTTTAGCGCTGATATATAGTTATAGGTACTGCAAAAGTGTGGTAATAATGATATAATATTTATATAATTACACTCCCATACACATACAAGATATTCTATACTTATATGTACATTTCGTATATATACCCGAACGGCAAACGTAAAAACGAGTGAAGAGAAAAAAAATATGAAAAAGAATGAAGACTTTCCGTACAGACTTGGTTTGTGGGCTGAACAGCGGCATCAGAAGCTTTCATTAGTGCGGTTTATTAAAATGTTTAATTGAATTGTCGTGCGTATGTATATGTATATAATATTATAATATGGTATATTATTATGTAATGTACCTATACATGTGAGGACAACACCGTCGACGAGTTCACACGCGGAATGCACCCGACCAATGCTATGTAAAGTGAGAGTCTGTATTATGTACACATTATTGTACACTCTTTATTATTTTATATAATATATTTGTTTATCACTCGTACAAGCCCACGTACACACGCAGCATACGCGATCGAAAATATAATATAATTAATTATTACGTCCGATCAGGTTTGAAGAAATATATTATTTTATAATATATAATATACGCGTGTCGTACCAATATATTATTATGATGTGTAATGAGTATAATGTATATTATTATGATAATAATTATTAATGTCACACAATATATTATAATATTTAATGCTATGTGGGTATTTAGTTTATTTTCGACAAGTAACCATATACCTTTTATGTATTATATATAAGCGCAATACGGGTTGATCCACTTAAATAGCCACACTAATTTTTTTTCAAACGAAAGTATAATTCCCTGCAAAAGTTTTTGCTTCACTACTACTTGGCCAGTCAAAGTTTCAAATACTTGTTAATGAAAAAAACTTTTTCTTCAATATCCAATATTAATAAATCAACATTTTCGGAAAAATATTCTGCGGCTTTCAATTTTGAAGTATAAGGATTTTTTTTATTTCCAAATCCCTATAGTAAAAAGTATGTAGTAGAAAAGTAGTAGGTAGTTTGTTTGTTAAGACGTAGTGTTATAAAATAATAATATTAACTATAGCTCATAAAAACAAAACAATTTACTTTGAGAATTATTGTCGCCCAACCGCTTTGTACGATGTATTATATACCTATTATAGTATTCTCATCATTTATCAACCCACGTAATCTGGTGCGCTTATACGTCCGTATAGGAAATTCGATAAAAACGCGTTGTCGAGCGGGAAAGCGCATGTCATAATATATTTCGGCAATCGGCGGAGATTATATTATTAATTATTATTATGCGAGTAGGAAGAAGATACTCTCCCACCAAAAGGAAGGTTTCCGTTGCTCATCGTCCGGCAGAGTTAGAGGGGAGGGCGACGGGCCAGCTATAGTAGTGCGTCTCGCTGAAAAATGCTCGGATACGAAAAAAAAAAATGCTTGGAATAAATCAATGAGAGAGAAAGACCGCGTGGCTAGCGAGTCTGTCGTGTATTATAATAATACTGTGTATAATATATATAAATATACATTGGCGTTCACTGCAGTCTGACGTATTATAATACTGTGTAGTAAAAAAAAAAAAAACCGACAAGTAAAATATCTTAACGGTGTTTTTTTTTTCGTTTATACCTAATCCCATATACCGGGTAATGCGCACGCTATCGTAGGACGCGAGCGCGCGTGTATATATAATATAATCTAAGGATTAGTAAATACATTATATAACATAATATATATATATTATATTATAAGACCTTCGGAGGAAAAGATTACGCGAAAATTGAGTTATTATTATAATATACATTATTTTTTTTAATCGATATACCTATGCATGTGAATATATATATATATATATATATATATATACTATACTATATTATACGAACGCGTAGGTGCGCGGTAGCCATGGATGATGTTGATGATGAGGAGGAGGAAGAGGATGAGGAGGAGGAGTCGAATAACGAACAACCAACATAATATTATTATTATTATAAATATATAAAACAATATTATAAATCCTCCTCGTCGATGATGACGGACGGTTAGCGCGCGCTCGCGTTTTTATAATACTGCACTTAAAATTTTAGTATATTATAAACAGACAACGTAAACGTAAAAAAAAATTCCCCGGCAAAGAGCTCGAGCGTATGGGTTAAAAGGGTTTCCTTTAAAGCTTTTTCAAAGCGATCGGATAACGCGAGCGCGTGCGGGTAAAGTCATCATCTGCTGTTTTCCCGGCATATAATATTAATATATTATGCCTATAATATGATGTATTATAATAAACGTACCTATATAACTCCTATATTCACACATATTTATAATGGGCTAGGTTAGGTTAGGTTATAGGAATCGAATTCATATGATGTCATATTATGGTACCTGAACGTTTTCAAACTTTTCGCGAGATTATTATATTACAGTTGTTTTGTTTAACACGATTCTACAGGACATTCATCGGATCTGGCAGGCTATGGGCTACAACAGTAACTCTCCTAATATACTATTATATAATTATATTTATCTCTGTTGAAGTTTATCTTCTTAATGTTTGTCGTTCCGAATCTAGCGCAGACGACATACAATTATGTCTGATACTTGATAAGAAGATCTGACTTTCGTCAACCGATTATCATAATTATAGTAGAAAATCGTATAATTTCGGATTCGGTGCCTGGAAATGTATTTAAATACGGAGTGGTGACTAGTGCATTTTTATTCGAAGTTTATTCTCAATTCTGTGTTGGTTCCGTTATCCTATCGTTGACGGGCTCCTTGCGTAAATATTTAAAGCTGAAAATACGAACGCGATGGTTAGGTTAGGAAGGTTTTAATATATTTCACTTGGAACATTCTCAAAAGTATATGATAATATCGCAAAAATGTGAAAAAGGTAACATTTTTGATAAATCTAATATTTTGAAATCATATTTCCCCGAGTTCCTCTCAAAATCGTTTTAATATAATGGAACAATACATTTTATAATATTGCCTTCTAGCATAAACAAAATAATTGGCAATATTTACACCATTTTAGTACTAAAACACCAGTTTATTTTATTATATCCTGCGACGATACGAGTGGAGAGGATAGAGACAAGTGGCTTAAATAATAATCAGGGACATAATGAAATCAACAATTTCAAACAACACTCAATAAATGTAATATCTTCAAGTTTTCCTACAGTCATAATCATAAGGTTTATTCTTAAAAACAGAAACAAAATTATTATTTATTACACGATTTAAATTTAAATTAAAAAATATACACTTTTTTACATGAGATTTAATCTACCTATAACCATATTGTATAACATTATAATATATGTATTATGATTAGAAGATAAATACACACACAATATAATTGATTGTCGAGGTATTATAATATTTACACATTCTCACCCTTCCCTCTCTACAACAGGCACTGCTGGGAGATCAGAAACAGAATGTTTATAATGAATAATATACCTAATTTTCTGCAGTAAATACGTATTATGCAATATATATTATATTATTAACATCTCGAAACGAACTCTTGTCGTACACGCGTATTTACACGAAATGTCAAATAGTCCGCAATTTATTTTTTGGTATAACCTTATAACTCGTTTTACAAAAAATATAATATTACCCACCTATATGTATTAAATTGGTACCTACCTACATCGGGCTACATGTAATTCGACGATGTTTGAGTCGACGACTAATTGCCATCATCAAACGACGACGGTGATACGACGCACATATTTTATGGCTTTGCGGCGATCGAACACGAGTTATTCATTATGATAATATTATTACACAACAATAATAATAATATTAATATTATAATGCAGTACCTAGGTAGGGTATATACCGATACCAAAAGAAAACCGACGGCGGTGATTTATTATTTTCATCCGTTTCGTTTGCAGCGGGGAAACACATATTATTCGTAATAAATAAAAAATAACAAAACGCCTCGCTATCCGTCCGAACGTTTTATTATATACTATAATAATATTAATATGTATAGCGTGCATCTATAAAATAGTTTATAATGTAGGTACACATACATAATATATTTAGCCGATACCGACGACTATATGATATACGGTCAACGTGGTTCTCTATCCGCGGCTCGTGTTATTTATTTTTTTCGTTGCGAAACAAATAATTAACTCCTAAATAACTAATAAAGAACCGTTTTCGGGTTAGTTGTTTTAAATATAATATTATGCGCTTACCCATGTGTAATTTACGCGTTCGTGCCGAGGGCGCATATACGTCGTATATTATTTACCTCTTTAAAACGTAATTTGTCCCGCAGACACGTCACAGCGGCTGCGGTGCCAACGATAACATATATTATGTACTTATAATACGTACACGGAATGTAAAACGAATATTATTATTTTCCATCGACTTCCACGGAGTGTATTTTGTCTGTGTTGTTTTAGTCCATACGAGATGATTTCTTGCATTCGATATATATATTTATGTTAATAAGCTTATATTATACATATACCCTCTTTTTTACTGCAAGTAGGTAGGTATAGGTTCATAATAATATGTTAACGTATAAATAAATAGAATTATTTAAAAAAATATATTACGATTTGTTTGTCTTCACAAATTGTATTTTATAAACCAACGTATATAATACCTATGCATATTTCATACCTATGTAGCAATGGACATAGTTCACATATATTTGTGTATAATTTATACTTACGTTTTGTATAGTATTTTTAATGTATTGTTAGAAAAAAATAATTACATATTATTGAGAACTGTGTAAAATGCAAAAAAAGGGTTTATCATTTAAAATGAATATTAATAATTTACACTATAGGTTACAATATTTTCCTTCATCTATACAAAATATTAATTGATATATCAATAGTTTATTGTTATTATGTACTTATTCAACTTGTCTTTCTTCAATTTCCATTATACTGTTTTGATCTTTCATACCTACTAATTTTTCTTAACATATTTTATTATTATAAATTATAATTAAAAATTATATCAATATTTTATGATTTGAAAACCAGTAGTCTATAATTATTAATTAAGTCACCTCGGTTTTTTAGTAATGAACACTGTAGTTCTGAGTGCATATTCCACTGCGCACAAGAATGACATTAGGTATTTACTTTTATTTGTTTCGAACATCATATAACATTGATAATTTAATCAATGATTAGAATAAGCAATATGAACATTTTATTGCACATTTTAAAATTTATATAATTAATAAGTAGGTACTTAGGTCATAATATTAGTGATAACACATCTATTTGTTGTCTTTTTTTATAACCATTATATTATTATATATTGGTTATAGCTATAATGGTATATACTATATTTAAATAATATATTGAATTAACATTATTATCCTATTGATAATATCAAAAACTTAATTCAGATGTATACCGTCATATTAACAAAAAAGTGTTTATCTCCAAAGAGACACATTTAATGCATTCAAAATCTAGTTTTTAAACTTTCAAATATAGTATTTTGGTAATATACCACCTACTATCTTGTATAAAATTACAAAATTCAGAATTTTAATAAATACTATACTTTTTTTAAGTAAAAATATTTAAATGGTGAAAGCTTGAATGCGCATTGTAAAAATATATACCTGACGCTACTCAGATTATAAACTACAATTTCAACAATAACTTCCATCCAACGGTGAATAGCAATAATTCGCATACACAAACGTCTCTTTTGCATATTTATTGCCCAAATAAGAATGAAACGTGCTATTTTCAACTTCTTCAATTTAGATTCTGATGCGATTCACCAAAACTTTTACTTATCGTAAATTGTTGACACATTTGAAGAACGGTTGGAATATGCGCTTGCCATTATGTAAGATGAGCTTAACGACTTAAAGTGTATATCGAATTAATTGTGCACTCGTTATAAATTCGAGTTTATCGTCAATGTTAAGTTATAGAATAATTATTTTGTTTTCACAACAAAGTTCAATGTGATAAAACTCCGCAGAACAAGCATAAGCGTAATTATAGTGTAATTATAGTGTATAAATAACCTACTTCCCTTGCATTGTTTACAGTGTATAACAAAAGCTAATCGATGTGTTGTTGTGCTATGATATATCAAATGATTAACAATGTTTTTTGACATGAAAAATGTCAAGATATATCATGCATCTAGGCTTTAAAAATAAGTTTAGTCACCATAAAAACTAAAATAAGCTCGTTATGTACGAAAAATAAAAGTTATAGGTACCTCCATTGAACATGAACATATTTTTAATGCCGACTTTGCGAGTGTTTGATACTATATCATTAAAATTAGATTAATGACTAAATTAAACTTTTACCTATTCAATTTATTAAAATTTGTTTAATTTTATTTAGTTATAACTCATATTATAATGACCACTGAGCATTCTATTATATCATATAATTTATATGTTTGTTTTATTTTAAGAAAAGTGAATGTGAAACGATAATATTGATGATTGATCATATATAAATGATAATATACCCCGGTATATAGAATTAAAGGTAGGTGTATTTAATTTTAATAAATAGGTTTTTTTTAAGTATAGGCAAGAAATCTAAAGCAATATTCGAGTATTATGAAAAAAATTTAATTAATTAAATTAGTCAAATGAAAAAAATCGTTTTACGAATCAACTAAATCGCAAAGATGGTGTACTTATTTTCACTACGTAAAGGAATATTTTCAAAAATAAGTAAACTCATCTGTTTAAAATATTTAAAAGCCTACAGTAGCATAACATAGACGTTCTGGAGTCGCAACTCCTGAACACTGAACCTTGCTGAGCCAGCAACCCCTGAACCAACCTCAGACATTTATCTTATAATATAATGATTACATGATTAAAAGTTTTTATTAATTCCAATTTCCAATAATGTTGATTCCTATAAGGCTATAAACAAAAAATGATTGAAACGATTTTAGACAACTTACATAAGTTATACACGAATTGTATCCAAAAGTGAATTTTATTACATTTTATTAATAAAATATATTCCTCACGACTTGATTTAGTTGTCGACTGTTTTGTTGTGTTGTTGTGTTTTGTTGTGTTGTCTTTCATGAAAATGTTAAATAAAATGCACCAACATATGATTTTCGTAAAATTAAACCTAACTTATACAGTTATACATTAAGTATTTATAAAATTGTTCAGAACAAATTTAATAGTAACTAAGCGGTTGTGGCCTATGATTGCAATGATTATTTTATAATAGTTGATTATTTGAAATTTGTAATTCTTACTTGACAAGAACTATAGAAAAATTCTACAGAAAAAACAAGTAGGAAACTAGGTTACCTTACAGTCTACATTTTTTAAAAATATCTTCATTATTTTTTTACACATAGGCAATGACCATTTCTAATATAACATAAGAAAGTATATTATACGAAGTGATATATATAATAAATTAAATGTTTTAGAATGCCAACAACTATAGAAATGATGTTGTAATAACTGTTTTTATAGTTATTTCATAAAAAAAAAACAATGAATTAGATTAAGGTAGAATTTCTGTAATAAAAGCTTATCCCTAGCACTCCCGATAATAATACCCGATAACAATAAATATGAACATCCTATTATACATATGTATGAAGAAATACCTGATTTTACGGAAGTCTAGATTGATTGATTGATATAATAGAATAATACTAATTATAAATATATTTTATACATTAATCAAGTGCTACTTACTAGGGGTAAATTTGGGTAAACCTTGAATTCTTTTGCTCCAGAATCGACTAGAATCATAAATTTAGCAAAAATTATAAAAAAAATACTTCATAGTTCATCAGTTTATTTTATTATAACCTGAAAATGTAATAAATGTTTTTAAACGAATAATAATAATGATAATAATTATGACCAACCTAAAGGTGTATCTGCTTCTGATAAATATTGTGCTCAACGATTTATGTTGTATAGTTATTTTTTAGTGACCTTGCGCCTTATGTATTATCATCATGTTATAAAAAATAAATAAATATCTAATGTAAATTATAAATGAACTTGGCATATTATATTTCATGATTATTATGGATGATTGTGGATGATTGTATCTAGATTATTCTTTGTATATTCATTCAAATACAATTACTAGTAATACAATTGTAAAATTATGAACAAATGCTGATTGGATGTTGATACCTACCATATTATGTGTAAATGCAAACTGGGCAAGTAAACTCGGCCTGATAATTTTAACCGGTAAAATATAATAAGCATGACGTAATTTAATGTGAAAATAATAAAAAAACTTTATAACGTATGTATATTATATTATATATTGTATAGGCAAAGGTGGGCAAGTTAATGAAAATAATTAACTCAAGTTAAGTTTAGTTAAGAGGACACAAGATTGATCAGTTAAAAGTTAATAGTTAACAAATTATAGATTTAACTCGATAATTTATAAGTTGATTTAGAAAAAAATATTAACGTAACTCAGTTTAAAAAAAGTTAATCCATTTTTTTTTAATTAGTATGTAAATCACATAAAGAGTGATTGTGTCTTTCTAGTTTCTAATTTATAAATTATAAAAAACAATTTTTCTGAACTTTTATCATAATGTACATTGTACACTATATACTATTTTAATTTTACTTTACTAATCACTATTATTTACTAATTTAAACTATACTCATCTCAAATTAATAATTTAACAAAACAGAAATGTTTGTGTTTTCGTATTGGATTATTTTTATTTTATACTGATATAGTAATATTTACGTATAAACGATGTTTTTAACTTCATGGATTTTTTAAAATCAACTGAAAAAAGCTAAGTTATTTCGACTGTAAATTAAACTAGTTAATTTTATAAGTTAATGTTAATTAGAAAATAAACTAACTAGTTAAAGCCAACCTTTGTGTATAGGTACATTTGTATAATTTATTTCAGCTATAATGAATTTACACACTTTTTAAAAATATGAAAATTAAATAATATTTGGAGTATAATGAAATAATGAGATTAACTTGCAAGTAGTGATGTCTCTAGTTTATACTAAATAGATCTTAAAAATATTATTTGATAATTATTAATTAGATATGACAAGATCTGGGCAAGTTATCATTTATTTTTATTCGGTCCGAATTTACATGTCAATAATTATTTTTATGTAAAAAAACTGGACCGAACTTATATACATCGCCCTTAGTGGTGTATTGGTAATAGGTATTAATTTATTTTTTCGTGGTTTCAGGTTTTTGAATTCTGTATAGTACTATTTTAACGTGATAAATATGGGGTCTGAAGCTTCCTTAGCGCCATCCCTTGTAAGTACGTCACTGTGTTTTCCTGTTACCTGCAGCTGCAACGTATAAATAAACGCTCAGACATGACACTACAGAAACCGTCATAGGTGATTCCCATAACTACGACATATATAATATAATATAGAGGTGTATAATATATAGTACCTAGCGTTCAGATTTAGGTATAGTGTTCCTAACAATATATGTGCAGTTTCGACAGGCCACCCTTAAGGCACATCGTTTTGCTGACGATAATATGTACTTATGCACGCACACACATAATATTATATAAATAGGTAGGTATTAGGGATCTGGTATCTGGTATATGGTGTATATATATATATATACGTTTTTCCGACTTTGGAGTTTTGGACATGCGTGCGTTTCATAATATTATATGAGCTCTCCAAAATATTCACATCGCTCTGCACATAAGATTACCGCGGTCGGTGCCATTTGTCGAGACGTCCGCGGCTCCAGGAGAGAGATATGCGCGGCGAGTACTCCTCTCGCGAAGGAAGGATTACACGTCGCGCGCATTCAAATCGCGAGCGAGCTTTGGTTCTTACCACCACCGCAGCCACCACCGTCACCGCGTAAGACTCCTGCAATTGCCCGATAAGAAAACGAATATAATAATATTATATATAATATAATATATATATATATATATATACCGTGGCGAGAAGTAGACGACGACGACGATATATCACGACCCAAAGACGTTTTATTTATATTATTACGCAGCGTGCTTTATACAAAATATACATATAACATGTGTGTGTGTGTGTGTGTGTGTGTATACCTTCACACCCTCACCATCACCATTGGTAGCGATTGGCGCTCGGGTTGTATTATATTATCGTACAACACTACAGCAGTATTTCTTACGGCTGCGGGGGAGGGGTGGAGACTTGTATATATAACACGACAACGCGGACGTTATCGCCGGACTCGTGCTTTCGTCGAGCCCGGCTTAAGTACGCGCGACCGCTGCGCAGAAACGCATAAAGCTGTTCGCTTGGGGTTTCATTCTATTTTTTTTATATTTAACATCTCGTTATGTTCCGTCGTATAATAATATTAATACACAGGATTTTTTTTATCCATTTGTTTATTCCCCACCCTTCCTCGCATGCGATACGCTAAATAATATAACTCCGAATGACGACCGGACCTATATATAATATATCACATTATGTTATAAGTTTATACTTATGAGCGAAAATCGGTGTACCTACCTAGCTAGTACCTATACACTCGTATTATACCAGCTGTATGCCTGTATATATTGTAGTATTCCGGTACTCTCGGAGAAATTGCGCAGCAGCACCGTTTCGGTGGCCGACGGACGACCAAAGCGAACACTCGCTTGTGTGAGTACGGAAAGAGAAAAAAGAACGGCGGAAGACCATTGAAAAATATTGTTAAGTGATTCGGAAAATAAAGGAGAGAAAAGGGTCCCGTCTGTCCCCCCCTCCCACCAACCCGGCCAGCCGGTACACAGACGAAGAAGCTCCTCTGCACTGTATATAAGGGTTTTTATACTTGCACGAGAGGGTCTCCTCCGCCGGGCCATTTGGTATTCCCGTAACGTACACAGTCGGGCGAAATATAAAAAGGAAATTGGAGAAAGAACGATAGTAAGAGTGTTATTATAGATGGAAGCTGATCGCGTATACAGGGTGACTACTGACTACATTTTGAGTTCTATCACGGACCAAACATTAAAATATTAGTGTTCTGCAGTGTATTTGTTCCATGGTTTAACGTTTTATAAACATGATTCTATTTTTTTTAGGACATACTGTATTGTTATTTTTTTGATTACAAAATTAATGTCTTTAAATGTTAAGAAAAAATACATAAAAAAAATCTCATACCTAACGATATGTGCCAAAAAAAATATCATTCGAATGAAAATGAAAAAAAAAATCACCCTGTTTATAGGTACCTGGTATATTATATTATATAGGTTGGTACAGACGTACAGTAGTCGATCGACCACCCGCACCACAACGCTCACTGTTCCGTTTTCATGCAAAATATATTTATTGGGAAATGGCATTTTTTTCTGCCTCAGAGTTCTTTAATCGTAGATTTGGATCGAGGTGGCAGGGACAGGGATAGTGGTTATTCAAATTAATTTTCCGCGGCCTCCGCGTTCGGGGCTCCAAATAACGATTAATGTGGTTGGTAAAGGCCGAAAAAGGAATTCCGACGCAAGTACCTTAATAATATTATACTCCTGTTTATAAGTATATATATATATATATATGTGTGTGTGTGTGTGTGTGTGTGTGTGTGAGAGAGAGAGAGAGAGAGAGAGTCAATATCGGCCGACTGTGTTTTTCAATTTTGAATTTCTGAGACCGTTTTTCTGTTTATAGGAATCTATGGCCAGAGGAATGCGTGCGATTTCCGTAACATCATACAATATGTACACCGCACACGTCGTCGTTTCCGACTTGATTACTTACATAGATTTTAAACAAACTGTTATAATTGCATAGGATCACGTACATCATATTAATTTAATAATATTAAGACACTGCGTGCCACGGATCAATAATTACTATATGCACTTAGCCATGAATAACATCGATAGCAAGAAATACTCGAAAAGTATGTAAGGTACTGTAATGCTTTTAAATATTCCTAATTTTTTAGTATTGGTATTTTTGGTATTTTAAATGTTGTAACTAAGTGTTAATAAACATTTCTTTTATCGATAAGAAAATATTTTATGGATTCTATTGGAAACTAATATCATTTGAGACGGTTTGAGAATTCCGCCCAAATTGTTTAGTACCTATCACACTTCCTCAAATTAATTTTTCTCCCTGAATCTGAATATTTAAAAAACAAAGGTGTATTTCTTATCTAATAGGTTATAGGTTATGCTTTTTTAATTATTACTTTTTGTAATAATATTGATATTATAATATAATATATACAAATTTAGTTTTTGTAAGTGTCAATTAGGTTATATAAGGACCCATTATTTGAATTACCTAGATAGAGGTATGTCTGCAGTAGTCGATGTGTATATTACACATTGTAGGTATTAGAATTTAGGTAGGTACTTGAAAATTTAAGTCAATATTAATTGGTCAGTATACCCTATTGGTAACTTTTACATCGCCTTGAAGCAATTTATAACCTATCTCCCTGTTAAGCTGCCATCGCAAACCAATTATGCCAGCAGGGGGTTTCCTGACCAGGTCATTTTCATCGTAGATGACTAACAAAACCAGACATTTTAACTCAGCTTTACACAACACTTTTTATTATACAATAAAAGTCCAGAGCGTTATCCGCAATCCACCATAGACGGACCTTTTAACTTTGGAAATTGCGATGCTTTTGCACGTGACGAATATTAACTATCAACCGTATTATCTAATCCTTCTTATAACAGTGCGTTTTTATCCTTAACATAACCGTGCTTTATATACTTAATGATAAACGGTATTATCTCGTATATATATGTATATACAAATATAAGTTATAAGTTATAACCAAGTTGGTTGTACCTGTACACATGTTTGTATTGACTTTTGTGTTTTTTTTCGTTGAGACGATTCCTTCTTTACAGTCATTGCTAATTCCTAAACTATTAGAAGCCAAAGTGAAGTCGAGCGGGATATCTTTGGACAATTGAAGTATTAATGTATTAACGTATTAACATTTAATATTATAATAAAATTCGTAACGATTATCTATTTATCTGAGTATAATAAGTAGGGCTAAGATAAATGTTGTATACATTTGATATTTTATGTAAACAGTTATTGGGTACCGCGGTGAATTGGTCGAAGGTGAATTGAACGTGAATACAATAATTGGTCACCAGGATAATTGATCGTACTCATTACATAATTAATACTTAATACAGACATTTCCAATTTTTATGTAAATTATTATTTTAGAAGATTCAATTACCTACTCTTATATTTTATTTATTTCTAAATAATGGACAGTTAATCCAATTTACAATGTGATTAACAGATATAATAATATATACTATTATAGGTTTATATCATAATATTATAATTTATATTAACTGTCTGTTATTCAAAAATAAATAAATAAGAATATTTTAATATTCTAAAATAATAAATATAGAACTCTAAAATATACCTAGGGATAAAATAACTAAAAAACTTTTAATGTTCATTACATGATCAATTATCCTGGTGACCAATTATATTCACGATCAATTGGATAGCGATACATTCACCGGCGGTCAATGTTATATTTCTCGAACAATTCACTGGATACCAGTTTTCGGTGCTATAGGTACAACTATCATTATAATATATGAAGTTTAATAGTTCATAAACAACTAATGTAATTTGTTATTTATATGCAACAATATTAGTACTTAATCCAAAAAGTAATCTGCTTATAAACTACCTAACAGTAAAAAAAAGGTTGGTTCTCTTTATTAGGTAATGCTGATAAGTAATTTACCAAATATTGCAAAAAATAATTCAAAATAATAACATAAAAAAATTAATAAAACCACTGATCATAACTAACGCAGCAGGAAATATAATATCCGTTATTAAGTTTTTCTGAGTATTTAAGATAGATTATGAGTTCTATAAATATTTAAATAAATTATCAAGTAATAATTCAACGAGTTACTATATTATAGTACTTAATTAAAACCAAGGGAATAAAAATTATGTTATATGAAACCCATGAAATATTAGTATTAACATAAAGTGTAACCAGTGCTACAACTATACTTTTAGTGGGCCGAGTTGCCAAAATATATTATGAGGCCACATAAAATAGCATTACCATAACAAATTACTATTTTTATTAGTTTAATACATTGCGATGTTAATTTTTTATAACACAAATAAATCTTACAGTCAAAATATATATTACACTAGATACGATAGTAGATAATTTTAAAGCCGTAAATTTATCGGTTTAACAATTATGTGTATTTTTATTTTTGTCTCATCTCCTTTTAAAACAAAAAAAAATTCTTCAATCTTTGAAGGTGCTTCTGGTAGTAAATTAGACCTAAATATTTGTGTAAACTTTGAGTAATACAATCCTTGAAATTAAATATATTAAACAATAATCATACATATTATAATTTATAACTATAATTTTTTATTCGATAATTTCAAACGGTTTTAATAATACAATTATTTTATTATAAGTTATTATAATATAATTATGGTACTACGGTATTGAAGAATGATTTACTTGATTTAACGTCAATTTTCGTGTATAATAAAAACTACTCTATTTTAAAGATAAATATATGAGTTGATATGAACACAAAAATTCTTAAACTGGGTAAAAATGTAAACTAAAAGTTAAACTATAAATCACGGAGGTACATATGCAAAACTTTAAAAAGAATACGAAAGTTATTTTACTATTTCGAAAATTTGTTAAAACAACTTTCTTAGGATCGTAAATAACAAAAGTCTTAAAACAAATTTGTTTAGGTTTTGTAAACAATACTAACATTCTTCAATGTTTAAATTCCATTGGCACATATTTATTGTAATACAATAAATAATTGTACTCAAATTGGTAGGTACTTTTAACTTTGGTATAGGTAATCTACAACAACCAAAGAATATTAGGTAAACGGAGAGCCTCTAAAATTAATTCATTATTCGTTAGTAAATAAGAATGATTATAAACTATACGTAATTACTTATTAGAACATATGCACAATTCTACTATTTTTGAAATAAGTTAGTTATACTGTTTATATATTTATAAAGAATAGAAAATATTTTTAATCAAATATTTTGGTCATCTTGAAGTTGCAGTGTATTAATTATTTGTATGTTTGATCAAAATATTTAGTTATCTATATTCTATACAATATAGGTAAATAAGTTTTCTTTGTCTCAGTAAAAAAGAGAATTTTGGAATAAATTAACTAATACCTAAGCATTTATTCATATGAGTGTTTCGTATAATTTATAGTAGTTATGTACTTATGAGTTATGTCAAATGTAATAATGATGATGTATCAAAAATGCAGACTACCCCCTCGAAGAGTACTTTTCTATGGTTGTAATTTGTGTGTCTTACAGTTGGTATATTATTATCTTTTTACATATGTATGCGAGTTACCACTTTTGAATAAAATATAGCAACGAACGTTTTTCACGCTCGTCCTTCATTCGCAGAGACTCATCGAGACAACCCAGAGCCGTGTTGAGGGGGGGGGGGTGCAAAGGGGGAAATTGCCCCGTGCGCCGTAGTTTTGTAAAAATAAGGGGGCGAAGATAAGATCAGAAATATTCAGGTAAGAACACAGTGTTAAAATTATTTTTTACCTTGAAACTGATCCAGCCAAATCTATTTTAAATAGTAATGCAATACACTATTTAGTATACAATAATATATCAACTTGTTTGGAGAGCATCAAATTTAAATCTACTTTGAGTAAAATTTGTAAATATTCTCGGTATCTTCCGAGGCAAGTATTTACTAGAGAATTAATTTAATTTCTATATCAGTCGTGACTCGATATACCTTCATAGGATACTTATCTTTAATCATATCTAACTTCTTATCTTTTCTATAGATAATTTGTATTACCTACATAGTCGATATACGGCATTTTACGGCGGTATTTCTAAAATCTCGATCGCAGATAGTCAGTCGTCGCTGAACTTCACTTAATTACACATTTCAGTTTGATTCTTGTTTCAAAAATGACAGAAAATAAAATTATATTAGCAAAAGGTGCCAGTAACAATTTTAAAGATTTACTTATAATCGACACTTTTAAATTCAGAAAAGTTTATGAAAGTAAATCTGGTAATGTAACTTGGCGTTGTACAATGAAATCGTGTTTAGCAAGACTAATTAAAAATGGAAATGTAACTGTTAGTAGCAATTTAAATCATAACCATAATACTGATGAAAAAAAATTAAATCGTCAAATTATTCGAAGTGCGTGTAAAAAAAGAGCCAAAGACATGACTGATCGTCCAATTAAAATTATACGTTCTGAAATTACAAAGAATAATTTTGACACGTTAGATTACGGTGACGTTAAATTAATTCGTGGCAGAATGTACCCGTGTAGAAACACACAAACAAATATTCCAAAAAATATTTTTGAAGTTCAAGAATTTTTAGTATCAAATAATATGTTATCATCTAAAGGAGAATCAATGATTGCAGTAAATGACATAGAAAAAAATATTGTAATTTTTACGTTTACCACAAATTTGCAATTTTTAAGTTTGGTCAATACTATGTACGTCGATGGTACATTTACTTATTCCACAAAATTTTTTTGTCAACTTTTCAAAATTCATGGATTTTATAATAATCATTACATACCTCTAGTATTTTGTTTGTTACCATCAAAATGTTGTGACGTCTATGAATATGTATTCGAAAATATTAAGCGTTTATGTCCTGAGTTTTGTCCTGTTGATATATATTCTGACTTTGAAAAAAGCATTTTAAACTCTGCATCTATAATATTTGGCCGGATATAAAACTTTCCACCGGCAAATTTCACTTGGGGCAATGTTGGTACGGAAAAATTCAAAGTCTTGGATTAACTAATATGTATAAATCTAATAGTCCAGAAGGAAAATGGTTACAGTATTGTTTCGGTCTTCCATTTTTACATCCATAAGAAGTATCAGATTGCTTTTTGGAACTAATGTCTGAAATTCCAGCAGAAAAAAAAAATACAATCATTTGCTGATTATTTAGTTGAAAATTTCGTAAGCGAAGATAGTCTATTTCCCCCTGAATTATGGGCAAAAGGTTGTAATAATCTAACACAGACAAAAAACACATGTGAATCAATTCATAAACATTTTAATTCATATTTTTTTAACCCTCATCCATCAATCATAAAATTTGTGGAAGTTCTAATAGAATTTCAAACAGATACATATTTAAAAATAAATCTTGCTAAAACAACAATAAAACAAATAAAACATAAAACAGTTATATAAAACACCAGGTTATAAATGAATTAAGAGATACATCAACATCAACAATTATCTTCATAAAAAATATAAGTAACAAAGTCAAAGTAACGCGAAAAATTTAAATTTTATTTTATTAAAAATATAATAGGTGCCTACATAAGAAATAATAACTACACAACAGAACAGTAAAGACGAATTTTTAACCACACCAGAATAATTCAATTTCTTTATTCTGTTAGTTCGAAGTCTGAAAAAAGTGGGACGAGAAATTTAAGTTTTACTGCAATGTTGCCAAATTTATTTATTTGTGACCTAACTAGGAGCAAATAAGTATTTAACGTATTTTAATTTTATTAAGCGCAATCGAGGTTTTTGCATATAGGCGCATATACGGTATTTAGGCGCAAACACGGCCCTCCCGAGAATTACATAATAGTGAACGTAAATCTCGAGACTGGGTTTTATACTCTTGTTCAGAAAATTCTTTATACTGTTTTTACTGTCTTCTATTTGCACAAAATGAAACTGCATTTAGTCATCAAGGTAAAGGATTTATAAACGGGAAAAAATGTTTAGACTATGTTAAAAATAATGAAAAAATCAAATTCATCTTACATCGGTGAAATTATGGTTTTCCAAACAATCTGAAAATCTAGAAACTATAGACAAGCAGCTTAAAATTGAAATTCAGAAAGATGAATCATATTGGCAACAAGTAATTCATCGTTTAATTGAAACTATTATTTATATCATCTAGAGGACTTGCATTTAGAGGTGATAATCAAATCCTAGGTTCTTGGCACAATGGAAATTATTTAGGTTGTCTTGATTTAATCTCTAAATTTGATCCATTTCTTTCTACACATATTGACAAGTATGCAAATAAAGGCAAAGGAAATGTATCAAATTTGTCGAAACCATTTGTGACGATTTAATTTTAACCATGACCAAAACTGTTTTAGAAAATATTGTTCAGGAAACTATAACTTCTAAATATTTCTCAATTATCATAGACTCTACACCTGATATATCAAAAGTTGATCAACTTACAGTTGCAATAAGATATATACTACCAGACGGTTCACCTGTTGAACGTTTTTTGGGATTTTTACCTTCCGTTGGGCATAAAGCAAAAGATATGGAATTGGCTATACTTCACTTTTTTTCTGATCTTGGAATTGACAGGAAAAACTGTAGAGGACAGAGTTATGACAATGCTCAAAACATGTCTGGAATTTATAATGGATTACAATCCCGCAAAAAAAGCTCTTCTACTGCTGAATTTGTGCCATGTTCAGCGCACTCACTGAATTTAGTTGGTACATTTGTAGCTGAAGAGACTAGTGTGAGTAATCGGGTTTTTATGACCACTCAAAGTTTTTATATTTTTTTTTCTGGTTCTACATCACGTTGGAAGATCTTAGAAAATAAACTTTATTCTATTCCTAATTCAACATTGCTTAAAAATGTATGTCCTACAAGATGGTCATCAAGATATTTTGTTTGCAAGTCAATAAAAAATGGTTATAAAAAGATTGTTGTTGCATTACAAAATATATCAGAAGATGTAAGTCAGAGGCCTGCTGTAAGACATAAAGCATTAGCTCTATTCAAAAAAATTAAAAACCTAGAATTTACATTCATGTAAGTCTTGTGGACACTTATTTTAGAAAGATTCAATATGACCAGCAAAAGTTTACAATGTGTTAATATAGATTTATCATCTGTGGTAAAATTATACAAATCACTTGAATTATATATTTGCGAGTTAAGAAATAGTTTTGAAACTATATTAAATGAAGCTATAAGTATTTGTGAAATAGATTTGTTTCCCAATGATTTGAGATGACAAAAAAAGAACTTTTTTTTTAATGAAGGAGATTCGGAAGATATTGTGTTTTCAGAAAAAGAAAACATTTTTTCCAATCATTGATGCTTTAATCAGTAATTTAAATAAGTGAAAAGCAGAGTACAATGAATTAAATGAAAAATTTGGATTTTTTTTACATTTAGAGGACATAGACCAATCTGAGCTTAAATTAAGAGCTGAAAAGTAAGTAAATATATATGAAGATGACTTAGAAATTTAATTTATTGAATTTATTTTAATACAGTTTAAACAAACGGTTTCATGTATGCCAGAAAGTCAACAAATTCTTTTCACGCTTTATAGAAAGCATTAATAAAATATAATATAAGTTCTACATTTCCATCGATAGAAATTGCCCTTAAAATATTTACATGCATGCCTTGTTCAAATCCTAGTGGTGAACGCTCATTTTCTGTCATGAAAAGAGTAAAAACATATCTCCGTTCATCATTAGCAAAGGAAAAAACATTATCTTTATCACTATTGTGCATGTAAAGAGTATTGATTGGAGTACTATAGTCCAGAGATTTGCCAAAGATAAAGCAAGAAAAAAATTATAAAATATTGTTTGGTATTTTTATATATTAATTATTAATGATTAATTTGTTATCAATATTTTAATTAAAATAAATAAATAATTATATATATTACTAGCAGACCCGGCGAACTCCGTTTCGCCACCAGATTCGTTTTATGTTTTTTGTCGTTTGGTGATTAAAATATAAAGAAAAAAAATTTTTTTTGTTATATATTTGAAAAGGAAAATATTTATTTCATTTCACAACAGTAATAAATTCATTTCAATTACCTACTAAAATGAAGTGTTATTTAATTGTTTCATTGTAGTGCTCTTTGGTAAACCACATTTTTTGTTTTTTTGTTTGACGTTAACACAAACAAAGCGGATGGTTTCCCAACTCGTGAACACGCAACGTATAACTGTCCATGTGAAAAACAATGATTTTCCAAATTTATCCCGCAAACACTAAGCGATTGGCCTTGCGACTTATTAATTGTCATTGCGAACGCAAGGCGAACTGGGAATTGCAATCGTTTGAAGTCAAACGGAAGATCAGTCGGAATCATTGGTATTCGAGGAATACATACATTTTCACCTGCGTACTTTCCGTTAATAATGGTTGCCTCAATTAAATTCGGCATAAGTCTCTTTACCGAAAGTCGAGTACCGTTGCAAAGTCGCGGTGGATTCAAATTACGCAGTATCAAAATAACTGTACCAACTTTCAGTTGCAAGTTATGTGGTGGAAATCCTGGTATCTCCAGAGAGTTCAAAAACTCCGTTGGATAATTTACTACATCATCGGGATTTGTTATTGAATCAACGGATTTGTATGTCACCAAATCGCCAGCAATTTTTGATTGAATGGTGAAATTCAGTGCGTGGACATCATTATTCTTTGCTGCAAGAATTGCTCGTTGACTTAACCAAGCATAATTCTTACAATCTAGAAGAGTCGCCGCAATTCCAGATGATGCTAACGCCAAAGCTATGTCACATCTTGATCGAATAGTGGCCAAAATCAATGAAATGACAAATGTTTTCCCTGTTCCTCCAGGTGCATCCAGGAAGAATAGACCACCGGTATTATTGTCCACCGCTTGCATTAATGTTTTGTATACTTGTTTTTGCTGTTCATTCAGCAACGGAACATTATTTCTAACGAATTCCTGCAATGTATCAACATTGTATTGCAGCTCTCGATTTAATTCTTGGTTGAATGCATCGTGCATCGATCGATTTGGCGCAATCATTCCTACTTCAATCAGTAGCTTGTTTGCAATAGTCAAGCATTGATCCTCAATCAGAATCAATCCTTCATTGTAGATTTCATCGGTTATTTGGATGTCAGGATTATTCGTTTGAATACGCAAGCGATGCAAGATATCTTCACATATGGCGTCTTTGTATTTGTTCCATAACTGAATTGGTTGTGAAGGAAAACATGTGGTGATGATAATTGCGAACAGCGTTCGTATTTGGTACGCATTTGATGAAACAACTGAATCTGCAAGTGTTAAATCCCAATGAGAATCGTTCTCCAGCAAACCCAATAGTTGACATGCTTCTCGATATGTTTGGCATTGGTGGCCATTCACAGTTTTCAAATGCGCAAATGATTTCGGTCCACGTACATTTACTAACAGCAGTCGCAAATAAAAACATTCATCGTTTCTAGGATGAACAGTGTACATACGACCTAGTGCATCAGTTGAAAACACCTGTGGCCAGTCTGGAACTGGGGTTCCTTGTTTGCGACGTTGGAATTTCTTTGTTGATTGATTCCAAGTGTAATACTTGGGCATTTCAACGTACATCAGCGTCGCTGCGAATGGATCTGATTCACACATTGCAAAGAAGCTAGTCAATGTTGTCGATGGTGGTCTCTCAGCTCGTTGTGCCGCATTAGCCTCAGTGAAGTAAACTCTTTGGCCATTTTCCAAATGCACTGCTAAATGTACAACTGTGGGATATCTTTCATGAATTTGAAATGACAATAATCGCCACAGTGCTTCATTAGTACTGACGTATCTGCCCATTTGGAAGTTGCTGATTTCGTCATTCACATTTTCCGACGCAATACCAAACACAGCCATGTCGCTGCCTTTTGTGACGTACTTGCACAAATATTTGATTGATTTGGCCGAATGACAACTCTCAACGTTTGCATGTGTTTCGAAAATTCGTGATAGCAGCGGGCAATATGGTACAATGAATTCATTTCCGATCTCAATCTCTTGATTTTGAACTTTAACTTTGATAGTTCGACCGTTATCTTCTTTTGAACGCCGACGATAAACTGGATATCCATCGTTCCCTGTGACTGTTTCAGCAACTAACGGTCGCGGATATCGTTTTGTGCACTTTCCATCAGCCATGCAAGGCGATAATGGATTTAATGCACCGCACGGTCCATGCACCATCTGTGTCGTCACAATGTCGTGTAGACGGGGATCAGTGACTGGATCAGGACTATCCGTCAAACACTTTATCACGCACCGTTGCTATTGGTTTGAAGTACATGCTATGTATAATAGATGGCGCTGTATGTGAAAAACGATTTCCCCACTTTTCTGTTGAATTTTTCCTGAATTTTCCAGAATTTTCTTTGCTATAAACCTCACGGAGCCCAAGACCTTTCCAACGAATGCAAAACCGTGGAAATCGGTTCGTGCGTTCTCGAGTTATAGCGTCAGGGAGGAAAACCGGACTTATTTTTATATAATAGATGTTAAGTATTGTATATTATATTTTAGTTAGTTTTCGTGGTGTGTGTAATATGGAGATTAATATAATACGAAAACAATTAATAGTTAAATTGTAGGGAAGGGGCTTGAAAAAATTTTGCCCCAGGGCGCTGAATAGCTTGACATAGCTCTGAGACAACCGCTCATAAACAGATTGTATGTTTTCTACGTAGGTATATAATAGTAATTATAGATCGATACTACAATTAATATAGAACGTTTTCTGCAGGTACCAACAATGTAAGACGTTCGGTTTTATGCGATTCAAATATTTACAACGAAAGAGGGAAAAATGGAAAACCTCCCCGCCACCACCGCCCGCCATAGTTTCCACGTCAGAAACCGCCAGCCGGCAAACAGCGTATCTATATACGTTGTACCTATGTATACACATGCACTGTATTCTATATGGCGGAGTGATTGGATGCACACTCCATAAATATTGAGAACGAAAATCTAAAGCAACGAAAACAGTTCTGCGCGTGCTTGTAAAAAGTGTACATATATAGGTTAGGTATATACTACGTCTTACCTACGTATATTATAGTAATTTATTCGAACAACGCAACTCGTCGGAGATCATCAATATAAATAATACTACGCGTATACAGCCGGCGGCGAGGCATGGCAATCGGTAAAACGCGGTTTTACGATGAAAACTGCAAAACATCGAGAAACAACATACACACACACACACACACACACACACACACACACACACACATGAGTATGGGTACCTACACCACAACAACCGACGTTCGCGAGCTCCCGTATATAATAATATAATGTAACACGTATTATATGTGTGTATTAGATGATGTAAGACGATGTTGCGAGTGTCCCGAGGGATCCGCAGGAGCGAAAGCGCTCGACCGCCCCTGTGGCCCGCGATATAGTATTATTAATATAGTTTATATTATAGTATTATAGACGTGTGTGTGTGTGTGTGTGTGTGTGTGTGTGTGTGTGTGTGGGTTTAGATGTATAATATGGATGAGTGTGAAGTGCAAGAGCGCGCGGCCAATATTCGTCGTTGATTAATGAATTCGCCGGAAAAACGGATTGCGTAGGCAGAGAAAATAACATGACGATTTGTGGCAGTACAACGACGCAAAACACCGTACTCCAGTATAATATAATGTAATTGAAAGTTATTAATCCATACTATATAGACACACTATTATTATTGCTCGTGTTATTATAATATCGCGTACTTCGTTGCGTGTGTATAATAATATAGCATACTTGTATACTGTAAACGGTACGGTCTCGGTGGTGCGCATATATATTATTATTATTATTATTATTATTATACATATTATTATACTTACAGCGTGTAATTTATCACAACGTTATTTGGTAGGAATGGGCCCATTGAACACTCGAAAACCTAATTTGATTTTGGTAACACATTACAATAGTAATCGAGTTTGACACCCGGGAAATATGAAATTGCGAAGAAAACGAGAGAAAGTATGTGTGTGTGACGTGTGTGTGTGTGTGTGTGTGTGTGTGTGTGTGTTTTGTGCACAATATAGCGAATAGCGATCGAGCACCTCGCACTTCGCGTCATACCTCGCGTTTCATAATGATATGATTTGATACAGAGACGTTTTTACTTTTTATTCTAGTTTCTATTATAACAATTTTAACAAACAATAAAATCGTCTTTTTAAGTGATTATAAATTATAATATAAAATACGATTTTAGATTATGCAGTGAGCTGCAGATGTCTGGTCTCAGACTAGTTTGCAGGTCTTATTATACAAATGGATACGTCATAGTAACAATTTATAATTATTTTAGATTCTGAGTGGAACGATGAATGTATTGACTTCACAATGATGTGTGTTTTTTTTTCTTTTTGTGTCTGTCATCACGTTTTAGGACAGTAAAAGTGCTTGGATTTTCTTCAACAGTATCTTTTCTGATAGGAAAGTGAATCTAGTTGGTACCTACTTTGGGGGGTCAAAAATAAAAATGTCCCATTAGTTTTCAAAAGCGCCGTGAAAAACAAAAGAAAAATTAATGAAAAACGGGAATTTTTACGCAAAATCTGTTTTTCGAGAAAATCGCTTTTGGTTTTTGGTGTAACTTTAAAACAAATGACCGTAGATACATGAAATTTTCACTGGTTGTTTATATTTGCATATTCTGTACACGATAACATTTTCAAAATATTTTGATTTATTTTGAACTGTTTAGGGACATTTTCAGTTTCCACTTTTATTAGTTTTTTTTTTTAAGAATATCAATAAAAATGTATTTGTTGAGTAAAAATACTTGAAAATTTATACAAGGCTTATATTATATTGTTTTAAAGGCAGATGAAAAATATTAAAAATCCTTAGTCACAGTTTTTTTTTACAAGCATTTAAAGTTCAAAAATTGACAAAATATGGAAAAATCACGAAAATTAGCAAATTATTTTGAGTTAAGAATTCGTAAGAATTTTTCTTTTTAAATATAAGATTTTAAAATGTAATACAAGATTCCTTATAAGATTTTATACATTTATCAAAAAAAAAAATGTCTATATGAAAGTCAAATTAAATTTTTATGAGCGTTTGAAACTCAAATTTTTACAACATTAGATATTCACTCGATATCTCATGTAGCGATTTCCTTATTTTGTTGTAATTCAAAAACGAATAACTGTAGATACATGAAATATTCACTAAATGTTCATATTAGCATTTCCTATACACTGTAAAATTTTGAAAATATTTTGACTCTTTTTGAGCTGTTTACGGACATTTTCAGTTTTCATTTTTTTTAGTTTTTTTTTCTATAAATATCAATAAAGTTTTATCTGTTGGGCCAAAAAGTGTAAAAATTTAATACAAGGCTCCTGATATATTGTTACAATAGCAATTGAAAAATATTAAAAATACATAGGCACAATTTTTTTTTATAAGCATTTAAAGATCGAATTTTGACAAAATTTATCAAAATCTCGAAAATTATCAATCATTGTAATTAATAAATTATAAAATGTTCAGTTTTTATAGCTAAGGATTGCAAATTTAAAACAAAGGTTCTCATAAATAGTTCATACCGTAACCAAAAAATCTAATAATATATTATGAACACAGTAATTTTTTACAGACATTTTAAATTCAAATTTGAACAAAATTACATATTAAAAAACCTAGAATAACTATTTTAGTTATTTTGTTGTGATTGAATAATATTATTTGTGGGTACTTAAAACTTCTAAAGTGTAATATTATATATCTATGATAGTATCACGGTTTTTGTTGATGTTATAACTTATAAGTACCTAATGGATATTGTGATATGATTAATTTGGAATTTATTATAGGTACCTATTATATTTCAATTTTTTGTTTAATACCATAGATATGTATATAATATGTCTTATACCTAGACTGACATACCGTCTCCCCTCAGAATCGTTTTTCTTATACAATGATATTATATCGTTGAATTCAAATTTAATATCATCCATTATACTGTGACCCACTTGTAACCTACTGTACAGCAGAGCGACACCCACTTGCCCACATTTTATACGTTTGTTTATTTAAATATGCACTTGCATATTTTGGTTTATTTTGGTTTATTTTTGGGGGCGTGTTTTAACACAGCACCTCTATATACTGGCGACGGATCGAAGATTTGAAAACAATTAATATTATACTCTGCAGACTGCAAGAGAAGGAAAGACAACCTCCGGCATAACTGACTGATAGCATACATTTTTTTCTCATACGTAAATTTAAAAAAAATTAAAAGAGCAAAATGCTAACTGTGTGGATAGTTGAGAAAACGCTTACATTTCGAAAATAATTGGTCAGTTTTACTTTACATCACACAGTCAAACGAGATCGTATAGCATTGTGAATGTGAGTGCTATGTCGTTTTCAAGAAGTGAGGTTTTTCGAAACTACAGATCCATATAATATTATACATTTCTTCTTCTTTAGTAATCAACCCTAAGGTGGATTTTACAGCATTCTTCCAAACTCTCCTCACTTTTCCCTGTTATTACTTATTGCCTATTGGACAGTTTCTTCAGTTCTTTATAACCTCTCAATATTCACAAATGACACATACGCTGTACGTCAACGGTCATAAACGTATAAAAAGCGTTTGTACATTTTACGAATCATAAACCATAATCAAATTATCATTTTTTGAGATGTTCCAGTGAACATTTTTATAAAATATTAATATTATATTATCATGAATACAGAATAAGTATATTTTTAGTAAATACTGAATTCGAGTATTATATTGTTAAACTTCATTTTTTCTACTTATTTAACCACCGAGTAATATACACAATGTATACCTTTAACTATACGTGATTTACCAGTAAATCAGTTATAATAGCTAATCATTCATGAGTATAATATCTAAATTTATTCACAGATTAGGTACCTATCGACTATCAGTTAGTAAAAAATTCGATGTTTCACTGTCCAATCATCATATCCCTATGTATATAGTGTATATATAATTTAAAAGAGACCTGCTGTATAAAATGTGTGACAAATGAACCTACAATCTTAAAGGTAACCACTATTAACTGGTACTGCCTACAAGGAAGGTGGTATAATAACTAACTTTTCAAAACCTCCTCCAAATAACCCACAAACTGTATAAAATATTGCCATTTTAATATTATATTTAGTACGTAACACAAAATATTAAATTACTGATGCATATATTATAATATTTTATATTTTACTTCGAGAAACGCGAGGTCGACAAATCGTGGATATCATGACATACACTGGAAAGTTATAATATGCGTGGTGTAAATTATGCGCATGTATGATGTGCTCGTGTGGGTCATCGCACGTGTAAGCCTTTCCAAAAAATGTCATTTGCATATTATTTAAAACAGAATTTTCTGGTAGGATGACGATCACCATCACCGTTATTAGTGTTATCATAATAATATACATAATATTATACATAAATTACTCTGCACATCGCACATGATAATACTATTATACCTATCATTATTTTTACCCAATGTACCTACATCACTCGGTGGTGTACACATATTATATTATACTCCATACTCGTGATAAATACTTTAAAAAAAATATTTTAAAATAGTTAAACTCTATGAGTGTGCTTATTCTGGTAAGTTATTGAATGGAAGTGAAGTACACATTCAATTTGCCATAGAATTTACTCAATTCAACAGAAAAATATATTATTAGATATTTTGTTTCTCGTTGTTTGTGTCTTAAAATTTAAAATCGCTACATAAATTTTTAAAAATATATTATATATTTTATATTTTTCTAAACGTTTTATAGATGTATTTGAAAGACAAAAACAAAAAATTACTCAACAGCCAACAGGTACCGAATACACAGCTACTATATTATTATAGTACATTAATAATAATTAGTACCTAAGTACCTACGGACCGATTGATTAACGTGATTAAAATATTTAATAGTAATATGATAATATTATATTGTGTATTGCCGTGCGAAGATAGCCCGTAATAATATCCGTAAACCAACGTTAAAACGCGTACTAAAATACGCATAGCACAGATCATATCGAGTACACGCCATGTAAGGGCGTATCTTGTGCGTGTATAGGACTCGTGCGGAGTCTGCTGCAGGTGGGTGAGCGACGGGTGCTGCAGGTGTTTCTCTCTCGGCCGCCAAAGGAGCGCATTTTGGATACACGCGTCCAGGCATTTAATTCCCACCCCGCGCTGCTCTCCCGGAGATTTTTTTCGAATAAAAAAGAGTAAGTATTATAGATAGGTAGTCTAACGATTATTATAGTACGAGTTCGACTATGCCATCGATATCGAACATCACTCGTCGGCTGTTACGGTCGAACCGAATGTAAATCTTCTTTTAAAAAAATGCGTACAATCAGCTGTAAAACAATAACAATATCATCACAAAACACCGAATTAATCTATATAATCATTTTGGTCACTGATCGTCGGACAACGGCGGTGCAGTGGTTTCAGTGTGTTTCACGATTCGACTATTTCGTATTACCGTTTCCTGCGATCGCTCGAAATTACGTTGAAATCACCGGTGATGGACATCGCGAGATCAACAGACAAAGCGCATTTTTACGATTAGCCGCCCGTAAAGATTTATGGAGGGGAAATGTACGACGACCGGCACAGTTTGTCTTCAGTGTAATATTATATGAGCGTCTGTTTTACGACCGTTTCAACACTATCGACACATCCTTTGTACGTCTGCAACGTACGCATAATATAGTACAAAACACGCGTCACACGTCGTCGCAATGACAATGTCACGGGGACAGCTCGGCCGAGTCATCGTTTGGCGTCACATTGTCGGCGGGCAGAGATTAAACAAATATAATTCTGTACGGAAAACATGATACTACAGTCGGTGTGATTTACTATAGAATTGCAGATCGGTTTATCATGCCGATAACGTTTTCTTGAGAATTATATTGAAATATCCACGGAAATGTGCATATTATGCATTATTATAAGTATTCGTCATGTTCAGTAAAAATTAATCTATGTCCGATTCATGAAATGTTGTTAACAAAAAAAAGAAACTACGGTGAAAAATTAAGAGCGCGATTTCTCAAAATATGGTTAATTATTTATAAGTTAGTTTTGTAAATTTATTTATTTAACTTAGTAGTTTAATATTTATCTTAGATACTCTCATGAAGTTTATTTCAATTTAAAAAATATATTGATATTATGTATCTGCGGTTCCTAAGTAATACACACTGGTTGAGAATAAAATAATAAAATTCTCTTATGACGCCGTTCTTTTAAAAGAACTCGTTCCAGGAATCTGTTCTTTTCGGAACTAGTTCATTCCAAACACAGATTATTACAATATTTATATAACTTAAAGTAGCGCTTACAGACTTGCTGCAAAATATTTAATCATATGTTTACATATTAAATTTTAATATACACACTTAGGGCCGCTTTCACTAAATACTTTTAAATTCGATTACACTTAATCGACTGATAACAGATATTTAACCGGGAAAATTCAGCCAATTAAACCCCGGTTAACTTTAATCGAAGTTTAAAGTAGTATGAAAGTGGCCCTTAAGATGGTGATTTCCAGAGTAAAGTATGTATATAAGACCTCTAGGAAATTGTAAAAACAAATATAATATAATTATTTACAATTTGCTTTGGCCAAAATCTCTAAGTCCAAAATCGTGCTCTTTGTACCCAACACTGAATACCTAGCTACGTAATAAATACATATTGGTACATATATTCGAAGACCTGCGTAGACACTATATTATAATACTAGAAAGTATACTAAAAATATGTTTCCATACATATTTTTATTTTTATATTCAAAAATAAAACTTTTTTTTCAATACATAATATAAAGTGTTGCTGCTCGACTCAAATAAAATATGTATACCATCAATTTAAGTTTAAAAATATTTTGGCAATCAACTATGTATATAAATAAAATATATACAACACTTGATGAACTCCTTTTTGGAAACCATTTTTATTATGAATTTAAATTATTCGCACAAAATAAAAACCCAGAAGTCAAAAGTTTTAGAAGTTCCTTTAGAGATTTTGCGTATTTCTATTATTTTGACATTTCAAAAATGTTTGCTCATACCGAATTAAGTCCATTTTTAAATGAGTGAATTTTGTATTGTTGTAAAAGAAAATGGAACAGTAATTAAAATTATCATTATCAAAATATTGTGAATGACCGTCTGTGTCGTTGAAACTTAAAAGTATAGTATTTTCCTTTGTCCTAAGACGGTTATCTTTTTTTCCTTTGTATATTATTCAACTTGCATTGAAGTTCCATCCAATTATTTTGATAATTGCGATGTGCTTTTCAAACGTCCAACGAACATATATTTTAATGGACTCCATACATTATTGTATAAATATATTATATATTTTAGACTTCATGCCGTTTCAAATGATTTGATTTTGATACGTTTTTAAAGATATACCTACATCGATAAATTAATCTATTATCTACGTTATACTCTGGCGGTTTGGATTTATTTTTTTTTATATCTCACAAAAATTTTAAAATACTTAACAAATTATCAATCATTAGAATTTTGATTCATATAGGTTATACATATGATCCTTTTTTGAGTATCTCTACCACCTTTAAAATATATTTATCGAGAAAAAAGCAGGTGATTGTGTAACATAATATGCGAATAATATAAGGTATATGACGTGTTTTCCGATTATTATTTAGATGTTATATAACTAACATAATGATTTATGTTTTGTAAACACTGGTATTGAAGTGGTACCACCAAGAGTCAAGACCCTTTGTATAATATATCAAATATATGAGTGATTTATGGGGGTAATATAATATACTGAAATATGACACTGACGCGACTTCTATCATTGCAGACAGTGCAATCATAACTCATAGGTAGGAACCCTACGTATATTTTTAGTTTGACTATTTTATTTACTTAAAAAATATGTAATTATGCGCTTGTAAGTTATTATACCTATATGTTTAATTTAATGTTGTTTACTAGTAAGCTGTATAAATTATGATCTATGACATCACCTGCACAATGACAACACCTCCCCCGCTTACAAATTTTTGGTTGTTAAGGTAATAAAACAAAAACCCAACGATTATCACTTATGGGTTTATAAATTATTGTGTTTCATTCTCCAATCGTATCAGAATTACTTATTTTAAATGTTGATATTAAAATGTTCAGATGTAGTATAGGCTATAGTGTCTGAGGTTGGATTTCAGGTGCTGTACAGTCTATCGGTACTAAGACAGTAATATTTTGTTTAATAATATTATTATACTATTATCATTGCAAAATGCTGTCTGGGTACTAAATGGTTATCACTTATTATATACCAGTATCATATTATTCACATAGTAGGTCTTTGCAGTACAATAAGGTGTGCGTGTGAGAAAATAAACCGTTTCGTCTTATCATTATTATTTTTATTTTACCTACAAATCGAGGGGGAGGCAACGCTGCACTATATTAATACACGTGATATAATATGACATATTATATATATATGGTATATACAAGATCGCCCGCGAATACTACAGAGCTGGTACCTACCTACTATGCAATAAAACGACGTGAGGTTTCCACTTCACATAAACCACTGCAGGTGATCCACCGCCGGGATTCATAGGTGGCAGCAGTTCCTTCCTCGTTTTCGCAGCCGCACATGCAGTGGAATACTAATGAACGATGGCTATGGGCTATATTATGATGGCAATCGTGTGTAATATTTATAATAATAGCAAGTCGACTCGACGTATATTTATTTGTTTTACGGCCCCTCGGACCGTTCGTGGTGAGACTCGGAGCGCCGCCAGTCACGGTGTACCAATATATAGTAATCATATATGTGTTTAATTATGGTTTAGTAAGTAGGTTGGTTATACGCTTACTAAAGTATAACTATAAAACGCGATAGGTATATTAAATTGCATACAAATTTCAGAAAACAGTAATGTACGGTGTAAAAAATTCCTGGGCAATAATTCCCAATAGGATACAATGTGTAGTTTACTTCGTCGATGTCATTTTTTCAGGCTTGTATAATATATGAATGGAATTATCGTACTGGAAAGTTATCTTACATCGGATAGGTGATAACGATATGACACTTTATTTGAATTATAATACCAACATCATAAATCAATTTAATACGTCAGAAATTTAGTCTTATATTTCACATTAGTACGTGTGTCGAAATATTTTGGAAATATCTAAAAACTGTATTATTATCAATAATGGCCACAAACAATAAACAGTTAAATAAAAATAAAAATAAATTTTACTTATCTATATAATATTATGCGTAGATTCGAAACGAAATCATTTTGGCACCTGGCGTTCTGTAAATTATACTTCATGTAATTGTTTAGCTTCTGTTGTTATAATGGCTTAGCTAACATTACATTATCTACTGTTCATAAACAGTCATTCGTATAAAGCGAAATCTGCAAGTGAGTAAAACGTCATATTTTCGGGGTTTTAAATTACTTTTTCGGATTTAGGGGGTTTTGATGGCTAGATGTATTTGGACGTTCTAAGTTCAAACATCCGAATAAAAAATCATAACAAACATTAGGGTGTTAGTATAACCATTATCATCTCTTTAATATGGGTTAATACGAGTGTTGGCGGTAGTCTAGAAAAAACTAAATTGGAAATTATCTTTTTCACTCTTGAAATAATATTACTTAATGAAATAATCATGATCATTTATTTTTATTATTATAATACAAAATGTCCATTTAGATAGTTTTCTAGAACAAAAACAGTTTATTTCACTTAAAAGTTATTGTATAATGTATACCCGTCAGTATTTATTATTAAAACACTAACCACAAAATCGAATTAACCGTAAAATATACATTAGGTATACATATTATACAATAAGACATATTGTTATCATCACATGAAGTGTTTTTTAAAGAAATAATGATATTTAAGTTTTTCTTCTTAACACGAATGTTATATTTTTTTATATTTTTAAAAAAATCAACCTAGTTTTAATATACCTGGTTTTGAGTTTTTGGAATTTGAATGGTTTTTGAAGATGTTACGGATTAACCATTCAGAAAAAAACTGCATGTTTTATTTTCATATTAAATTAAATTTGTTTAAATACTAGGAACGGGATACTTTTACATTGAACATTAAATGTTATTTAAAATTTAAAATTTTATTTTCCCATCCATTAGGATTTTTTTTCGATCTTTTGAGAATTTATATTTTATATACACACACTATTTGTCTGTTTATTAATATAATGCTATGCCGTACATATAATTTTGATTTAATACTATATTGTGGCGAATGTTATTGGTTATTACTATTGTTACGAATATATTTGGTAGCTGCTGCGATCGTCCCAATGGCGTCAGTAATATTATTATTATAACGTTATTTTTGTAATCATCGTAGTGAGAGATAAGATGACATAAAAAAACATGACGAAATTGCACACGAAGCGCTACAACAGATAATCGTGCGACGGTAGAGAGACGCGCGAGCAGGTCGCTATCGTTTAATCGCATTATAATATATCGATATCCGAAGGAGAACAAATTGTCTCGTGAATAAGGCTATTATTGTTATCTTTGTAACTCTCAAAAACACGTACCTATATATAAATTATATTATACATACAATACAATATTGAGTTTAATCAAATCGAACATAAATTATTTAGCAAGTGGTTTTAGATCTACACGCAGTAACAAATAATATAAACAATATTATAGAAAACAATATCCCGTAGACTATTATATTTATTATAATATTGGATAGTCAATATAATTAATAATAGCCATGATTTGTATACATTTTTCTACATATTTAATATAATATGTTATTACCTATGTTGGAGTTAATAATAATAATAATAATAATATTTATTTGGCCATAAAAAAACAATTAAACATGCAATGTAATAGTAACAATGTTACACAAAAACATGTAATTACTAAAATAGTAACTGAAATATATAATAACAGAAATATTTGGCCCAACTCACCACTGAGGTGAAACCTCGTATTGGTGAGTTGGAGTCTTACAAATTAATTAATTAATTATACATTAAAATTTATTTGAACAAGAAAAAATTAAAGAAGTTAAAATAAAAACAATAAGAAAAAAAAAAAAAAAAATATATTAATACACAAGTATAGAGATAATATATAAGGAAAAGAAAGGGTAGAGGTTATTTGATTTACGTATGCTAGAAAGATATAGTACAGACTGATAAATATAAAACAAGTAGAAAATTAAGTTATGTCGTATGAATTTTTTAACCATATTTTTATAAGAAGTTTGAATTTTGAGTATGATTGACAGTTTAAGATATGAAGAGGAATGTTATTTAAGAGTTCAAGGCCTACTTTACCGAAGTATCTACTGGATTTTAAAGTTTTAATTATAGGAATAGCTATTTTGTTATTTTGGCGAGTTGTCCGCGTGATTTGTTTAAATTCTATTAATTTTAGTTTATATGTAAAATATAATGCATTTTTATAAAATAATTGTTTTACGTCGAAGACATTCATGTCTTTAAAAAGTTTTTCTGATGAATAGGTTTTAGGTTTGTTTAGAATTATTTTTATAATGCTTTTTTGTGCTGTTAATAATTTGTTTTGCGCCACTATTCCAAGTCCGCCCCAGGCGGTAATGCCATATTGTAATAATGATTGGGTCATTGCAAAATAGACCATACGTAACATAGATTTATCGAGTATTTTTTTAGCGTTTATATAGAAGTGATTAAGTTTCCGCATTTTTATTATTAAATTTTGAATTTGAATATCCCATTTCATATGTTGATCGAATACTATGCCTAGATATTTAATATTGTCAGTTTTTTTTATTGTGTCGCACAAGTCATTTTTATTCTGAGTTTTACAGTTTGGGTTATGTATTTTAATTTCATTTATTAACGGTTGGGTTCTTTTGTCCTGTGTAAATGTTACAAATTTTGTTTTGTTAAAATTTAGTCGCAAATTGTGTTTATAAAACCATTTGTTAATAGTAAACATGTCAGACTCGGCGTGTTGATAAGCCTTTTCCCAACTACATTCTGATATTATCAGAGCCGTGTCATCAGCATATGAAAAAAGTTTGCCGTGTATGCTTGCATTTATATTCCCTAGTTCTGCTACATATATTATATATAATATAGGCGAAAGTACAGTGCCTTGGGGAACTCCATTATAGATTATAAGTTCGTCACTTAAGGTATTACCTATTTGTACTTGCTGTTTTCTATTATTTAAGTAGGATTCAAAAAGTCTGTAAGTTTTGTTAACTATACCTATTGATTGTAGGGTACTTAATAGTATGTCGTGTGAGATGCTGTCAAATGCTTTACTCAGGTCCATGAATATTCCTAAAGATTTGTTTTTTTGTTCTAGATTGGTATATAAGTCTTTGGAGACTTGGGCTAGTGCATCTTCAGTACCTAAATTTTCTCTAAAACCATATTGGGATTTAGGTAGAATAAGGTTCTCCTCTAGGTATGTTAAAAGTCTTTTTTTTACGATTCTTTCGAATATTTTTGAAAAAACGTTCAGAAGACTGATCGGTCTATAATTAGTAATATCGGACTTATCTCCACCTTTATGTATAGGTGTGATTAAAGCGGTTTTGAATGAATTCGGTATATTACATTCCACTAAGATTGTATTAAATATATGTTCTAGGATATCTGATATAGATTCTTTAATATGTTTTACAATATTTATAGTAATTCCGTCTTTGCCCGGGGCCGAGTCCCCTTTCATGTTATTAATAGTGTAGTTAATTTCTTTTTTCGTGGTCATTCTAAGGTATAGTGATTGAGCGGAATTGTTATTGACAGAAAGGCATTGTTTTTTATTAGAAATTACGTTATTAGGATTTCCCATTGAGATAAAGTATGAGTTGAATGTGTTTGCAATTAAGGTAGCGTCGAAGTTGGAGTCATGTATTTTATTTTTAATGTTTATATTATAATTAGTTGTTTTGTGTTCAGTATGGGTTGTTATATCTTTAACTGTTGACCATAGCTTTTTTATATTTTTGCTGTTTTTTGAGATTGCTTCCCTATAATAATTTTGTTTTTGTTTCGTAATTATATCTGAAAGCTTATTCCTATATTTTTTATAACTATCAATTAGAGCTGTGTTGAATGGCTGTTGTCTAGTTAAAGTATGTAGTTTGTCTCTCTTTTTTATTGATTGTATAATGCCAGTAGTGATCCAATGTTTTAGTTGGTTTTTATTTTTGGGTCTTATAGAAGTACAGTTTTTTATGTTATTTTGAATTAGTGACGTAAGTAGTGATATTTTGTCTTCAACGGTTTTAGCTAATTTAATTTCATTCCAATTAGTTATGCTTGATATTAATTTAAGTTTGTTAAAATCAACGTATTTGTAAGTATTTTGATTTGAGGCTTTTTTCCCGCTTGTAGTTTTATTGTCTAATCGTAGAATTATCGGGAAATGGTCTGTAATAAGAGAGTCTAAAACTGCGGCTTGTATACTGTAGTGTTTATGGTTATCTTTAATAAATATATGATCAATACAGGTATTGGTTTGAGGTCTGGTGGGTCGGTTGATAAGCTGAATAAAATCGAATGAGTTTAGTAAATCTAGATAAGCGGCTGTTGAATTTGTAGTGTCTAAGAGGTCTATGTTTATGTCTCCTATTAAGATTAGTGTAGTATTTTTATGTGAATTTATAATATTAGTGATTGTTGTATATAGTTCTTCAATAAATTTAATTAAGTTGCCACTAGGGGATCTGTATATAGATATAATTCCGTAATTTATATTTTTGTATGTTATTAGAGTAAGCATGCAATTTGCGTTTGTTATTGTAATTTCGGTACTTGATTGGTTTATTTCATTTTTGATGAAAATAAGTATACCATCGCTTCTACGCACATTGTTAATTGAGGCTACTATCTGATAATTTTTAAAAGGTATAAATTTAGTATTAAAGTTATCGCTTATCCATGATTCGGTTGTTATTATGATATGATTATTATTATTTAGAGCAGCACTAAGGCATTCAAGATCAGATATGTGTTTTATAATACTTCTAATATTAACGTGCATAATATTTAGACCTGAATTATCAGAGAAAAGATTTGAGTTTGCTTCTTGAATAGTTAATAAGGGCACAGTTTCTTTTGTAGTTATATTATTTATTGTATTTAATGGATTCATAGAAAAATAGGAACTTAATTAAAAAATATATACTAGAAAAGTTGAGAAAAAAAAATAAATACATATTAGTGACTTACATTTTTTCAAGGTCACTAAAGGTTCTGATGCGCATTGTTTTTGAGTTTTCGTCTTTTCTTGTAAGGATTTCTGCATTGGATATCCAAGTGAATTTATATTTTTTGTCTTTGGCGGCTGCTCTTGTCTTGGCGAAAAGTATTCTTTTGTCTTTCGTGAGGTGTTCATTTATAAATATTTTATTTTCAGTAGGCCAGTTATTGACTAACATATTAGCGTTAAGTTTTTCATTTTTTGATTTGCGTATAAGTTGACTTCTTATTTCCTTTGATTCTAGCTTAGCAATAATTAAATTTGACTTGGACTTTTCTGCAGTAATTCTTCTAGCTTCTATGACGGGAATAACGATATTCATTTTTTTTCCTATTTCTTTGACTATACTTATGCAGTTCTCGTTTTCAGTTTTTGGTATGCCTATTATTTCAATGCTGGCCCCAAGATTTTGTTGTTCGAGAATGTCAATTTTTTGTCTAATTTCACTTATCTCTTTGGATAATATGGTATTTTCTTTTTTAATTTGTTCGTTTTCTATTTTGACTAATTTTATTTCATTAAATATAGATTCGATTTTCTTATTAAACTCATCGAATTGTTGACTCATAAAGCTTACCGATTTTATTAGGTCTTCAATCTTGTCTTCCAATAAGTTGGATGGTTCAGTGGAGGTTGCGGGGCTTTTGAAAGTATTGCAGGTAGTACATGTAAAACGCTTTTTAGTATTGTTTGTCATTTTTCTGAAGGCTGTTTCGGAAATTCCATTGCAATGAAAGTGGATTTGGATTTTACATAAACTGCATTGAAGTACGTCTTCAAGGTGAGTTATATGTTTATTACATTTTATACATTTACTGGACATTGTAAAGGTAGGTAGAAAAACGATATTAGATTAGAGATAAAGTTTATTAGTGAGATATAGAAGTAGGTAATAAGATAATAGAGCGATGTTAACGCATTGACGACCGCACGGTACGGCTGACTGAGCAAGATTGATTCAAAATACAGTCATAAACTCATAACTATTATGATATGTTTAGGGTTATGACTTATGAGTATGAAATATTTTACACAGTTTTCACTTAAATAATATTTCAAACTTAGAAACATTAAAAAATATATTTCTTTAAACATTTTTTTGTTTTTGGTTTTTTTTTTTTTTGGTAAAATAAAATCATCGCTATAAGGTCATACTGATTTCATACCTGTTAAGTGATTATTAATATTTATTTAATATAAGATAGATAATTAGTATGTAATTAGTATGTTATTTGTATAATGCGTACAATGTACCTAGTAAATATTTCAATAGTAGATATTTATCATTAAAATTTTAACTAAGTAGATATGTCTACTGTACTTTCTACTATAGTTTTACATTAAAATATGTTTTTTTTTTAATCTTTCATTAATAAACAATATTTCAAAAAAATTAATTTCATTATACTTTGAATCCTAGATATATTTAGTATAAGCAAATATGAGAAGCAATACATTCGATAGATCTTACAACAGATGACTGGAGTCCTATGAAGTCTAAGTCTTGAAATCGACTGTTATCGAGGGCTATTCATTATTATTTGACACATATTATTTGGCTAAAACCCGATGTTATATTCATTAACTCAAAGCATAATAGATATAAATTTAGCGTACAGTCAAATTTCATCGACTTGCACAAATCACTCACAACTATTAGTTTCTTATAATAATAAATTGTAAGCGTTTTGTCCTTTTTAATATTTTCTGTTTTTTGAAACGTGTCAATGTATATTGTGTTTCGGTTGAATATTTTTCCAGAAGTTTATTGTTATTGAAATGATCAAAGGTGCAGGACGTGTATATCATGAGAAATATCACGCTAGAAGTCATCATAAAATCGTGCAATTAAATAGTAGTACAATATAGTACAATGATGTTATGATGGCGATACGCCGATACCGTACGTATAATTTATTTGTTTTATAAATAATTGATCGTAATAATAATTCATGTTTTTAATTATTTTTTTTTTTTTATTAATTATCCAGCGGAAACTTAGGCCATTGGGAGGGGGTGGTATACTGTAGGTTTTGGAACGGTAGGTGTGTTACACGTGGGTGTATATTTGGCAGAATTTCGAATAGGGCACCCGTAGGTTTCTGCCATGCCCCGGAGTGGGGGATGGCAGCAATTGTTCTCCGGACACCGTGACTTGCCCGGAGAAAAATCCCGCCCGGTGGTCGAGAATTGAAGCCGCGACCTGCAGCGCCGCAGCCGACGCGTTAGACGGCCGTTCGGCCACCTCGTCCCCCTTTTAATTATTAATATGATACATAAATCTTGGGAAATAAGTAATTGACGGAGAATAATAATAAGCAGTTGAGACGTCCTCCGATCCAAAATGACAAAGATCAATGAGTGAAAACGAATTTTTGATACGGTTTTCTAGTGTCAAATAAATATTATACACACGTCGTAGCATAATCGATGTTGGGCCATTGAAAAAAAAAATAAGAAAAAAAAACCCGGACCTATAATTTAGTTAAAACCGGATAAATGGGTAGATTATAATACCGTCTGTTTAGGGTTTAATACCTCCTACCCCGTATGAGCGCACCCAGATTGTAAGTATAATAATTATATATAATATATATGTATGCATGCATAGATATTTTTAATAACAATAATAATATAAAGATTTATTTTTCCAATTGTGCTATTATATGGGAGGAGGTTGGAGTTATGCGGCTATTATTATTCAACGGATTCCGTGTACGAGCATTATACATATTGTTTAAATTACTATGTCTACGATAATATATACAATAATATATACAATAATAATAATATATCATACACACATATATATATTTATTATATGTAGGACATAGGTATATAAAAGTATGGGGAAACCGATCATTAATACAAATGCTTGGGAACCAAAGACGGTGGAGGAATATATACAATACTATAATATTATATGGGTACCTTGCATGTGTATACCCATGGCGATGGATCGATGTGCATGAGTAAGTCGTTCTATCATAATAAATAAGAGCGTGTGTAGGATATAGTATTTACACACTCACCCATATATGTATATGAACTGGGCATGTGTACGTAATATATTATGGTGTGTGTGCTTAAGCGACGGCTTAAATTATACATATTATATAAAAAAAAATTCGAAGTTTCGCATAGAATATTTAGGTACTGGCGAATAGCGATCAGTAACCCCATCGCGGTACAATAATTCATGTATTTGTTTTTGGATGGTTAATTATTTAGTTTCTAGGACAACAAAAAAACAACTGTTGTAGGAATATCCGTGGCGACAGTGGCACTGCTCTAATGCAATAGAAAATAATAATATAATTTGTATCCGCCATAGTGATACAATTTATAAAGAAAATCGTTAAATAGATTTCAGTTATGTACACGTAACATGTAGGTTACACAATCTTTGTGTATGAATATAGTATAAACAACACATCAGTGGCGCAAACAGGGGGGTCCCGGGCCTGGACACCCCCACCCTCCTTAAAAAGTTCTAGTTGCTCCACTGAAACACATGTGTACATTATACGCAATATATCCCGAGGTATATAGTTGTCCTTAGAGTAATAATATATTTATAACTAACCAAGGGCTTTAATGGACAAGACACCCGCGAGTGGCACAAGTATTTACTTTTTTTTTAGTACATAATCCGAAGTAGAATTTTGATTTATAAACATTTTATTTCAGACGAAAAGGTATTCAATTAGTTATACCTGGTATTGAATGTTTCGATGAACCAGAGTGGCGCAAGGGTACTTCCTAAAATGTTGGTCCGCTACTCTAACAAACTTTAGCACCGTGTTTCTTGACCAAATATAGATCATAATATCATAATATGGTTTGCAATTCCTTGGGAATTCTTGATTAATTTATGATAGTGTATTAGATAAGAAAATCGCATAGATAGCAGATTGTGAACCAATTTTTGCAGAAGTTGTAATAAATTACATTAAAAACAAGAATAAAAACAAATATTTTATCTCCCAAAAATGTAAAAGCGAGAATTCAATTTTATATTCAGAATTTTATTTGTGAGATCTTTCAATTAACATTTAACGAAAAGTCTCGAGACCGAAAACTTCACTAATTTCGCTTAAGTCTTTATCTTTTTATCTTTAATAATAATGCACTTTTAAAATTTAAAAACATTTTGATTTGAAATCATAAATTTTTATATAAGTTATAGGTAATTATGATTTATGATTTAAATATTAAGAATAATTAATTTTAATTTTTAACTTTTAAGTGCATTTCTATATTACTCGTTACTATTATAAAAAAATAAAAACAAAAATATCAAAGACGTTAATCAAAAACAATATGGAAAAATAACGTTTTTAATAACGTTAATCAAACCAATATAGAAAAATAATGTTTTTAAAAACGTTAATCAAAAACTTAATAATCAATAAACAATAAATAATGCATATCTTATAAGACACAATATTATATGATTTAATCTATCTATATATATAAAACTGAAATCAAGCAAAAGAGGAAATCTTTGTTACAGTTTGGCTTCGAAACTTCTTATCCAATTGTCATGCAGTTTTTTTTAAATGAAAGAGGATATCACGGAGCAGGTTTTAGGCATAAATAAAGTCCGATGATGTTAGTCAATAATTAGTTATCTATACATATAAAATCCAAATACCACTGACTCACTGATCGCTGTATCTCAAAAACTACTCAACGTATACGAACTTGAAATTTGGAATAGCGGTTCTTCTCATATTTTCGCCGAGCAATAAGAAAGGATTTGATAAAATTCGAATTTTAAATAGGTGCTCAAATAGGGACATTGAGATTCACGATGGAAATTGGAAATTTTATTTTTATTTATTAATAGTTTCCATTGGTTACAGTCTACATTAGAATTGGCATTTATTTATTGGTTGCCATTGGTTATTCGGGCAGATCAGGTACAAGCTTGCATCGAATCGAATTATTGAACATTGCCTACCAGGGTGGTTGAGTTGCACTTACAGCAGCAAGTTACACCCAAAAGGAGTTCAACAATCATAATTTTTTTAAATGATTTTTTACGAGCAACCAAATTTGTTATATTAATCCACCGTATTATATCAAAATAAACTTGGTATAAATTTGATATTTTAGAGTTAAATCATACACTTCCGTACAAACAGCACGGGGTCCGCGGCCTACCTGATAATGTACTACTACGATTTAGAAATTTTATTCTGGGCAACGAAAAGATAAGATAAATTTTGAACACCATACACAGAATATTGAATAACGAATTGAACAAAGTTTGAGTCATATTGAGTTGATACATTTAACTGGCGACGAAGTGCACGGGATCAGCTAGTATCAAATAAAGGAAGAAGACAAGATTCTAGTCCAAATACATGTGTGGAGGAAAATGGAAAGTACCTTTATTTTATTGAGGATAAAGAACAGTAAAGGAAAACGTTATTTCATTTTGGAGGGAAATGCTACTGCCAAAATATAATACACATAATATTATAAAAATTTATTAGAAAATTATGATATAAAATATAATAATTTACAAACAATTTTTAATTAGATGTATATAATTATTTCAATACAAACCTTAAATAAATTGTTTTATTCGTTTTATTCGTTTTTTTTTTTTTTTTTAAACATGTAACATCCAACTAAATCACCATTTATTTCTGTATAAATAATATTAAATTTGGATGGTCCATAAAAAAATGTATTTCAGTAAATATTCATTTGATGGATAGTTCATAACCTTTAATAGCTTGGTGGTATATATTATATACTATTTGGCATATAATATCGATTACACGTAACTATTGAGGACATACAATTATAAGTATATTATTGTAAAATATTATGTACAAGGCACAAGATCATTCCTTAAGTATATGCTCATGGCACACCCACGTGTTGTCCATTAATAATTTATATATTCAAATTCAAATTTTTATATGACATTGTGTCATCAATATTAGTTAAGTAATTACAATTATTTAAAAATAATATGTTATTATTTAAGGTGCGTAATATTATTGATAATAAAATATACTATAGAATGCTCACTGGATGGTTTTTCGGTGGCAGGAAACATTACGAACATCCGTCCAGTAGGCTTTTACAGTATTTCTAATCAATTGTAATATCAATCACATTGAGTGACTGATTGCAGCCACCTTCAAGTCAAGTCGCCATAATTGTTATTGTTATATCATACAATAGTTATGATAAATATTATGTGTATAATCATATATAATATCAGTCATAAATTTTTTTTTAGACACAATTGATTATATACATTTCAAAATAAAATATTATAAAGCGCAAGATCTATTAAAATAAACTGTTATTTAGCTTCCGTTATTTAATGTTTACATAGCCCTCAACAGCAATAACAACTAAATTTTCAAAATAACCAAATTTTTTAACTAAATTGAGAAATTCGAGCATCCAATAAGGCCACTTGGTCCTCCAAAATGTCACTCTTGTCAAATGTATGGACATACATTCAATTATTGTTTCCAACCTCCGCGTTGCGTGAAATGTGGGAAGCCACCTCACCGAAGATTGTACCAAAACACGGGTAGAATCCGTTAAATGCGCCAATTGTGACGGTAACCACACTGCCAAATACAAAGGTTGTCAAATTTTTAAAGATTTGTTAAAGCGTACTATTCACAAAGACAAAGTCACTTTCAAAGTTGATGAACCTAAAAATCACCCCATCCCACTAACTGCTGAACCTGTTGCACCACAAATCTTCAACGTCCTCAGTTACAACTCAAATCGAAAACCGACATCTTATGCCAAGGCCACAGCCAACTGATCATCAGTCAATCAACCTCTTCACGTCATCAACACATTTATAGAATATTTAAAATGTATTTTAAACTCTCTTCTATTGGCTCTAAATTCCGTAATTAACAAAATTACACTTCCCATTTCGTCCACTCCATAATATTCTCCTCCTTATCACTTTTATATATGATATACATTTTTTCTTTCTTTTTGGAATTGTTGAGATATAATAATTTATAAATTAAAGTATCATAAATAAAAAAAAAAAACATCCGTCCAGTGAGCAATCTATATTATTTCTAATCAGTGGTAATAATCACGTTGCGTGACTGATCATGTTGCAGCCTTGTAATAATACATAGTATCAGTCATATTTTTTTTAGGCACAATTGATTATATACATTTCAAAATAAAATATTATAAAGCGCAAGCTCTATTAAAATAAACTGTGACCTAGCTGTTGAATATAATGTTTATATAAGAATCGCATAAATACTGTTAACTCTATCATAATACTGTCATTCGTTTTTGAACATTTATTACATTTTCAGATCGTAATTAAAACTAAAGAACTATGAAGTACTTTTTTATACTTTTAGCAGAATTTATGATTCTTGTCAATTCTGGATTACAAGATTTCAAGTTTCGGCCGAATTTGCCATTAGTAAGTAAAACTTGATTAATAAATAAAATGTATTTTCAACTCGTATTATACCAAGTCAATCTAAACTTCTGAAAAAAACAAATATCTTGGAATAACTTTATAATTAGATCTTCTATGTGTCTATTAGATTTAAGTATCTGTTTTAAGCAAATAGTCCGTATAACATATAATTTACTATTTTTCTCAAAAGTATCAAATTCTAACATAATTTGACCCATTATTGTCATTTTTATACAAAATGCCTTGCTTATGAATGCAGTAGTTACCCGCCATATCTGTAGGTGACTTTATTCTAAGACATATTATCTTATATTTGATATATTTCTTTGTAAATACATTCATAGCTATGCTTATATTAAATAATAAATATTTAGTGCTTTTGCATAAAATATAATTGAAAGAATTCTTGATATTTGAAACTATATTCAGTGCCAGTGTTACAATTATTTGTGAACTCAAAATGTGAAGATTGTAAGCTAATTCCCTGCTTGAGTTTTCTACAAAAACTTTAGTTCTACCCTCGAAAGAATTAGAATTATACATAACTAACAATAATATTTATGGGGAAATTGAGTGATGATGGAAAATACAATAGCTGTTGAAGTCATAGGCCACAGCCGCTAACAGTTAATATCAGATATCTGGTTCTTTAACATTTTTAAAATACATAATATAATATATTGTATACGTTATGTTTAATTTTGAGTAAATCATAATATACGTGGGTGTATTTAATTGAACATTTTTTTGAACTACTGTCGACAAGCAAATCAAGCTGGAGCAATACATTTTATTTATAGGTACAAATTGTACAATCTAATAATGTTATAAAATGTATCTTTGAACACAATTCGTCTATTATTAATATTATATTTTGTTTATCGAAAGTAATATCATCGGAAATTTCGGGAGCTTTTAGAAAAATAGGAATCTTCCTAAACTAATTTGAAAAAACATTAGGAAAAAGATATGAAAATAGGAATTTAAATAAAACTTTTAATCATTGAATTGAAAATGTTAAACTGATTTCAGGGAGAATATCGATTATATTTCAACTCTATTCAACAATGTAATCAGAAATGCTCTATTCATCAAAATTTTTATTTATTCAAGACATCTAGCACAAAAGTCAAACTAAGAGGAAATATGTCGTCAATTAATAAGTCATTTGATGATACTTTATGGGTATGTTAATAAAATAAAATTGTTATTTGATATACAAACAATTATAGTTATTAAATTGGCATTGCAGATTTATAAATAATATAATATAATATTTTCATATGCGATCATACAAATATTTATGATTTATAATATGTAAATTTATACGATTTTAAATAAAATACAATGATTATAAACATAAGTCAAGACATCGGAACAAGCCTAGGTCCAAACCCCGAAAATGAAGCCAACACAATAACATTTTTCAAAACAACTATTTTTTTTGTTCTTTATTTTGTCTCTGTTTGTCAAAAATATGTAACGCTAAAGGCCTCTGTTGTCGAAGTGGAAATATTACTGTGTAAATTTCAAGATCAATAATGAAAAAAAAAAAAAATGATTATAACATTTTGAATGACTTAAGGATGACTTAACATTTTAATGTTTATTAGTTATTACAATTTATTCACTACCTAGTTTTTTTTATTAACTGGTTGTAATACAATATATAGATAAATACATATTTTGTTATAATGTTATAGTTTCATGGTTCTATGTCAGTAAAAGATAAAATTGGTACCTGGCAAAATAATGCGTATGTTTATAGTTCACCCCATGCTTACAAAACTGTTAAAAATCTTCTTGGAGGTGAATTTCATGTTTTTTTAAATAGCTTTGGACTCAATGACACAAAACAACATATAATACCAGCGGTAAGAAGTTTTTTTTTTTTAAATTTTATTAATTTATTATATGAACATAATAAAATAAATATTTTTAGGGAACATATATCACCAAAGGTTATGATTTATCGAACTATCCATCAAATACAAATTTGCCAAAACAAATTTTTTATGGAACTTACAAATATAATATTAATTATACTGAAAAAAATGGCGATCTTGTTGCATGTTATATGTTTGTCCTTGACGTAAAGCGGCCATGGGAATTATAATGAATGTGTTAATAGTGTACGTAGTTTTTTTGAACTTAATGTTTAAAATTAAAAAAATTGATTTTATTAAATGGTTGTATTATTTACCTAGTTTAAAATTGTTATTACAGTTATATCATATTTTAATAAAAAAATAATTATAACCGTAAATTCCATACGCCTATATATAGGTCAACATGAGACAAAATAATTTTAAAACGTTATGGTGTATAGAAAATCCCGGTATAGATTTTGAGTGTCTTACTCACATTATCTTTTACTGATTCTCTTATTATATTTGTAATAGTATGTTCTTCGCATCTGAATTATGTCACTTGGCATACTATTCCTATTCCTGCATCTATTTAATTATTAACTATCATGCTTGATGTTCCTTCTTATTTTGTACACTTCTTCTTAGATTGTATTGAACCGTGGTTTCTTTATTCAGCGTGTTGCATCCCCTGTATTTTTACTTGTCGTTTTTCTGGGAGTATATTGAACATATTTTTTTAATAAAATATTCCACGTTTCTTAATCTTGCTATTTTTACAGTGGAGTTCTCGGTCTCTTGACTTTTCGTTAAATGTTAATTGAAAGATCTCACAAATAAAATTCTGAATATAAAATTGAATTCTCGCTTTTACATTTTTGGGAGATAAAATATTTGTTTTTATTCTTGTTTTTAATGTAATTTATTACAACTTCTGCAAAAAGTTTATTTTAATAGATCTTGCGCTTTATAATATTTTATTTTGAAATGTATATAATCAATTGTGTCTAAAAAAAAATTTATGACTGATATTATATATGATTATACACATAATATTTATCATAACTATTGTATGATATAACAATAACAATTATGGCGACTTGACTTGAAGGTGGCTGCAATCAGTCACTCAATGTGATTGATATTACAATTGATTAGAAATACTGTAAAAGCCTACTGGACGGATGTTCGTAATGTTTCCTGCCACCGAAAAACCATCCAGTGAGCATTCTATAGTATATTTTATTATCAATAATATTACGCACCTTAAATAATAACATATTATTTTTAAATAATTGTAATTACTTAACTAATATTGATGACACAATGTCATATAAAAATTTGAATTTGAATATATAAATTATTAATGGACAACACGTGGGTGTGCCATGAGCATATACTTAAGGAATGATCTTGTGCCTTGTACATAATATTTTACAATAATATACTTATAATTGTATGTCCTCAATAGTTACGTGTAATCGATATTATATGCCAAATAGTATATAATATATACCACCAAGCTATTAAAGGTTATGAACTATCCATCAAATGAATATTTACTGAAATACATTTTTTTATGGACCATCCAAATTTAATATTATTTATACAGAAATAAATGGTGATTTAGTTGGATGTTACATGTTTAAAAAAAAAAAAAAAAACGAATAAAACGAATAAAACAATTTATTTAAGGTTTGTATTGAAATAATTATATACATCTAATTAAAAATTGTTTGTAAATTATTATATTTTATATCATAATTTTCTAATAAATTTTTATAATATTATGTGTATTATATTTTGGCAGTAGCATTTCCCTCCAAAATGAAATAACGTTTTCCTTTACTGTTCTTTATCCTCAATAAAATAAAGGTACTTTCCATTTTCCTCCACACATGTATTTGGACTAGAATCTTGTCTTCTTCCTTTATTTGATACTAGCTGATCCCGTGCACTTCGTCGCCAGTTAAATGTATCAACTCAATATGACTCAAACTTTGTTCAATTCGTTATTCAATATTCTGTGTATGGTGTTCAAAATTTATCTTATCTTTTCGTTGCCCAGAATAAAATTTCTAAATCGTAGTAGTACATTATCAGGTAGGCCGCGGACCCCGTGCTGTTTGTACGGAAGTGTATGATTTAACTCTAAAATATCAAATTTATACCAAGTTTATTTTGATATAATACGGTGGATTAATATAACAAATTTGGTTGCTCGTAAAAAATCATTTAAAAAAATTATGATTGTTGAACTCCTTTTGGGTGTAACTTGCTGCTGTAAGTGCAACTCAACCACCCTGGTAGGCAATGTTCAATAATTCGATTCGATGCAAGCTTGTACCTGATCTGCCCGAATAACCAATGGCAACCAATAAATAAATGCCAATTCTAATGTAGACTGTAACCAATGGAAACTATTAATAAATAAAAATAAAATTTCCAATTTCCATCGTGAATCTCAATGTCCCTATTTGAGCACCTATTTAAAATTCGAATTTTATCAAATCCTTTCTTATTGCTCGGCGAAAATATGAGAAGAACCGCTATTCCAAATTTCAAGTTCGTATACGTTGAGTAGTTTTTGAGATACAGCGATCAGTGAGTCAGTGGTATTTGGATTTTATATGTATAGATAACTAATTATTGACTAACATCATCGGACTTTATTTATGCCTAAAACCTGCTCCGTGATATCCTCTTTCATTTAAAAAAAACTGCATGACAATTGGATAAGAAGTTTCGAAGCCAAACTGTAACAAAGATTTCCTCTTTTGCTTGATTTCAGTTTTATATATATAGATAGATTAAATCATATAATATTGTGTCTTATAAGATATGCATTATTTATTGTTTATTGATTATTAAGTTTTTGATTAACGTTTTTAAAAACATTATTTTTCTATATTGGTTTGATTAACGTTATTAAAAACGTTATTTTTCCATATTGTTTTTGATTAACGTCTTTGATATTTTTGTTTTTATTTTTTTATAATAGTAACGAGTAATATAGAAATGCACTTAAAAGTTAAAAATTAAAATTAATTATTCTTAATATTTAAATCATAAATCATAATTACCTATAACTTATATAAAAATTTATGATTTCAAATCAAAATGTTTTTAAATTTTAAAAGTGCATTATTATTAAAGATAAAAAGATAAAGACTTAAGCGAAATTAGTGAAGTTTTCGGTCTCGAGACTTTTCGTTAAATGTTAATTGAAAGATCTCACAAATAAAATTCTGAATATAAAATTGAATTCTCGCTTTTACATTTTTGGGAGATAAAATATTTGTTTTTATTCTTGTTTTTAATGTAATTTATTACAACTTCTGCAAAAATTGGTTCACAATCTGCTATCTATGCGATTTTCTTATCTAATACACTATCATAAATTAATCAAGAATTCCCAAGGAATTGCAAACCATATTATGATATTATGATCTATATTTGGTCAAGAAACACGGTGCTAAAGTTTGTTAGAGTAGCGGACCAACATTTTAGGAAGTACCCTTGCGCCACTCTGGTTCATCGAAACATTCAATACCAGGTATAACTAATTGAATACCTTTTCGTCTGAAATAAAATGTTTATAAATCAAAATTCTACTTCGGATTATGTACTAAAAAAAAAGTAAATACTTGTGCCACTCGCGGGTGTCTTGTCCATTAAAGCCCTTGGTTAGTTATAAATATATTATTACTCTAAGGACAACTATATACCTCGGGATATATTGCGTATAATGTACACATGTGTTTCAGTGGAGCAACTAGAACTTTTTAAGGAGGGTGGGGGTGTCCAGGCCCGGGACCCCCCTGTTTGCGCCACTGATGTGTTGTTTATACTATATTCATACACAAAGATTGTGTAACCTACATGTTACGTGTACATAACTGAAATCTATTTAACGATTTTCTTTATAAATTGTATCACTATGGCGGATACAAATTATATTATTATTTTCTATTGCATTAGAGCAGTGCCACTGTCGCCACGGATATTCCTACAACAGTTGTTTTTTTGTTGTCCTAGAAACTAAATAATTAACCATCCAAAAACAAATACATGAATTATTGTACCGCGATGGGGTTACTGATCGCTATTCGCCAGTACCTAAATATTCTATGCGAAACTTCGAATTTTTTTTTATATAATATGTAATTTAAGCCGTCGCTTAACTCTTTGAGGGGCGAAAATTTCCTTTAGAAAAAAGACCCATGTGGGCAATATGTCTCTTTACCATAACATTTAGTACGTATATCAAAATATTGATAATGATAATAAATGATGAAAAACGCAAGAAATGATATCAGACCAGCGGCAGTGATATTGTTTGATGCATGTATAAGATGATAATAAGGTGATTGGTATGCTGACCATCATCAAAAAAATATTTAAAATAATTTTAAAAGTGGTTAAAATAGTAACCACCGCACCTCAACGGTAAAAAAAAAAGTGGTTAGCATACTAACCACGGCCCCTCAAAGAGTTAAGCACACACACCATAATATATTACGTACACATGCCCAGTTCATATACATATATGGGTGAGTGTGTAAATACTATATACTACACACGCTCTTATATATTATGATAGAACGACTTACTCATGCACATCGATCCATCGCCATGGGTATACACATGCAAGGTACCCATATAATATTATAATATTGTATATATTCCTCCACCGTCTTTGGTTCCCAAGCATTTGTAGTAATGATATTATAATATATAATATAATAAATATTATATTATATATTATTTAATGTATTCAGATATAAAATAAGACTTTTATGGATTGAATGCTTGTTTAGAACAAAATAACACATTATTGTACTTTCGATATTATTTAAAATATGATTTTTTTGCTTTTTTTTTACAAATCGTTGGGGTAGGTCTTATTAAATTTAAATATGTAAATGTACAAACTATAGACAACACAATATTATATAAATGAAGCAAAACAAGGTTTCTAAAATGATGTACCTTATATGTAACTAATCTTTTTAATTTAAAATAAATTAATTTTGTTATTTATAGTTAAAATAATGAATTCATAAATACTTTCTTGATACTTAGTTAAAATAATTATATTTTGTGTGGTGGGTGTGTGGGCCTGTGCCAGAGTAAGTTAATGTGTGCCCGAATCACTCCGACCTCCTATATTGGCTTTGCGCGCCTTGCTCTCAACATTGTTTTTCCGATATAAATCTAAGAACATCAATGGAACATCTGGTTTGCATTATTTTGTTTGTAGGTTTATTCATCTTCGAAATGTCTAATATTTTTACAAGATTCATAGGTAAATAATTTAGTGTTATATTGAAGCTGTAAGGATTGGTTTTAATAGTTTAATAGTCACTGAACAAAACCCATTTTCACAATAATTAAACTCAATACATAATTAATAAAAAATCACCTCAAACAACAAACGTTCTCGATGAAAATCAAGACGTCACTAAAAACAGAATATTATTCGGAACTGATTTGTTATAACATTAATATAACAAATCATACAATTGTTTGAAATACGATTAGTAATTACAGACTCTTAATATACATATAACTAAAACTATTATTCCACAATAAGGTTATAATTAGATGTATATTTTTATGCACTTTATTAATGACAAAAACTAACTTGCTAATAAGAAGTACTAATACAAAAATAATATAAAGGAGTTATTTAGTCAGTACAATATTTGGTCATTTTAATATTCGTGTTCTAAAGTTGTTTGGTGATTATCTACGTGTAATAATAATAATATAAATATAAAATAATATGTCGACCGATCAGTACCTCAAATGTTCGGCAATCTACACTACCATACACCATCAGTACCTAAAATCATGTAGGTGCGAATGACGTAAAATAATAATAAATTATACTTATATAAAATGTAAACTATACATCCTGGTACCCAGGCTACCGAAATTTCCTGATTTCAGTAACCACATGACATAGGTACTGTATCTCATTTTTAAAAAAGTGATTCAACCATGCGGTGTAAGCGGAGTGGGTATAGAATACTATTGCGCGCGAACCTTATTGGTTTACCTTGCGCTTATTAAACACTAAAATACGATGTCACCATTGTACAAAGTTGCTAAATTTAATAACACAACAATATAAATTCTAAGATAAATGTCATATTTATACTCATCTTTTATTGTAATGTTGAATTTTATATCTATTCATTATACATACATGCACTGCAATTATTGCACTCAAACGACAGTAGTTAAGTTACCAACTAATTTCACTGTATCAGTAATTATATAATTTAATTTTTCTAAACAAGCCTGGAATCTATAAAGGTCTTATTTAATATCTGTGTACATAAAGTAATATTGGTGATTACTGAATATGAAAATTTTTGATTTTGATCCAATGTTTAAATTAAATGTTTCTACTTACCTGGAATACAGATCACTAATGTTTGGCAAAAGAAAAATTTAAAAATTGTAATTTTTTCCATGAGGGGGGCTTGGAAAATGCTCAAAAAGGAAAAACGATTTTTCCGAGTACAACGGCTGTCACACAAATTCTGGTTATAGTCACACAAATGGCGCACCAATGTTTAATAAAAGAAAAAATTTAAAAATGTAATTTTTCCATGATGGGGGTTGAGCTGGGGAACATATCTCCAGCCCCCATTATGTATTTTGGAATTTAATGGTTAAACCAGTATCGCACAAATTCTGAAAGTTGTCACACAAATTCACACTAATGCAGGCACACTAATATATTTTAAAAAATTGTATTTGGTGGGGCTGGTGAAATGTACGTAAAGTTAAATATACATTTACCTGATTTTATAATTTTATAATTTATTACAATTTTGGTAAATAAATAATAACTATTATTATTACCTAGATATATTTCAATCTTTGTAGTGCATCTCATATACTTAATAACCGTTCTAATATTTTTATAATCAAAGTCTATATAATATAAAGAGGTATACCTAGGTCCTAGGTATATTGTATATTATAAATCATAAATATCATTTAATATATTAAAATGTTTTAGATTCTAAGCGGGGACAATGGATGTATTAATTTTGCAAAGATGTGTTTTTAATTTTTTAGATTCTGAGCGGAGCGATGAATGTATTGGTTTTACAATGATGTATGTTTTTATTTATATTTTTATATTTTTGTGTCTGTCATCACGTTTTAGGACAGTAAAAGTGCTTGGATTTTCTTCATCAGTAGCTTTTCTGATAGGAAAGTGAATCTAGTTGGTACTTTGGGGGGTTAAAGTATAAATTTCCCAGTAGTTTTCACAAGCGCCGGGAAAAACAACATAAAAATTAAGGAAAAACGGGAATTTTTACGCAAAATTGGTTTTCCAAAAAATCGATTTTGGTTATTGGTGTAACTCTAAAACAAATGAACGTATATACATGAAATTTTCACTGACTGTTAATATTTGCATTTTCTATACTCGATGACATTTTCAAAATATTTTGATTTATTTTGAACTGTTTAGGGACATTTTAATTTTCCATTTTTTTTTTAGTTTTTTTTCTAAAAATATCAATAAAATTTTATTTGTTGGTTGCGAAAGCTTGAAAATTTAATAGAATGCTCCTAATATGTTGTTTCAAAGACAGATGAAAAATATTAAAAATCCTTAGTCACAATTTTTTTTTATATGCATTTAAAGTTCAAAAATTGACAAAATATGGAAAATTCACGAAAATTAGCAAATTATTTTGAGTTAAGAATTCGCAAAAATTTTTCTTTTTAAATCTAAGATTTGAAAATGAAACACAAGATTCCTTATAAGATTATCTACCTTTATCAATAAAAAAATCTCTACCGGACAGTCAAATTAAATTTTTATGAGCGTTTGAAATTCAAATTTTTACAACATTGGATTTTCACTCGATTTCTCATGTAGCGATTTCCTTATTTTGTTGTAATTCAAAAACGAATAACTGTAGATACATGAAAATTTCACTGAATGTTTATATTAGCATTTCCTATACACCATACAATTTTGAAAATATTTTGACTCTTTTTGAGCTGTTTATGGACATTTACAGCTTTCAATTTTTTTTAGTTTTTTTTTCTATAAATATCAATAAAGTTTTATCTGTTGGGCCAAAAAGTGTAAACATTTAATAAAAGGCTCCTGATATATTGTTACAATATCAGTTGAAAAATATTAAAAATACATAGGCACAATTTTTTTTTATAAGCATTTAAACATCGAATTTTGACAGAATTTTTTAAAATCTCGAAATTTATTAATCATTGTAATTAATAAGTTATAAAATGTTCAGTTTTTATAGCTAAGGATTGAAAATTTAAAACAAGATTCCACGTAAGTAGTTAATTATCTTACCGAAAAATCTAAAAAATATACAATCACAGTTTATTTTTATAGTCATTTTATGTTCAAATTTGGACGAAATTTCATATTAAAAAACCTAGTTATTTTGTTGTGATTATATAATACTATTCGTGGGTACGGGGTACCTACTTGAAACTTCTAAAGTGTATTATTATATATCGATGATAGTATCAGGGTTTGTTATTGATGTTGATGTATAACGTGTTATAAGTACCTAATGGATATTGTGATAATGTGATATGATTAATTTAGAATTTATTATAGGTCAATTTTTTTTTAATACCATAGATTTGTATATAATTTATCTTAAACCTAGACTGACATACCGTCTTCGCTCAGAATCGTTTTTCTTATACAATGATATTATATCATTGAATTCAAATTTAATAGCATCCATGACACAGTGACCCACTTGTAACCTACTGTACAGCAGAGCGACATCCACTTACCCACCTTTTTTTTTATTTGTGTGTCAGTGTAGTTACCGATAACTATGTAGTCAAAACAATGCATATATTATTAAATTCAGTATTTTTTATGGTGAGGCAGGAAATCTATTTGGTGAATTCAAGAAGTCAACATTTAAAATTCCCAGTAGTTTTTGTAAGCGTCAGGAAAAAATAATTATAAAATGACGGTACATTTTAAGCAAGACCACTTTTTGACAAAATCGTTTTTACTCCGTTGAACAACTTGAAAATTGAATGAATGATACATCATAAGTTGTTTTAAGTATAATTTAAAAAAAAAATTAACGTAAATTCAAAAATTGTTTTTTATGAGCGTCTAAATTTATACTTCATATTTTATTTTTATCCAACAATACACGATAAGCATATTTTGTTGTTCATTATTATTATTTTTGTTTTACATTGAATTATCATCGTATTTTTTTTTTTACCATCGAAATTTCTTGTTGCATTTATTTTACAACACAAGACTGTAATATTTTCCTAGGTTCCTACACATTTTTCATTCTCATCATATTATACAGTCCACTATCATCGTACGGCTAGTGCCCGTACATCGCCGGGCCAGTAACAGTATACAGTACACATAGAAATTTGGTGTTGAATTTACAATAATACGTGTCATTATAGAATACATTTGTGTATAGATTTCCAGTTGGAGTAAGCTTGGTGTTGAAATACTACTAGCAAACAGTTGAACATAATTTAGTATACCAAACACTTATTTGATGTTGGCTTGGCACTAGTTATTGTTTGTATCACATTATAAATATTTCAAAAAATGCAAAATGTATTCCTGTGGGCTTCGGTTTTGATCTGCATCCAGGTCATCCATTGTGGGATTCCTTACCTAACGCCCTAACCTACCGAGCCTCTACCTTTTTTTTTTTTTTTTTTTGGTTTGCACCGAGGACCAGGAGGGAACTACGTTAGTAATACTTCCTCCAGGCCCCCATCGTTTATTTATAAACCATACATAATTAAATAATGACATCGCTTGCAGGGACAATCCCCCTGCTTACGATGTCTACAATATACCATACAACAGAATGGAGGGCTCTACCCCTTCTGCTTTGGCCGGTTGGCCTACAATACGTTAATCTTAAGCTAAGTCGATTGTTGAATCATACTCCGCCTCGCTGCACCCTGCGTTCCTCTCGTTCTCGGCACATCATGATTCTCGTGAAGAGCGAGTTGACTCTCTCCCACGAGTTTGTCGAGCTCAGCATGATGGCTGTTGTATTCTCCGGCGTTATGTTGTCCACTTCCAAGTAGACGCAGGCTTCCGTCCGCCATTTGTGCCAGGCGTCGCACTGGAACACGGCATGTTCTGGAGTGTCTGGCGTTGTGCCACATTGCGCGCACGCGTCTGTCGCCTGGTTACAATATTTGTGTAGATACGTACCGAAACACCCGTGGCCCGTCAGCACCTGGGCTAGGTGGTATGACACCTCGCCGTGTTTCCTCCAGTACCATTTAAATACGTTGCCGATGATACGATTGGTCCACCTGCCTTTCCCTGAAGTGCTCCATTGCTGCTGCCATTGGGTCAGAAGATTTCCCCTGGAAACCTCCTTATTGGTCCCCAAAAAGATACTTCTCCTTTCTTCTGCCAGCAGCTTCAGGGGGGGCATGCTGGAAACCACAGCGGCTGCGTCATATGACGTCGTGCTGTAACAGCTAGCGACCCTCAGCATCGTCCTTCTGTAAGCCGACTCCATGGTGGTCATTGCCTTGACTGACATTTTGTCGGCCCAGATAGGTGCTCCGTAGAGCAGCCTTGATGTCACCACCGTTGACAGCACGCGTCTGGTCTTCTGCTTGGCACCCCTGAGGTTGGGTAGGATCTGGGCGAGGCATCTGCCCGCCTCCATCGCTCTTTTCGCCGCTAATTTGGCGTGTTCCAAGAAACGCTGCCTTGGGTCGAACTGGACCCCGAGGTACTTGACACAGCGGCTTGACGCGAAACTATGCGGCGGAAATTCCATGGTCATTGAGTTATGCACATTCCTGTTGGTGAAGACGATGGCTTCGGTCTTGTGCAGGGCAAGTTGTAGTTCGTTGTTAGTCATCCAGGTCACCACATCCTGGAGTGCCTTGCCGATTCTCTCCTCAAGTATGCAGAACACCTGAGCCGTGCATACGATGGCCACGTCGTCCGCGAATGCAATCAACTCCGTGTTGACGGGTAGTTCGATGCTCAGCAGTCCATCATACATTAGATTCCACGGGTCTGGTCCCAGCACCGAGCCCTGTGGAACTCCGTAGCTCATCTCAATGACGCTTGGCGCGCCGTCCGACTTTTCTACTATTATGCGAATGTCCGATAGGTACTGACCGAGAACGTTCTGCAGGTACTTCGGGGTGTCAGTTCTTTCCAAAGCCTTGATGATGGCAGTCCAGGAAGCGCTATTGAACGCATTTTGGACGTCCAATGTCAGCATGCCGACGTATCGATTGTACTCACTGGTACGACCATTTGCGTTTCGTATTGCGGTTTGTAGCTTCGCCATACCATCCAGTGTCGATTTACCCTCCTTGAAACCGTACTGGTTTTCCGGTTGGTTCCCCGTTCTCCTTAGATGGTCGCAAAGTCGCTGCGTTAACAGCTTCTCAAATAACTTTCCCATCGTATCCAGCATGCATAGGGGTCTGTATGCAGACGGATTGTCGAGTGGTCTACCTGGCTTGTGTAGCAGCACCAGTCTTGCCGTTTTCCACTCCGGCGGGAAGCAGGCACTTCTTAGGCATCCGTTGAAGACCTCCTTGAAGTACCACGGGTGCGCTCCCACTGCCGTCTTGAGTACTTCGTTAGGTACTCCGTCCGGTGCCTTCCCATTCGGTAGGCCCCGTGCTGCTGCTTTTACTTCGGTCTCTGTGAACAGTGCGAGTTGGAGCTCCTCTTCGCTGACCGTCGCAATCGTTCTCCCGGTTGCGGGTCTGCGCGGGAAGAGCGTGTCGACTATCGAGTCTAGACGGCCCGGGATTTCGAGTCCTGGTATTGGCTTTCTACGAGCCAGCTTCTTCATAACTATTCTATACGGGATGCCCCATGGGTCACCATCCACCTGGCCGCATAGTTCGCTCCAGTTCCTATCTTTGGCAGCTGTTATTTTCACCGACAGTGCTTTCCTTTGCTGCTTGTAGGTTTCCTTTTCCCTTCCACTTCCGGCCTCGCCTGCCTTCTTGCGCTTGCGGGTGTACGACCTTCTTGCCTTGACACAAGCCTTGCGCTGTTCCGCAATGTCGTCGTTCCACCAAAACGCTGGGCGTCTCTTGGATTTCCCGGAGACGCGGGGCATGCATGCATCGCATGCTTCGGTTAACCATTTTACGGCTTGTTTACACATGCTGGGAGCATCGATGGGAGGGCTCGGTGCCCCGCTGTGCATTTTGTCTTTCAGCTTCTGGTGATCAAACTTGCTGTACGCCCAGCCCTTCTTTTCTTGCTCTCGCTGTTGACCGCGAGTGGTGGCTATGTTAAACCATATGTACCTATGTAGGCTCAGTGTTTCTTCCTCCATTACAGCCCAATCTGTAATATTTCCTATTGCAGCTTGCGTTGCCAGTGTCAGGTCGAGGTGCGACTCCGACGCACCCCTAACAAAAGTGGGCTGGCCACCCTCGTTCCGGACGGCGAGACCTAGAGCTGCGATTAGGTCCGCCAAGGCTCGTCCTCTACGGTCCTCCCTGGGGCTGCCCCACTCCGGGGACTTGGAGTTGAAGTCGCCAGACACCACCACAGCTCCGGTGGCTGTCCTCACGCTGGCTTCGAGCCCTACCAAGAAGGCCTCGGACTCCAAAAATGTTACATTTGGTGAAATATAACAGCTGTAGAGTCTATAGCCTTTTATCTCCAGCCATCTGAAGCCAGGCGATGGCTGGCCGATTGCATCGACCGAGATGCTGCTTAGAACGGCGATGGCTGCTCTGCCGTTCACGTCTGGGAACCATCCATTGTCCTCCCCGCGGTCGCGGCGTTGCTCGCAGATTATTAGCACATCTGCTTCTTTTGCGTTGGCGGTCGCAAGCGCGAGTTCTTGCGACGCCCTGCATACACCGACGTTTATTTGCAAAACACAAATCATTTGGGTGTGTATTGGTCCTCCGTCTGTCCAACCGAGCGATATGATCCCGCACCAGGTGTGGATTTGGACGCTTGCACCACCCTGGCAAAGGCGCTTACCATGGGGTCAGTGGCACTGCAACCGAGCCTCTACCTAACATTGTGAATAATAGGAAAACGTTGTTATTTAAATGGAGATCTAAGTACCTATAGTTTGGTGGAATTAAAAGTAACAGTGGTTAAATTAAGATTCGTGGTGTTAAAGTGATGTCATTGTATCTTTATCCAATAATGTATTGGTGTTGTTCTAACAATAATTAAACACACGAATATTTGTATATGATTTTAACACCAATTCGTAAATACTACTGGTGTTGTTTTAAATAAATGCAGTATGTACAACTTATTATCTTCAATTTGACTGAAAATTATTTTTTAACTACATATAAATTAATAAACCAATATCATTTTTTTACTATTTTAACAATATGTATTGTTGACCTAAAATGTTAATTAAGTTACACATTAGTGTTACTTTAACGATCCTAAACACTTAACTTAAAATTTAGTTGTTCAAAAATTTATGTAAAGTTAAATTAACAACTGATTTCTATGTGTGGCATATATACTCTAGCGATCGCACCTGACTGCCGTGAGACCTTGCGAGTTGCGACACCCTCAACGTTGCTGTAGATCCGTCACTGCTGCTCAAATCAGGTTGCCACCCACACATCTATATTAAGTCCAAAATATTGGGTACAATGTTATAAGTTATTTACTTATACGCATAATACATGATATATTATGTTTTTAATATTTATAGGAAAATGGACAAGATTTTTGCCCAAATAAACTTGTGGAGTAACATTAATCCCACCAAAAACATATATGTAAAATGAGAGCCAAGTTCAATACTATAATATATGCCTTGGTTGTTGACTTCAACGACAAAAGAAGTGAGATCTAAATGGGTGCAAAGTTAGGATAATATATTGAAGCCTAAGGTGTGACTTGGCTACTTTTCATATACGAATTATTATTATAAGTACCTACTAAAACAGTAATGGAAGAGTGAAGATGATTTTCCGAAGAATAAAATAAGAACTCAAAGCTTTAGAACTTGCAAATGCTATAATATATAATTCGTAGCCAAGTCAGACCTTAGGCTTCAATATATTATCCTAACTTGGCACCCATTTAGATCTCACTTCTTTTGTCGTTGAAGTCAACAACCAAGGCATATATTATAGTATTGAACTTGGCTCTCATTTTACATATATGTTTTTGGTGGGATATCATTACTTTTTGTATGTAAATTATTATAACCTAACCTAACCTAGCCATGACGTATTCTATAAATAAAGTTTATTACTATATAATATAATTCAGTTACTAATATTAATAATAATATTTATTATAAAATATTTTCCGTTGTATATACAGAGTATAAAATATATGTAAAATTAATATACAATTATTTTAACTCTTTTTGAGTACCTATATTTTTAATTATCATAATTTTATTGACTGTAGTTTCTACTGTTGGGTGGATAATTCATAATTTGTAAGAATAATAATTATTTAATTATTTTAATTGTAATATTTAAAAAAAAATAATATTAATTACATACATAGATAGAAAAAAAAGTATGTTGCTGCGCGCGGGTCGACAATTCGACACATATTCGGCTAGTCGTATTTTTGGAGCGGCGATACGGGAAAGGTTATTTAAGTCAACATTACATTAAATTAGAGGCAATTCATTAATAAATTGAAAAATTAAACATAATAGATAAAATAATTGCAAAATTATAATAAAATCAATTGATTAAGAAATTAAAAATTAAAAATTTTCAAGTTTCTGATTTTTTCCTTTGTATTTACCTAACTACCTATCTGTATGCCAAATTTGAACTTTCTAGGTCATCTGGAACTGGGTGAGAATTTTGATCTATAGGTAAGTCAGTGATAAAAATGACGATTTTCGGACGTTAATATCTAAATAACGGTTTGAAGTGTGTTTATGAAATTTAGAGCACATATGTATCTCGTTAGTCTCAATATATGAGCCAAATTTGACATGTTTATGTGGAATAGTTTTTGAGTTATGAGGGGGTCAAAAGTGGCTCCAAATGGTTCGTGTAATATTACACACGGTGCTGCTCTCCAGTTCTGTTAGCTAGAACTTGGCTTGACACGCTACCGCGTGTCTAGATAAAGTAAATTTACTTCATTAAGAAAAAATTACAATGGAGGAAAAGGATTTTTCATTGTTTGAGGGAAATGGTCATCTCGTAGTACAGTACAGATAATATTATTAATTTTTTTTAGGAAATCATGATATAACTATATATTTTAAATTAGATAAAAAGCCAATAGGAAAACGCTTCAAACGTTACATTCTATCTTCTTACGACTATTATAGTAACGTATAATACCTCTTGGTATTTCACAAACTATAATGTTCCCAAATATCTGAGAATTCTTACCCTTAATCAATAAGCAAAATTATATTACTTTAAACACCAAACTAATTTAAACTCTCACAGTAAACCATTTATCAATATACTATCAGTGAACAACCAGTGAAAATTTCATGTATCTACGGTCATTTTTTTTAAAGTTACAAAAAAACCAAATTCAATTTTGTGAAAAATCGATTTTGCGTAAAAATTACTGTTTTTCCTTAATTTTTCTTTGGTTTTTCTTGGCACTTTTGAAAATTAATGGGAATTTTAATTTTTGACCCCCCCAATGCACCAACGATATTCACTTTCCAATCGAACAAGATACTGAAGTTAAAAATCGAAGCATTATTTCAACTACTTATTGTGTACACAGACACAAAAAAAAAATTTAAAAAAAAAAAAAAAAAACACACATCATTGTAAAATCAATACATTCATCGTTCCACTTAGAATCTAAAACAATAAATAAATAAAATAATAGGTAATACCTAAAAAGTACCTGACCGGGTGGCAATGCCGAGCACTGTCCATAAACGTTATCTCCTGTTAAGAACCATGTATCAAATTTATTCATTGTACAAATTGTATTGTATGGATTGTAAAGACATTTTTAATAAATTAAATTTAAAAAAAATAGATAAATATAATATTATATCAATACTGCCATTTAATAAAATCCCTTTCTTCGTTTGTATATAGGTAAGACTTACATTTCCAGATTACAGAAGTACCTATATCATCACTAATATTCTGAACCTTTTGTGAAAATAATAAAGAGCTTATACCGAGTACTTCCGTTAGTAATCACAATAAATATAAATATCTAATAATTACAAAGTTACGCTGATATATTTACAGCGTTTTTAGTCTACGAGATTGATTTGGCATGCTCGTATATTATACTAATTGAAAATATTTTTTATTTATTAATCGCACTTTACTAGGGGTAAATTTGGGAATAGGTAACTAACTAGAAACCTTTTACACCATGACCTAGAATCAAAAATTCAACTAAAATTATAAAAAAATACTTCAATGTTCATCAGTTTGAAATATAATATGAAAATGTAACAGTCACAAACGAATGATAAAATAATAAAAAAGTTAAACGTTTATCTACTTCTGATAAATATTATTTGAAATGAGTTATTTATTAGAGACCTTATGCTTTACACATAATTATTATGAACATCTTTTATTATTTCTGTAAAAAAAAAGGATAATGCCTATTATTAATGAACTAAATTTATATTTATGACGATTGTGGATCAAATACAATTTCAAGTGATGGAATTGTATAAGTATAGGTTAGTATTGGTATTCATATAGTAATACTATCTTAAACATCTATAATATCTTGTTCGATGGGAAAGAGAATCTAGTTAGTGAATTGGGGTGGTAAAACTTTAAAATTTCAAATAGTTTTCAAAACGCAGGGAAAAGCAACATCAAAATTAAGGAAAAACAGAAATTTTTATGCAACTTCGGTTTTTTCAAAATCTATTTTGGTTTTTGGTGTAATTCTAAAAAAAATTACCTTAGCATTTAGATACATGAAATGTAAACTGACAATTTATATAATATTATATATTACCTATAGAATTTTCCATACAAAATAATATTTTTAAAATATTTTGTCTCATTTTCAGCTATTTACAGGCGTATGGAATTTACGTTTATAGCTATTTTTTAGGAGCTTATGATATTACTGTAATAACAATTTTTAAGTAGGTAAAAAATACAACCATTTAATAAAATCAATTTTTTTATTTTTTTTTTTTTATTTTAAACATATTGTTCTAAAAAATTTACTACACCTTTCATAATTTAACAAATTCAGTCCAATTCCCATGGACGTTTTACTTCAAGAACAAACATATGACATGCAACAAGATCGCCATTTTTTTCGGTATAATTAATATTATATTTGTAAGTTCCATAAAAAATTTGTCTTGGCAAATTTGTATTTGATGGATAGTTCGATAAATCATAACCTTTGGAGATATATGTTCCCTAAAAATATTTATTATGTTCATAATATATTAAATTAATAAAATTAAAAAAAAAAAACTACTTACCGCTGGTATTATATGTTGTTTTGTGTCATTGAGTCCAAAGCTATTTAAAAAAATACGAAATTCGTCTCCAAGAAGACTTTTAATAGCTTTGTAAGCATTGGGTGAACTATAAACGTACGCATTATTTTGCCAGGTGCCAATTTTATCTTTTACTGACATGGCACCACGAAACTATAACAAAATATGTATTAATCTATATATTGTATTTCAACCAGTTAATAAAAAAAACTAGGTAGTGAATAAATTGTAATAACTAATAACCATAAAAAATTTTGTGTATCTTTAAGATGCTTCACAAATCTTAAGTCATTCAAAAGTTTTATAAGTATTGTATTTTATATAAAATAGTATATCTTTACATATTATAAATGATAAATATTTGTATGATCACTTATGAAAATATTATATTTTATTATTTATAAATCTGAAATGCCAATTTGATAACTATAAGTTTTGTTTATCAAATGTAAATTATTTTACTAATATACCCATAAAGTATCATCAAATGACTTATTAATTGACGACATATTTCCTCTTAGTTCGACTTTAGTGCTACTTGTCTTGAAGAATTGAAAATTTTGCTGTATAGCGCATTCCGGACAACATTGTTGGACAGAGTTGAAATATAATCGATATTCCCCCTGAAATCAGTTAAATCAGTAGTAAATTATATGTTATACGGACTATTTGCTTAAAACAGATACTTAAATCTAATAGACACATAGAAGATCTAATTATAAAGTTATTCCGAAATATTTGTTTTTTTCAGAAGTGTAGATTGACTTGGTATAATACTATAGTTGAAAATACGTTTTATTTATTAATCAAGTTTTACTTACTAATGGCAAATTCGGCCGAAACTTGAAATCTTGTAATCCAGGATTGACAAGAATCATAAACTCTGCTAAAAGTATAAAAAAGTACTTCATAGTTCTTTAGTTTGAATTATGATCCGAAAATTTAATAAATGTTCAAAAACGAATGACGGTATTATAATAGAATTAACAGTATATATGTGATTCTTATATAAACATTATATTCAACAGCTAGGTCACAGTTTATTTTAATAGAGCTTGCGCTTTATAATATTTTATTTTGAAATGTATAAAATCAATTGTGTCTAAAAAAAAAAAATTATAACTGATATTATATATTATTACATGGCTGCAATCAGTCACGCAACGTGATTATTACCACTGATTAGAAATAATATAGATTGCTCACTGGACGGATGTTTTTTTTTTTTTTATTTATGATATTTTAATTTATAAACTATTATATCTCAACAATTACAAAAAGAAAGAAAAAATGTATATCATATATAAAAGTGATAAGGAGAAGAATATTATGGAGTGGACGAAATGGGAAGAGTAATTTTGTTAATTAGGGAAGTTAGAGCAAATAGAAGAGAGTTTAAAATACATTTAAAATATTCTATACATTTGTTGATGACGTGGAGAGGTTGATTGACTGATGATCAGTTGGCTGTGGCCTTGGCATAAGATGTCAGTTTTTGATTTGAGTTGTAACTGAGGACGTTGAAGATTTGTGGTGCAACAGGTTCAGCAGTTAGTGGGATGGGGTGATTTTTAGGTTCATCAACTTTGAGAGTGACTTTGTGAATAGCACGCTTTAGCAAATCTTTAAAAATTTGAGAACCTTTGTATTTGGCAGTGTGGTTATCGTCACAATTGGTGCATTTAACGGGTTCTACCCGTGTTTTGGTACAATCTTCGGTGAGGTGGCTTAACCCACATTTCACGCAACGTGGAGGTTGGAAACAATAATTGAATGTATGTCCATACATTTGACAAGAGTGACATTTTGAAGGACCAATTGGCCTTATTGGATGATTGAATTTCACAATTTAGTTAAACAATTTGATTATTTTGAAAATTTAGTTGTTATTGCTGTTTCAGGCTATGTAAATATTAAATAACGGAAGTGGCGACTTGTTTGTACGGTTGAGTATATTTGAAATGCTGATAACATTGTGTCCAAGGTCACTTAGGCTATTAATGATATCCTCGGTGGGGGTAGAGTGGTGGAGTTGACGTAGCACAACGTGTAACGGTTGGATAGCACGGGGAAAATAACAGTGAAAATCATTGTCGACATCCATCAGATAAAACTTTACTTGACTACAAACTGAGCTCGTGTAATTATCCATAAGATTAAATTGGATTATTTAGCTTTGCAGGTGAAGCTTTCTGGGCCCTCCCAAACGAATTAAATCCTTAATGAGAGTAGTAAAGTCACTTACATTTTTTTAGGACGATGTTAGAAAGTTTGAGGTTATTCTGATATGTCAACGTTTCTCTATAATCTATTCCAAGAGAGTTGACCCACTTGCGCACATTCTTACTGAGCCGCCGGAACATTCAGACCCCCAGACTAGGAGACCGGCGGTCTGTGATTGGTCGGCAGTGTTCAGCGATCAGCAGTGATCGTCAAAGTAGGCAGCTGCTATTGGCGACGATCACCACTAGCGCTCCAAAGACGGACCGGCTGTGCGGCAGCGACCTGTTTTCGTCGAGCGAGTAGGTCAACTCTCGTGGAATAGAGTATAGATGATGTGATGGGAAGGTCGGAAATGTCTTGTTCATCGTCTTCCATTCTTAAGACTTCAAAACGGTTTGGGGAAACAAAAAATTTGCACTTTTTGTCTTCGTTGACTAGAGAGTTTGGTAATGACGATGAGAGAGATCTCTTTGTTGACTTGGTTTTCATTTTCACTTTGCGGACGGATTGGTCATGGCAAAAATTAAACTGATAAGATACGTAACGCATTACGGAACGGAGCACATGTTATCGCTTTGGCTGCCGAAGCGGCGAAGCCCAACTGTGGTCGACGGATGTTCGTAAATGTTTCCTGCCACCGAAAAACCGTTTAGTGAGCATTCTATAGTATATTTTATTATCAATGATATTACGCACCGTAAATAATAACATATTATTTTTAAATAATTTTAATTACGTAGCTAATATTTATGACACAATGTCACATGAAAATTTGAATTTGAATATATGAATGATTAATTGACAAAACATTGGTATGCAATGAGAATATACTTAGGGAATGATCTTGTGCCTTGTACAAAATATTGTACAATAATATACTTATAATTGTATGTCCTTTCTAGTTACTACTATAGAATGAATTTTTAAGCGATACAAATAGAATATTTAATTGCTGATGTATCTATATAATATTATACATATTTTTGGAATTTAATTTAAAAATAAAATATTTTAACTGATTTTTAACAGATAGTGTAATACAAACTATTAACCTTTAAATATTTACCTATATAACCTCTCAATTGAAGCACCAGTGCAATAACCAGGCACTTCCAAATTTTTCAAAAAATGGTTTTCTAACAGAAATGTTAAAAAAAAATTCTCTTTCGATAGGTGCAATAACCAATACACCCGATCAATAAAATGGAAAATACAATACAAAATCTATATTTATTATGGAAATCAAGTATTAATAATCACTTATGGTGGTCAGCTAGTAAGTGCGAAAAAAAATGCTGATTTATTAGAAGATAAATTTTATTCTATTTTATATAATATTGCTAATATTCATGAATGGACAGACAAAAACAGCAAAACAAAACAATGCAAACATGAAAAACTGATGGACGAACAAGTAAAACATAAGCATTGGATACATATTATGGAAACTAGTTCCTATGATGCTTTAAAAAAAATTCTAACTGCGAAGGTCTTCATTAAAGATTTGAGACAAGCGAAACATTTTGTGCACACCGGAAAATTGGAATCCTATCAAAACGTGAGGCTAAACGTATCCATTTACAGTTCAATGGTATATTCGTACGATCTATATTAGCAATACTCGACCATTTCAATAATACTGAAAAAACATTAATAGGAGAAAACGTTGTATTTTCTAAGCCACTAGGACGATTTACAATTAAAAATTCTTATAATTCATAATAACTGGAAACGTGATATAATGTCATCAATAATTATCGAAGAAGCTGAAAAAGATATTTCACCACAACCGTTTAATGTACAAAAAATATGTAATACTGAAATCCCAAAAAATATTTATTGAACACCTTGTCCTCCTTATGAAGAATTAAAATCAAAAAAATATTCAAGATTTACCTAAATATATATTATATTATATAACTAATGATAATTATAATAATTCAATTACGTATAATATATGTATTTTTGTTTGAATTAATATATTTTATTTTAAGTTTTTTTTACACATTTATTTTAGTTCTTATATTATAATATTTTATACTTGACAAGATTTGTAGTCTAGGTATTGTTCGTTTTTACACTTTTTATTTAATACAATTTTTTTATTTTTTTTTTAACTTTGTTATATGTATTAAGCGTATGGTACTACTTAATATACATACTGACAATAGAGGAATTATTGACTTAAATAAAATATTTTGTTAGTTTAGTTTGCTAGAATAACCAACAGTTATGCTCAAAAACAAAATTGGACGTAACTGGTCATTATACAATAATTGAAAATATAATTATCATAGTTTTTAAGTTTTTAAAAATATTATCAAGAATATAAAATGTAAAACAAAGAAAATGAGCTCAACTGATGTACTTACCTAATTCTTACAAAATTAATAACACCACATTTTTAACTGTTGGTTGATTTCCCAATTGTATAGATAGTTTTTTATGTTTGCTAAACAGTATTGAAAAGTAAATGTTCCTGGTTATTGCACAGGTGCCATTATTTAAGAAAACAATTTAAGTCTGTATATTATAATGGTCGTTATAAGTATGTGCATGAATTAAGTCAACAAAAAATGAATTTTATCAGGTAAATTAAAAATAATATTATTTTTGTTTATTTTTGACGAATTGTAATTGAACTTTACAGATATTAAAAGTGTGTATATAATTAGCAAAAAATAATTTTGTGAAATATTTATAATCTTGTCATAACTATCAGTATATTATAATGTATTACATTTATAAAAAAAAACTTCAATGAATTATTTGCACAAAATATGGTTATGGAATAATAATTGTATTAATTAATAACCCACTAGGTACGCATTATATGATTCACATATTGAAATAAATACCAACCGAGCAGGAAATCGTACGAAGGCCGGTCATCTATATAGGGTATGTGCGTGGTATGAGAGCGTAAAAACGAAAAAAAAAAAATTCATATCGACTAGAATTATAGTACACGTGTGTATGCGATTCATGTAAAATATTATAAATTTGCCATAAATATCTTAATAATACAACGCGGAGTGGCCTATATAATATTATAATAATTACAATATTCAGGGTATTATAATATCATTATCATGTACATTTATGTATACTTACGAAAAAAAAATACAGATACTGTTTATTATCGTAGATCGCGGTAATGTATTATTATATTATGATTGACAAAATTATTTTAGTCATAAATATATCTTTTAAAATAATATTATACTTTAGTTAGGTAGGTATATAATAATATAATATGCATATTATAAATAATATTATAATCAAATATAAAAATATATAATTTAAATTTAAACGGTGTGAGGGGGGGAGCAGTGGTTATCGATTGATTAATTGTCCTATAATTTAGTTTAACGAAAAGTGTTTGTAATTAATATTCATCGTTTAAACAGCACATGTGTATATATAATAATACAAGCTGAACCCGTGCACTTCGTTGCCCCTTAAAATATGTACCAACTCTATATGACTCAAACTTTGTTCAATTCGTTATTTAATATTCGTTGTATGGTGTTTAAAATTTACCTTAACTTTTCCGTTGCCAGGAATAAAAAGTCCGATTCGTAGCAGTATATTATCAGGTAGGCAATCTACCTTCGGTAGATCGTGGACCCCTGGTTTGTATGTAAGTGTATGATTTAACTCTAAAGTATCAAAGTTATATCAAGTTTGTCGTATTCTACCTATGGTGGATGAATATAATCAATTAATACAAAATCCTAACCTAACCTGTTGCATCTCTGTTGTATTTTTGACATCCAGATTTCCTACTTTTCCGGTGGATTTTCCTAAAATTTTGTTTCATAATAACCTTCTCTGTGATATCCTCTTTCGTTTAAAAAAAATCAAGAAGATCTGATAAGTACCTAGTTTCAGAGTTGACCCAATATTTTGTCGTTTTGGTCGTGGCATTTTTTAACGCCTAAAATCCATACAATTGAAATTGAATAAAAATCAATCTCGTTTAATCTCAAACCAATTAATATTTATCTAGAAAATAGAATTGTGGTTGTCATGTCAACAGACGTTTTTTTCATTTTTCATACATTTTGTTGTTGTTTTTGGTCATGTCGCCAGGTGTGCACTTATGAGGCCATAACTCCGGAACCATTTATCGCACAGCGTACAAACTTCACAGAAACCATCTACATATCAATCTTAATATGCCCTGAAATTTTTATCGAAATCGGTTGGGTGGATCTTGAGCTATAAGATTTATTCAAAATGTACACTTATTTTTATATATATAGATGGGTATAATTTATATTATTATTATTATTGTTATTATATACACTTAACAAAATAATATAACATCGTTCGCCCGCGTTCGTCTGCAAAACGTTCACACCTCATTTTTTGAATTCCGAATCAAGCTATAATATTATGTTTTTCATACACTTCACGATATTTGCAGACGTTAGTATAATTCAAATTCCACATGTAGGTACCTATTAATATATACATGCTAAATAAATTCACCGTTTTGAAGCAGACGACTATGATGTTAAAATTTATTTTGTTTTTATTTTATATATTTGTAATAATAATAATAATATCGGTGATCAAATGCAATAATGATTTTTATCATTATTGCTGTGGCGTGGTATCCTGATCACTATTTATTATTTATACTAATTTTATCTATGTAACATAAATCATAATTATGTATCATATTACAGTACTGATCTATATTTTACTCCTAATAATTAAACTACTATACTATTCAGTTCTTATAGAAATCAAGTTGGATATTATAAAACATAATATTATAATATTTATTTAAACATAATATAGCATGCATTATAAATATTCCAACAACGTTTTACAATCGAAAGTACCTACCAACCAAGTTTTTATTGTAAACATATAAATGTATTATTAAAGTTTATTATACTTCTAATATTTATACCTAATAACTGTACCTCCATAATTCTTATATTAATAAATAATAATATAATAATAATATTTTATTTAGAATTTGCTGTTAATTTTATTATTTTATGTTTTTCAGGATCAAAACTCAAAAGTAATATGGAATAATAATAGTGGAATACAAAATACGTTGTAATAGATAAGACTGAAAGAAAAAAAATTAAATAAACATTAATATTTGTATGAAACAAACTAATTTAAATGTATTTTTTAACTAATTTTGAAAAAAAAATGACAAAGACCTATCTAAAATAAAGTGTAGTAAGTAGAACGTTCGATCTACGATCCACAAATTACCAATACATTTTACACTATGTTTCTGGTCGTTTAATATAGTTACCGGTACTGACCAACAATGACTCAAAATGTAATCTACGAGTAGTGTGTTTGCCAATCGCAATACCTGCGACCTGCATAATATTATGACATTAGTATTATTCACGGACGCAGGGTCTACGAGACTACGTGTAACAAGTGTTGAACAGTTTTACGTCTGTGTAAAAATCAGACAAGACATTTGGGATTTTGCAAAGTGTCAAGTTTCTGTGAAAGACCTATAAAGAAAGAAAAAATAGAGGGATACGAAAAGAAAAGAAGGATTTCCTCGAAGACCCGGCTGAGCTAAATCCTTTAAGACTGTCACTGACGAGGGAGATAACATATTATATTATACTATAATAGCATTGTTATTAAATAACATAATACAATATCATAACAACGTTTCATCGTATTATGCTCTAGAAAAACGGTGACGAACGAGGACTATGTGCATTGTAGCCCATATTATAATCATCTAATATAGTAAACAGGTGGGTTGCGTAAATTATAATAGTATCGTGGAACAGTACACATACACGTATTATTGGAGCTGGTGTGAATCGATTAGCACTTCGCTTGTATAATGATATCAATATTTGAAGGATGCCAAAGTCTCGCGAGATTTCGGAAAAATTTATTTCGTAATGGCAGCAATACAATATAGCATTTTTATGCATGAAGTATGCGGGGAATCAATGTAATTATTAAAATCTGTGACAACTCTGTCCCTTTCATCCGCTTCCAAAAACAAAACAAAAAAAATTGTTTAACCCATATTAATACGACCGTTTACAGAGTTTTCGGACTCTTCGGCGATGAATTAGTAAACTGTATCCTTTCCGTAATAATGATTTATAGCAAAAATATTTTATATTATAATGCATTAATACGCCGTAATGCATTTGCAATAATACCTACACATCAGCCAGCTGATAACTATATCAATCACCGTCCTGTCACGCGAGCAGACTATTTTAACAATTATTATTATAATACGCAATGTATTATAAACGAAGCTGTTATATCCGTTCGAGGATTAATCGGTATAATCGTACACCATTTTTTAAATTTTCGATAAATAATAATATTATTACACAATGTGTAATGCTTTAGATAAAAATATATTATTTTAGGTACTATATAATAAATTTCCAATCATGAAAACACGATCACAATGTACTTCAGTCAAAATTCCACGTTTATCGTGCAAACAATGCCGTATTTACGACTAGGCAGGCAAATTTTTGGGGGATACAAAATTTGTAAGGAATTTGAAAAAATATATTATTTATGCATTTATATAACTGCATATATACATAGCGTTACATTTGCATCAAATTGTTCACCTCAGAACTCGTTTTCAGCATATAAAATAGTAAATCATATTATCTTCGCTCAAAAACGAAGCCAGATGATACATTAACCACGACATCAATAATACATACAGACTTTGAGATGATATTTAGTAGTATAAATAATTGTGATGATAATATAATCGACGATTTCACATCAAACGTTCATCACAAAACGTTATTGATTGTTACATTAAACGTTGTATTAATGCATAGGTATGTTCATTTAATTGCCGTACAACCTAAATGTATCCCTATAGGTTATAATTAATTGCTACATAAATTTATAATTTTAAATTTTATATTACAAGTTAAGTTGAACATGTAAAATATTATGTTCTTCAATTATTAAATGTATTTTCCCCCTGTAATTTCTTATTATTTATTTTAATTGATTTAATTTGTTGAAACTCCAAGTTTATAATGAATACTTAATGATTTTTTTCTCAAGAGGGTGGCATATTTAAACGTGGCTAGGGCGGAAGCTACTCTAAATAATATATGAAATATAAATACATATGTTTATTTTAAAGCTAAATTATTTGTTGGAATATAATTATAATGTGCGTCATTGCGTCGAACATCATCCCATCACGTTTATATTTTACTTTGCTGTTTTTTTCGCATGCATTCATATCATTTTATGGAGTACGCGCTACCTGTTAAAACGACAAACCCTGAGAATTGTATACGTAATTGTAATAAAACTGAATATTGTCAAAACATCGTCGCGTTGAAAAGAACGGAGGTGACACCGAACATATTATAATATGCCTATGTCATGAAAAGGTTAAAAATAGAAATAATGACAAATGGACGCGTCGTCGAGTAGAATAAGATAGGTATATAATCACTGGAACCTTCATGTATATATCTACATATAATAACAGTATATTTTAATATCATATTAAAGTAGACTCGAGAGACATAATGAACACCGATGGTGGCCAATTGGACGCTCACCAGGACGTATTTATGTCCTTGGTAAATCCCAAAGTACTTCCAACTAGTCCACGAGTCCGGCAATTGCTGCAGGAAACTGCGAGAGACGGACGATCCAGGATCACCTGTTACTGATGTTGAAAAATATAAGTTTAATGTGTAACACATATTATAGTCCTTAACAAATTCTATACCAGAAGTAATTCGGGCTTCAGCCGTCCATCCATCAAACCATATGTAGGTACGCATACTGCACATGTGATTGCACTAAGTGCATAATTAGTTCAATTGAAGGCAGTGAACTACAAACTCTTTTTCAATCGTAACCTACTAACAATTGTACAGACCATCCAGTAAAGAGCAAATATCAACCAAATGTTAGAACTTTAAAACTTGCACGTCACGTTATGCTTTAATTATCATATATTTTTGTTCTATTTGTATAACATTTGACCATGTCTTCTTTAATGAACAGTACTGTACCTATTATAATATCTAGTATAAAATATATTGTATATCCACAATAGTGTAAGTCCTAGCAAAACTACGGTCTGGAAAAATTATACAAACTATACGACATGACGAATATTGCATATAATTAGTATAATGCGTTGACATGAAGACCTGATTGTCATTTATAAACTATCGTGGTTTATTGGTTCGGAATTTTTCTTTTCATTACAAATATTGACAACTGTTTACGAATTCACGAATTCATTTTTTTTTTTTTTTTGTCTGTCATCATCTTTTAGGACAGTAAAAGTGCTTGGATTTTCTTCAACAGTATCTTTTCTGATAGGAAAGTGAATATAGTTGGTACTTTGGGGGGTCAAAAGCAAAAATTTCACAGTAGTTTTCAAAAGCGCCTTGAAAAACAAAAGAAAAATTAAGGAAAAACGGGAATTTTTACGCAAAATCTGTTTTCGAGAATATTGATTTTGGTTTTTGGTGTAACTTTAAAACAAATGACCGTAGATATATGAAATTTTCACTGATTATTTATATTTCCATTTTCTATACATGACAAAATGTTCTAAATATTTTGAGTTATTTTGAGCTTTTTACGGACATTTTTAGTTTCCATTTTTTTTAGTTTTTTTTTCTATAAGTATCAATAAAATTTTATTTGTTGGGTATAAAAGCTTAAACATTTAATAGAAGGCTCCTAATAACTTGTTTCAAAGACAGATGAAAAATATTAAAAATCCTTAGTCACAGTTTGTTGTTATAAGCATTTAAATTCCAAATATTGACAAAATACGTGAAAATGACGAAAATTTGCAAATTATTTCGAGTTAGAAATTCATAAAAATTTTCTTTTTAAATCTAAGATATGAAAATGTAATGCAAGATTCCTCATAAGTTTGTCTACCTTTATCAAAAAAAAAATGTCTACAAGAATCTCAAATTAAATTTTTATGGACGTTTGAAATTCATATTTTTACAACATTTGATATTCACTCGATTTCTCATGTAACGATTTTCTAATTTTGTTGTACTTAAAAAACGAATGACTGTAGATACTTGAAAATTTTACTAAATTTTTATATTAGCATTTCCTATACACCATATAGTTTTGAAAATATTTTGATTCTTTTTGAGCTATTTACGGACATTTTCATTTTTCAATTTTTTAATTTTTTTTTCTATTCATATCAATAAAATTTTATTTGTATGGTAAAAAAGCTTGAAAATTTAATGCAAAGCTCCTGATATATTGTTACAATAACACTTGAAAAATATTAAAAATACATAGGCACAATTTTTTTTATAATTATTTAATATTCAAATTTTGACAAAATTTATCACATTTAAAATTTAATAATAATTTTATAGTTAAAAATTTATAAAATGTTCAACTTTTATAGCTAATGATTGAAAATTCAAAACAAGATTCTACGTAAATAGGTTATATATAAATTGCTTTATTCACCTTAGTGTCATCAAATATACTTAGTAATATCATAGGCTGACTAACCGTCTTCGCTCAGAATCGTTTTCTTATACAATGATGTTAGTATATCATTGAATTCAAATTTAATACCATCGATTATACAGTGACCCACTTGTACCCTACTGTACAGCAGAGCACGTTTTTTTGTTTATCAAACTTAAATAACTTTTATTTTGGTTTTGATATCGGAAATATAAAAACAAAGTTACAGAGTAAATTTTTTAATTTTTATAGTGTGAACATTTAGTTTCTTGCTTAGAGTAGAGCCTGAATGTTGTTTATACCCGTGCAAAACAGTTTTGCCTATGTTGTACCTACGTCTGTAATACGGAGACAACACGATCTGTGAACCATAAATTATCCCAGCACCCCCTAAATTCACACCCAATGTGCGCCTATGGTTAAGTCCAGTTAAGACCGAAATAAAAGTGCATCACAGCAAAACTGTAAAGTTTAAACACAGTGCATAAGTATGGTGCGTTGACATGAAGACCTACCTTCATTGATGATCTATAGAAAGTATGTGCAGGGTGTCCGGTAAAGAGCAAAATATATCGAACTAATAACTAATTTAAAATTTAAATCTTCAAGTCACGTTGTTTTTAAATTATCATTTTAATAGTATAATGTTTGGCCATGTCTATATTAATTTATAATTATATATAATAAAGTATATACAAAAGTGGAAGTTCTAGGAAATCTTCGCTGGGGCTAAACAAACAATACGACCGTCGACCTAACGTATTCACAAATAGTGCATAAGTATCATGGTGCATTGACATGAAGACCCACGTACATAATTTAACCCAGAAAAATATGTGTAAGGCGTCCGCTTTCGGGTAAAGAGCAAACATTAGCCAAATTTTGAACTTGAAAAATGTAAGTCATTATTATTAAATGATGGCTGTATTTTTTATTTAATGTTTGGTCGTCTCTTTTTTGAATGACCTGTGTATATTGTATAAAAAAGTGAGAATCCTGAAAAAAATTCCGATGGGGCATTATAATATTATGTAGACGACTAGACGATAAACGCATTTTGTCTATTCCCAGTTTTCACTGACTTATACAATCCATTTTGAAAATGTTGTATTTATGTAGTTATTATCGTTTCATTACTCCGCGATGCCCGATGTTGTGGCTAGAATCGAAAATAATATAATATACTTAACTAATTAATATAATTTATTAAAAACAACGTTATTTTGTAGTTAAGCATTTATTGTTTACAGGAGTTTCACATAGCACCCCTCCCTTCAACACCATGGCTGTCCAAATATGTTAAAAAAAGTTAGTACTGTACTATTCTAAAAGCATGTGGTTAACTAAGTTAACCTATAGTTAAATTAACTTTTAACTTTTTGTTATTGGTGCATATTATTAACTTAACTTAACTGAGTTAAAAAAAATGATTAACTTGCCCACTGCCCAGCCTTGGAAAAATCACATAATTTTAAATACAATACAATTTGTATATATTATTGTATACTACCGTCGAAGTCAGTTTTTACTTTGTACTTAATACTGCAGGGACAAAGTAGTCAAATATGTATCCAGTGTATACTTATCTAGGGGCTAGAGCAGTGTTGTATAGTATTTGAGTAAAAGTAATTGAGTAAAAGTATTCAAATACTTTTTTCGGTACCTATTGAATACTTTTTTAAATACTTTTTATTTTGAAGTATTTGAATGGTATTTTAAATACTTTTTTTTACTATTTAATACTATTTTATTGAATACTTTTATTTAATGTTTTTTATTCTCTAGGAGACAGCTTATTGTCGACGATGATCGAAAAGATACATATGTAGTCGGTATCACTATTAGCTTAAGTTAACAAAATATATATGTAAAAAGCTTCTACTTAACGGCTATTATATTTTATAGTTTATAATTATTTAACTATACGAAAATAATGTTAATAATTATTAGTACCTACTGGCTAGTGGCTACCTATTTATCAAGAAAATTTTTATCAATTATTATCATTATTGTTTATCGATGACGGTATGAGATATCCAAATACATAATATAGCTTTAAATTAATATAATAACTCTGTTGAGAAAAGTTCATTGTTGTAGTGCAACTAACATGACTAATCAGAATTTTGATTATTGAACGATGCAATAAACACATTTTTGATTATAACAAATTATTTCAGAACTAAAAAGTAAAAAGAATTTTTTTTTGTATTTGAAGATTATTTTAAATACTTCTGAAAAGTATTTGAGTATTACTCAAATACTTTACTATTTATAGTATTTGGGTGGTATTTTAAATACTTTATTTTAAGAGTATTTGAGTAATTACTTAAATACTTTTAAAAAGTATTTTTTACAACACTGGGCTAGAACATGTATGTGATTACTGATTAAATATAAGACAATATTGCAATCGAACATTTAAACGTTCATGAAAATGGGTCAAAGCACAATATCTACTTTTTGATGACTGCGAAGTCATACGAACCATTTGCTAATATATTTTGTGTTTAAGTATTATGCTTTTTTTCGTTTATCCTTCATCTTGACCGTCACACGTTGCTTTAGTAGTAATTATTAATTTGTACATCATGTGTAACTCAAATTTAATGTTTATGTTTACGGTCTTATCGTCACTGGCACGTATTTATATGCAAAATCCAGGCACTGTAGAATATAATAATATATAGAAATGACACACAAACAGCTGAGAAAAATCTGAAAGGTATTCATACCAAAATGTTGTTAAATATTCACTACTTCACTAGGTTCTATATATTTCTACAGTTATTAATGTTTTATTTTTCAAACATTTTGTAGGTATTTCAGTGTTAATTTAAAATTAGAAATGTGAGTTTAGTTTATTTTGACGGATAATGGTTCCACCATCCACGCCAACATGCTGAGTTTTTAAACAAAGACAAACTGTTGGAAATCCATTGAAAAAAAATCAGTTTGAGATATATTGAGGAATTAAAAAAGTATATTTAGTTAATACAATATAATATGTATAGGTATATAAAAATTGTACAGCTATAGCTGTCACTGCACTAAAAGATTTACAGATTGCTAAATTATACTGTACATTTTTTTTATCAGTATTCAGAGGATTCCACCTGGTGATTTTCTGTCCTTGTCTAAAACACGGGTGACACAAGATTTTCGATATTTTCTAGGCTAAAATTCGTGTGTAACATTAATTGATCTGATAATGAGATAATTATTCTAAAAACCGATTTAAATTTGTTGACAAGTCTACTTGAAATCGACTTTTCCACATTTTAACTTCACCAAAAATTTAAAATTGTCTAATTACTCTTTTAGATTCTGAGCGGAGCGAAAGACTGTATTGGTTTTACTATGATGTGTGTTTCTTTTTCTGTCTGTCAGACACATGTCAGATAGTAAGCATGCTTCAATTTTTGAGATGGAAAAGTGAACCTAGTTGGTACTTTTAGGAGGTCAAAATTGAAAATTCCAATTAGTTTTAGAAAGCGTCGAAAAGACTACCGACAAATTACGAAAAACATCTAAAAATGGGATTTTAATTTCTAACGATTTGTTTATCACCAATGAATAAAAAATAATAATATTATAATAACTACGCTAACTACTCATAATCGTTTTTTTTATACAATGGATTATTTTTGTATTCAAATATACCGAACACATCCATTACGACTACTGTACAGCAGAGCGGTACCCACTTGTCCACCTTTCTTAATATTATAAAGTTTTTAGGAATTTTGTGGATAATATGAAAAATGGGAGAAAATCGATTTCAAGTAGACTTGATGACGAATTAAAATATGTTTTTCTAATTATTATTGCTTCACTATATCAATCGTCACGTTTAGCAATGAACACGTCTAAAATCTTATGTTGCGCTTGTGTTAGACATAGGCAGAATATTAACGGGTGAAATCTCCTTAATATAATTAATATTTCTCAAAACACTATCAATACTGGACGCTGGGCGCTGGTGAAAGACAGAAATAAATATCCTATATTGTAATAATTATTATTGCTATAACATGATATTGTTATACATAATCGTCAATTGACTATGTATTATCAGCGCTCACCTCTCTGATTGTTTTTATACCATTTAAAGTTTAAACCGGTCAGTGGTTTTGTAGTCTCAATTCTCAAGACTTATGAATAGATAGTGATTACAGATTTGGTTAACGTATTTCCTAAATTAAAACAACGTCTTTAACTGCTCTTATATTATATATATATATATATATATATATATATATGGTTATAACTTATGAACCACCTAATAATAATCATAATACCTATATAGTAAGTTGTTAATATATAAATTTATTACATAAGGCATAACTAGTATTGAAATGTGTGCCCAGTTAGAATTTCTCCCCTGGCCTATGCTCTCTTTCCCTGTCCAGAATACACCCCCAAGGATCACGTCTTATTTACGAAAACAAAATTTACTTGTTAATACATATTATGAATTTATATTGTAGGCATTTATGAAAAAATTGTGTTATTGTATAAATGAAAGAATACATCTATGCTATAGTAGGTACATATGTTTCTAGTTACGTAAAGATAAATATTTTTGCGTTGAGGTTTGTTTTCTATAAACTTTTCAATATTTGCTTGCATTGATGACAGAACAGTTCTGAGTAACTAATAGTTTGCAGATATGTTAAGTTATCTTAATTACTTTTGCATACCTATAATAATGATTGAAACTTTTTTGGCTCTTGATATAGTTGTATTTATCCATGTGGCTCGAGAACATATTATTTATGCTGGCCTCTACATGATATATATGCATATAGTTATGTAGTATAATATATTACGTGTGGCTTCAGGCTTTCATTGGGCTCCGGTACAGTCCAAAACGGAATTATTATAACTACGTGTCCCCCGACTCGAGACCTACAAAGTCCACCTCAACGAATGCACTCTCCACCACGCCATCCTAACATATACAAGCACTATGCCGACGAACTGCATTAGGCGTGTGTGTGTGTGTGTAGACATATGTATAATAATATAGTCTATGCGAAAGTCATCCTCTCGACGATGAACGACTGTACGCGAAGTACGTATTATGTATATATATAACTAGCTACTTTCGCCATACTATACAACCACTACAACGTATATATTACATATATTACGCAAGGGGATAGAAACAAGGGAGTTTTCCATTAAAGCGGCGGCGGAATACGTGACCAGTCGACTTTAAATTAGCTATACACGTCGGCCTATACGTCGTGTATCCATACGCATAGCCGGCATTCGTATTGTACTTGTATAAAGTATATACATATTACACAAATATATATATATGTGTGTGTATTAGAGAAGCCTAGGGTCTATATACGAGTTTATGTACCTACGTAGTATAATGTGTGCTGTGTGCAGTACAATAGTATATTGTATATATATAGTATGTAACATACATATAATAAAAAGTTGCATGGGGAGGGGTTGGCCAGACGAGAACTCTCAACGACTATATATATATATACGTCGTTATGAGAGTGGCAGTAAAGGATGGGAGGGGAGAGGGAGAAAATCTTGAAGATGGCTAGACGACGTCGGCGGTGTACCAGGCGACGGCGGGCAAAAAGTGGTCGAAATATATACACGGAACGCATAATATGTTTACACAGCGTGCACTTTTAGGTAATTTGAACGTGCCCCGCAGTAAGTATTTGGTTTTTTTATACACGCACACACACGTGTGCACCTATACATATATATATATGTGTGTGTGTGTATATATATTATGTACTATAATAAGTACATTACAATGGCCTATTCAGTGACGGCGTGGCTGCTCCTCTCTGCTTGCTGCTTCTGCAGGACAAGTAGCTCCAGCGACATGCACAACCTTTTAGTCCTTCCGCTCTCCCCGAGCATTTTATAGTACGCGTATACATTCATAATATAATATTATATTATTATATATTTATATTGGTGTGCTGTGTGCTGTGTGCATGTACGTTGCAGTGAGTACATAAGTAAGTATATATGTATAAACGAGATCTGTCTCGATACTTTTCCACAATATTATGTAATTTTATGCAAATACCTCCACCACTTTATCCATCTATCAGAACCCCCCCCTAACATAATATACAAAAATTGCGAAAGTTGGAATTAGGGAATTCCAGAAATCACTAACATCACGATGCCTGTGAGCACCGGGGGTGCTAGGGGTGTAAAGAACCCCCGGGCCCCCGTTAAATCATAACAATGGGCTCCGGGGCCAGTGGCTGAACTATTTGGAACTTTTTTTTTTAAATATTTATTTAGCCCCCCCCCCACCTTAGTTGTGCCACTGTACGTGGGCCCTATATATTTGGTCGCACACCCACCAATATGCACCAATTTGCGGCACTGCCTGTGAGTATGGTTATAATAATAATATTGTATACAATTTAATAAAAAAAAACCTGAAATTTTTCAATTGAAGTTTGGTTAACGTCAACACAACATTCAATTATATATTATGATGTATTGTTTCATTATAAAGTGATAAATTCATAAGATATGTAACTATTATTATGAAAATAAGTAATAATACATAAAACCTAGTATTATATTATTCACATACAGTGTTATATATTATCCAACAAATTTAAAGTACAGACTTTTTAACAGTCTCGCTTATATACTATATAATATATTAGCCTGTAAATTATGTTATCATATAATAAAATATTACATACTGTAAAAAAAAAATTGTGTTCCTTGGTGTGTGCATTTATGAATATAAATGAATGTGGGTAATTTGTTAACACAATCAATTAAGTATGGTATTAGTAAGACAAGCGACTATGGAATAGAAAATGAGAATAGATAGGTATAGTGGAGAGTTTCAAGTCTCTCTAATTAATATATTTTTATGGATAACCACTAAATAGTAAATAGTTAACACGTTAAAGACAAAATCGTTATTTTTCGTTCATTATTGTTAAAATTTGAACTTGCAACACTTTTATACATCAATACTTCAATGAAGATCCTTAAATTAAAATTTCTACATGCACCAAAAAATCCTAAATGTTAACATTTCAACATTTTATAAGATTTAAAGAACTATAATAATTATAGTTTGAAAATAACCAAAATATTTTGAAAATGTTATCGTGTCTATATAATGGTAATACAAGTATTTGATAAATATTTCAAAACACACAAAAAAATATAAATACAACTTAAGGCTTAAAATAACAACGTGACACTAATGTGACTGTAATAAACAAAATATTTAAAAAAAAAATATTATAAAACTATGAAAAAAAAATATTCACACTGTTTAGATAAAATATTATTTAAATAATAGATTAGTGTTTACAGTTTTATATATTATATGAATTTTTAAATAAGTAAATAATATTACAATAAATCATAAGATACTATTTTATCATATTAAGGCCTGGTTTTTCAATTGAATTTATTCGTTGAATAACAAAAATAAATAGACAAAAAAAATATGTCAACACTCAACAGCCATCGTGTAGCTAAATTGACTATACAAGTCGCCGTGTTATCATAATATTTGTATTAAATTAATTTTTAAAGTAACATAAATACAAAATACAATTTATATTTATTTAATGTATTTTTTAATTTCTAGTAATTTTACACTAAAAAATGTGTATTTATTTAGAACTAGATGTAACAGTTGTTTAAATATTATAATATTATTGTTTCATTAATACATTTGACAATACTAATATTTAAAATATATTATAAATTTATTATGATTTTACTAGAAATAATATGTAATGTACCTACTTATAATATAATACCTATAATAATTTATTATGTGATATTTAACCAATACTAAATAATAGGTAATTTGTGTAATTACAGCTTATATTAAAGTAGATTGAAAAAATATAAATTTTTAATGAATATAAGTGCAGCTAAAAATAAACTTATTCAATGTATCTAGAGAAATACAAATACCTATATATATATATAAAGATATACCTATCATTAAAATAATAGGTAAAGATTTTTAATTTAATTTAAAATAAAATAAGTATAATATTCTTAGTAATCACATTAAAAACTTGCAATAAACCCAGACAGATATTACATCATTATTAATTTTTGATTTATATTATAATGAATACTGTGCAAATGTCGATTATTCATTGACCTTTGGACTAGTCACGAACTTAGCCTTCTTATCGGCACATCATTCCTGCATTTGAATACGAGTAGGTTCGATTTATTATCAAGCGAAACCACAGCTACGGTAGTTGGTTTCGTGGGAAATGGATGTATTGCCAACGCGCCTCTCTGGTTGGGTAGAGTTACGCGTCAAATTTAAACTTGACCCACGTCGCACCAGGATTTCCAGAACTTCCCGGAGGTCCCAGGAGAGCAGGGAATAGTCACGGCCAGAGTCCACCGTCCTTGGCCATGGTATCAGGGGACCACGTGCCACAATACGAGGTGACTAAGTCCTTCGTCCTGCGATTAGCTCCGTCCGAGTTGTGTCTCCACGGGTTTACAATACGGAATACATTATAGATGTACACGGAAATTGTGTGTACATTTTTGTTTCTCATTGGTATATTATTATATTCAAATATCAATAATATACTAAACTGCCGCTTCCGTGTTAGTTGTAATCTTTGATAATGATTAAGACCTACGTTTCGGCATATTCACCAGCCAAAAAGGGATGATGACTAGTAACCTATAGAAAATAACATTAAGTGTTTGTGGTTACTGGTTAGATCTGATGGAGCCTGTGGATAATAATAACAATAAATATATTCAACAAACTTAATTCGATGATTTATGTAGTAATAATAAAATATATTTTCATGATAAGAATTTGAATTTTGATACCTGAAACCACCATTAATATTGAAGATTGGTGCACATTTTCAAATGTGATAAATAGTGAAATAAAAACCAATACACATTAAAATCTAAAATATCATACACATAAGATATCAACTTCTAAGATAATAATATAATATTCCCCTACTCGGGTTATAAATTTAAAATTAAAATGTGGCTACTAAAAGAATATTATAAAATAAATATAATATCATGAATAATTTTTCATGAAAATTTGATAACATCTAAAATTCATATTAAAAAAAAAGTTTAACTTTACTAGTATAATAAGTAATAAGCAAAATGTATGGTTAAATACTAAACTTAAGGAAAGACCGAACAGAGAGGTCGAGTGAAGTTTTAGTAGTTAATTATCAAATAAGGATCAAATAGAATTTATGTTTTTAATCACTGTATTCTAAAATCGTTGATAATAAAGTTACAAAAGGTAGTACTAAAATCTAAAATAATTAATAGAACGTGAAATCCCACAAAAGTTACTATCCAAAAAGTTACAGAAGATAAACATGACTATACTATAGGAAAGTAATATAATTTAATACAAATCAATAGTTATTATAGATCAATGTTTTATAATTTTTATAAAATATATATTATATAAATATAAAATATAGTAAAATATATTTTATACTATAACGTTGCACGTTGCATAAATGCTAAAAAAAATTGGCTGTTTCAGTCATCCAGAAAATATAAATATTAAAATATTTTTAGGTGTATATAATAAATATTTATAAAATAGCAAACTTATTATTTGTACAACGGATATAGCAATCTTAATTGCTATTTTTTTCTTAATGTATTGTTAAACTGAATACATATTTATCATTTTTTTTCTTGTTCATTAAAAAGTAATATTCTTAATTTATAATTTAATCTTTCACGACTGATCACTCGTGTGTCGTATACTCGTATACTTTTACAGACATAATTATTATAGGTATAATTATTATAGTGACACTCACGTATGAAAAATAAAACACGTCTATGTGACTATCAACAATCGATATATATATATATGTATATTTATTATATTACATCTGTTCACTTTATCAAAAACTACTCTGACCAACCGAAAAGTGTTTTCGGGTTTGTTTCATGACGTGAGATGTATAGGTATATACGGTATACGGTTGATTATTTCTTGAAAATAACGATTCACTCCAATGTTTTTTCTTTATTTTTTTATTCAATTTTGCCAGGATAACTTTACACTATGTGTTCGTGTACGTGATCGACATTTACTTAAAACTTGTTTCAAACATTTTATAAGGGTCGACGAGTCGTGGAAGGGTCTACTACTAGTTTCAGTTCAACTTCACTGTCGAGTTAAATCAAACACATATATCTGTACACGTCATGCACACGTATTGTCATTCAAAACTTTTCCCAGTCTATCATAGCTCCTCTTATTTTTCCAAGCGCAACCTAATTTAAACAAAAATATGTTTGTACGTAAATCAATAGAAATGGTATATTTGCCACTATATATATGTATTACCAACGAATGCATTAAAATATACAAACAAATTTACCTAATAAGTATTAACAAATAACAATAATTTGTGTCGATATACATATATCATTATACCAACCAGAACAAAATGTTTAACTAACCATGAGCTGTTTTTGTATGTTCAATTAATAGTTTATAGAAATATTATGTATATATAGGTACTTACTGTTTAAGAAATGTTTAAAACTTAATCATGCCGAGGTATTTCTAACAGGATAATTGGGTGCGCGTACGTAGGTATATATTCAATCCCAAAGTGTCAAATTCGATATATCAAATATCGTATCGATTTTTTACGTATAATGTGCTAGCAATTTTTATAATAATATTATATTGTGTACGAAAAAGTTGAAACGTAAAATACAATTTCGTGTATGTGGCGAGTGGCGTATGTATGTCTATATGTATAGTACCTATATACGGCTATTACCTATAACAAATAGTGCTGTGTTGTTAAATTTGCCACCAGAGAGTAATTTATTTAATTTATTATTCTTTTAACGTATCGAAAAAAAAGTAAAGTAGGTAATATTGATCAGATTTATATACATTAATTTGTTACAGTCACTACAGTTAAAAACTAAAACGGTTAATTTTTCATATCATTAATATATTTATATACTATAATATTTTTATTTTATCATATAGGTAATCAACAACGTATATTAAAAAAAAAAAAAACAATACCACTATTGCTATCTAACGGAGTTCTCAATACACTTGATTTGGTACTAAACTAGTACCTATAATATGAGGTTATGATACATTGATATTGTACATTTGTATATATTATAAAATATAGGCTACATCGTTAATGCATTTGAGATAACTTTCAATAAATTAATAACTTATCAGTACTATGTTGGCATATATTCTAACATCTTCTGTTGTCTGAGTATGATGTCTGTATGACTGTATGTCGACGAAAGCGAGAAAACGACTATGAAAACTTTATGAAAATGTGAACACTAGAGATTAAGAGGTTGAAATTTAAAATTACAAAGACGGATTTGTGTCGATTAATTGAAAATGTATTGTAATAATAATATGTATAAGTATAATACATCCAACACATATTAGAGACAGTATGTAATGCAATTACATAATAAAACGAACTGCTTCATCTTCGAATTCAGTACATACCTATACCTTCTACGTACGTATAATATACATCTGAAAGCGGCTATAGTGGCGATTTTGTTTGCACAAGGTTTCTTATATATACAAAAACATTTGTATACATCTATATAATAGTAATAATAATAATATGCTCTTGCGTAAGCATACACTGCACTTCTAACGTCTTGCAGAAACCCCTCACCGCCACCATCAACAGTTCCCAGAACTTCGATCCTCTATAATAATAATAATGATATTTCCATAAGTGCACCGTCGGCCGCTTACCACACTCATATTATATACATATTATATATTAAAACTGTGCATATAGCCATCGGCCGCCACGTGCTGAAGTCACTATATATTATATGTAATGCAACTTTAATGTGAGCCAACACCACGCCCGAGTGACCCATTTAAAAAAAAAATTTAGTTGCTTCCTCGTTGATCATTCCGGTCCCGTCCCGTACGATTACGATCAGCAATTATGTTTTTAAACGAAATCCTGTGACGCGACAACGACGACGACGACGACGACGACGATGCTTCAGTGGTAGAGAAACGGCTTTCATAAAAAAAAAAAAATAATAAAAATAATAATAATAACAAATACAAATATAACGACAATAATAACTAACCCCTGGAAATTGGGTCAAAGGTTTTGACCTAATTGTATTTTTTTCTATTTGTTTAGCTGGGTCCCTATACAAGAATATATTATATAATATATTATTATGGGGCGTCACCGTTATTCACCAAAGTAACCCTTGACGTTATCACTGTGTCCGTTTTTTTTCACCAAAATAAATTAATAATTATTTTAAATATTTTTTTTGTGGACCCCTTAAATCCATCAAATCGCACCTCACTTCGCCTTACCTCGTATAGTCTCTATATTAAATTATCAAGTTGTATAAGTTTACCCGTGTATTATGCAACGTATACGCTATTAACTGGATTTTTATTTGGTATACAAAGTATATAAAAATAAATATACATAGGTATTATGGTTATGTAAAGGTTAAAATTAAAGCAGTGAAAGCTTTAAAATGATTCTTTGAATTTATTACGTTTAAAGTATAAATATAATCATACAATATAAATATTAAGTGCTAACTGACCAGGCAAATATTATACTGCTACTATTGCCCTTAAAGAATATTTTTTTAATAATTATTTTCTTGTGCCACCTAACGCAAACAAAAATCAGTGGTAGTACCATCCTTACCGAATGCCAATGCCTAATAGGTTGGTCAAAATCTAAAAACAATATTCTCGTGCATTTGTGGTTCTTATGACATACTTTAAAAAGAAATATATTTTTTTTAGTAAATATTGTGAATAAACAATACCGCAATACTCGATTATCAGATGAGCAATATATAATGACATACGTTGTGGGGAAACTGGTAAAATTATATTAATTGCTATGACATAGATACTATAAGTATCGTGATTATTAATATTTGATGAATTTGTGTTCAGGGATTCTCAAAAAACATCTATAATAAGTTATTTAAATTTATTTTTATAGAAATATTGGAATATAACCTATGACGAACGCCGAACACAGTATGATAACGGTGAATGTCATTTTGGCGGGAAGCGGAAACTTAAATATTATTAATTATTATATTATATTCCATACTTGTAATATATGATGTTGTTGATAATTCATAATTGAGTTATTAACAAAATGACTGTAAAATTAATATAAATATGATGTGGACATTGTTTATTGAACAACCTGATTTTATTATAATATGATAGTTCTAGGTATAGACAGATAAAGAATAACTTTTATTTAACTTTAAATCGTGTTATCGAATATTACAATTTTAATTAGATTATACTAATAACTATTACTAGTAGCCAAGTTGGAACGTGTTGTTTTTTTCAGAATATGAAATTAGGTCAGATTAACTAAACCTAATACCTAACACAGTGTGATGATAAAATGCAGTACGAATATTATATAATATAGTTAAAATTTAGTAATATACAGGTCAGTCTAGCATATTTTTTACCCTGCAGGGCAAAGTATAAAATTTGCACCCTCTCATAATTCATCCCCCCCTATTTTATGCCACTGTTCTACTTATATACCAATATAACTGTCTAAATAGAAAAAATATCGTAGATACCTACTTGATGAGGAAAAATGTATATTAAATGCAAACTTTAAAATAAAATGTATTTATTGACTACTTCGTTTTACAGTAAAAAAAATTTAACACACATATCCAAAATAATTTTCCAAATTCTAAAAATATTGAGATAAGACCTATAACATTAACATATAAACATAAAACATCAAAAAATAACAAAAATAATATAGGATTATATACAATGTTAGCTAATATATGAGAATAATTTATAGTAAATTGACTATTAACTATTTTTATTTTAATTAAGGGGTATCAATAGTATTGAAAAAATCTATAAAAATGTACTTTTGTATTTCCAATAATATGGTTTATTAAGTGGTTTAAGAGTAAAAACACCTATTATCAATATTGTAGAAGAGAAGTTAATCTGTGCCTGTATAGAAGACAAATTTTGATATTTGTAATTACTAAGCTCAAAAATTCAAATTCAAAAAGTAAAATATCATAAGTTTTAGAGTTAAATATTGGACATTGAAAATAAAATATCGAAAATCGACTCCTATACAAGCCTAGATAAACTCCTTCTCTTCAATTTGTATTATAGGTGTTCATACTGTAATGTCACTCAGTAAGCTATATTATTGGAAATACGAAACTAAGTTTCAGTGTTTCACTAAAATTCACACTTGTAATTAGAGTGTACAATGTTCCGTTAATGACATGTGCGTGCACGTGCGGGTGTGCTCCACTATTTATTTTATACACAGTCACCCACACTAATAAGTAATAATCACTTACTACGCACACATTTACACGACCCGCATGAACACCTTTAGAAAATTGCCTATACCGAACTCCTTAGAAACGGTCGGTATGCATACCCCTTAAGTTCAGTACATATAACAAATTATGATTACATTTTGTTTTTCCTTGATTTTTGGTGGCAAAATAGTTTATATATCGTCATAATAAAACATTTTTGGCTATTCGATTTTCTAACGTAAAAATAAGTTGTTTAAAATTATTATTTTCATATAAAAATTTAATTCTGTCCAAGTCTTTCTCATACTTAGGTAAGTCAATTAAATGTTTTTTTACATCATATAATGGCAATTCAAACAACATTAATTTATCATCTAAAAATGAAAATGTAGATTACCTAGTAGATTTTATTAAAGTTTTAAATTTAGAGTTGTTTTTTCATATTCAGCAAGGTCACTTATTTTTCTTTCCAGGTCTACTTGTTTAAACTCATTTACAATACGGCAATACCTAAAATTTCATTTTTTTTTTTGCTTCAATAAATATTTTATGAATTTTCCATTTTCTCTAAATTTTTCAAAAAATTTTATTAATCTACGTAAATGTACAATAGTAATATTAGTTGTTATTTTTAAACTTTTCAATATTATGTTTACTCGATAAATTGCACTAAGAAGCTAAACATCCCACGTAGTTAACATACATCTAAATGAAAAATTATTTATTGCTTTTAACAAGCTTGTTATATTTTTACCGTCAAATTTAACTTCATCAGATATTGCTTTTTAATTTAATAAACCAAACACTTCAATGACATCAGATAGTTGTAAGTTTAATGCTCTGACTGCTTTCTGTTTTGAAGACCCCCCCTTGTAGTACTGTAACCCTTTGATGATAAATTAAGATTGTCCTTTAAAATATCCCATCTTATTGAATGGAACTAGAAAAAAATACATACATCATTTTTGTATGATGACAAAAAATTTTATTATTAAGTAATTTGGCGCCAATGACTAAGACTTCCGAGGTAATTTTTCTAACGGTAGGTAGATTAATTTTTCCATAGAAATATGACAAAAATATACCAACAATTACTTATTTCTGAGTTACTAATAATCGTTATAGACATATGTATCTTAATACATTAATAAGACCAACTTTACTTTTCTTGTAATATATTTCAACTGATAATATACAACATATGCCTGTGTCAATAAGTCATAAATAATAAATAATAATATGTATTAAAATACAAAATATAATATTATTGTTCATGATACGCCGCTTATAAGTTATAGAATGAGAACAAATTGAAATTAACAATCATTATAATAATATATGAATAAACAACAAGTATTAAGTACCTACTCAGAATAGATGTTCAAGTATAGCGTTCAATATATTATGATTCAATAAGATTTGACTCAATATGCAAATTTCCACATTTTAAAGATCCCTAAACAACATTGGTACTTATTTTCATCGGCATTATACGTATATTAACTATTCATACACATATTAAAGTCCTCGATGACACGCGAATGAATACTAATAATATAATGTACTATTATGACTTATGAGCCAAAGTCGGTACTTATACCGTTAGCGTATGTATGTCTTTGTAACGACGTGAATTCGAACGGAAATAAATTCCCAAAATATTATGTCATCGACAAATTTTGTCTTCCTCGTAAAATCCATTAGGTCGCTGTGATTGGTTTTGAATATATCATAAAGATATTGTAATGTAATATAATACAAATTCACCACACATATATGGTGGCAGTGCCAATATTCTTCAGTATTTTTTCGTATGTCGCAATAATCACAAAACCGCCGATCCTCAGAGCCTGCTGTAGCGATATTCACCACAAAAACGTGTAAACGATTGTTAAGTTACAATAATAATATTGTTATCATACTCAGCGAAGCCCGTACGGCACCATCCGCGTCGTAATATTATTTTTCTAGAAAACATTTTCGTTAGACACGGCGGCGGCGTGTTTGATGTTCACGATTGTCTTTATAGTTTTTCGTTCTCTGTGTTGTGTTCAATGAACCGGCCAATTCCGTCAGGTTTTTCAATAGATTTAAAATTCCCCGCATTAACTATAATAATAATAATAATAATAATAATACGATATAATATAACCATACAATGTATTATATACGTATATGCATCAGCGATCACAATTTGTTTTCATTTATATACTTTATCGTGTAGTATTTGATCCTAATTAGTAATTCGTGATGGAAATAATAAAACGAAAAGAAAGAACATAATACTTACTCAAATTAATCATATGATTGAATTTCGTACGTCATAATTTTTTTTTCTCATAATAAAGAAAATAAAACTATTTTATACTATTAGTCTTTACTTATTATGTATTGTGTATACATTAAAGTACCTATATTATTACACGATTATCGATTAATGAATCGATTTGATGTAATGCGTAGATAATATCCGAATATATCTCTTTATTCAAACAGTTACCTCTATGATAATTTAATAATGTATAATTTTAAGCAGAAAAAAATTACAGCAAATAAGACATTTTAAGAAAGTAGATACCTAACTTATACTTCCATGCACGGTTGCATTATTTGAAAAAAGCGTAAAACAAAATAGAAACATGTAAAAGAAAACTTAAGGTATAATAACAATACAATACTATAAATGCTTACAGACGTTTCAAAAATATCCATCATTACACTAATGTGATCATACTTATTATTCCTGTTTATTTATGTTACAGTCAAATTCACTTAACATAAAAGTTTGAATGGTACCTCTATCAAGTTGTATAGGCTAAATCGACTACAACAAATATATAATCTGACAATTTATATATTTTCAAAACATTGTTAAGTTTACTTCACATAATTCAATGATTGCATAATCATCGCTATGTCGGGGACTGATACCTTTTGTTTTTGCTGTTCCGTCTCTAGTTCCGGTACTCAATTACTTAATTAAAGGGTTCTGGATCCGGTTCCGGTCCTTAAGGGACATTAAGGTTTATAGTTAAAATCTATATTAAACGTTTTCAATAATTTTTTTTAAATATAGGTAGGTATGCTATTGTTAAATTTTCATACATAAATAAAATAATATTATAATATTATAAATATCAATAACCATTACAATTTTAAGATTTCCCGATCCCTAGTCGATACAACCCTTCGAATAAATAGAAAATGGTCGAGAGACCTTTTAACCTAATTATTATTTATATATTAGAAAAAAAACAATACTTGAGCTCTAGAGAAATATCTAGTTAACTTTAAACTTACTATATAATGTTATTAATACTAATGTGTATATATTGGAAGAGAAATATCAATGGGTATTTTCTGAGATCAAAATTATTTAATGTACTTATTGCATTAGTAATACAGATTGTAAATACAAATAATTTAAAAATAAAAGATTTTCTGAGAAGTAAACAGCTCTAAAGCACTTAACCAAAATAATATTAGTTTAGAAAAACACTGCTTATACCTATCTGAAAAAATATTAGTTTTTGTTTAAAAAAATTGGTTCCAGTTATTGGAAACTTTTTAAATTCAATTACGAATCCCGACATTTTGAAGGGCTTTTATGTTTAAGAAACGGTTCTTTTTGATTCCTGTAAATATGCTCAGTGTATCTGTTCAGTATTTTGTTATTTAATGAATTATGTAAATAATTTTCATGTAGGTAGTTATTATTCTTAAATTTGTGTATACTATATACATTAAGAGGACTGGAAGCTGAGATTTTAACACATGTAGAACATAGGAATTTACATAGATTTAATTCCAACGTACGATATAGCAGCTCCATGTCCCCAGCCCCCCCCCACTTTGGAATTTTGGAACAAAATTAACTCCATTCGTTTGTGCTTCGTTTGATCTGGTTTGTGCTTTTAACCCCGTCGTTTGTGCTTAACCCCATCCAAAATTATTCAACTTTGAAAGTTGGGTGTTAAAATGTAATCCCAGCTACTTTCCTTTGTCTTGCGAATTTGATCCCAACTGTCCACATAATCCTTTTTACCTCTATGATCTTTAGTCGTAAGACATTTGGTTTTCCAGAAAAACCCATACACTTGTGGATTAGAATATTATTTTTTTTTTTTTTAAGTTTGTGCCATTTTAGGAAATAAAAAAAAATATTTGTTACCCAATAAATGGACTTACAGCCTAACACTAATGATATAATTGTGATACAGGTGGTACTTTGGAAAATCAACGTGGATTAGAAAACAGTTTGAACAATTTTGACATGAAGTTCTAATATTTATGATTTTGTTTACCTACCTACCTACATATTATTTAAATGAAAAATCTAGATTTTAACTATTTTTTTTGTAATTTGTTATTCTTAGGGACTTATTCTTAACTTTTTCTCATTATGGTTATATTATTATTTAAAAAGCATATTTCAAAAAGTTAATAGCATAACATAAAAAAAAAGTGAATGTCACTCTGCTATACAGTATAGGTTACAAGTGGGTCATTGTATAATGGATTTTATTAAACTTGAATTCAATGATATAATATCATTGTATAAGAAAAACGATTCTGAGCGGAGACGGTTTGTCAGTCTGGATATTTTATATGTTTATTATTGCGCGGGATAGCCGTTTACTAAACGGCATACTTCTTTGCAACGGATTAACCGATCTGAACCAAACTTGGCACAGTGATAGTGTGGACATCGCTGAGTGCTTACAAGTGGTTTTGATCGATGTCTGACCTACCATCGAGGAATAATCCCCGAAAAACTAAATATAAACTAATTTTGATACCATAATTTTGTTTCCATAGAAATTAGTATTATTATTATAATTAGTAGATAATAATAATAATAATAATAATAATAATAATAATAATAATAATAATAATAATAATAATAATAATAATAATAATAATAATAATAATAATAATAATAATAATAATAATAATAATAATAATAATAATAATAATAATAATAATAATAATAATAATAATAATAATAATAATAATAATAATAATAATAATAATAATAATAATAATAATAATAATAATAATAATAATAATAATAATAATAATAATAATAATAATAATAATAATAATAATAATAATAATAATCATAATAATAATCATAATATTTATTAACTCGCTCAGCTCAATTTCTTGCAATCAGCGAACCTCGTTGCAGTCCTAGTTTATTATATCATGTAAGTTGAATTAATATTATAATATTATTATTTTTTATTCGTTTCTATGGTGATAAACAAAGCGTTATAAATTAAATTCCTATTTTTAGCAGTTTTTCGTAAAACAGCAGTTTTTCGGTGGTTTTTCCCGTGGTATTATATAACTATTGAGAAAATCGAAAAATGACCTCTCTAAAGTACCATCTTGATCCAATTTACTAAAATATAAGGTAATATGCGTTGAAATCAAAGCACTCCTTCTGATAGAAATTTTGTATACACGATATAAAAAATAAACACCATTGTAATCGCTCCGCTCAGAATCTAAAAATTAATTAAACTTAAATTAAATAAATATTATAATCTATCAATTATATATAAATGATAAATATGCAAAAAAATAAGTAATATCAAGAATAAATAAAATATTAAGAACCTTTAAAATTTATTTTCTAGTTTAAAACTGACGAACTAAATTTCTTCAGCCCTTCCCCCAAAATGTCAACAATGTGCATTAAAACATAACTGAAAGTCTGCTGGGATCACGTTTTAACCCCCAACTTTCAAAGTTAAATAACTTTGGAAGGGGTTAAGGCGGTTAAGCACAAACCAGCACAAACGAAGCACAAACGAATGGAGTTAATTTTGTTCCGAAATTCCAAAGTGGGGGGCCGGGGACCTGGAGTTCGATATAGCTCAGCGAAAAGAATTCTTAAAAAAGATTTTAATTTTTCATTAAGTCTACTTGAGATCTACTTACCCTGATTTTTAATTTTTTGAATTTAACTACCTTAAAAATATAAATATTTCGTTTCCTTTTAAGTACCATTTTTTTTTTTTTTTTTGAAGATTTCGGCCATTTAGGAAGTGAAATAAAAATTAAAAGAAAGTCGATCTCAATTAGACATGACGACAAATTCAAATCTTATTTAGAATTCTTATCACTTCACTTATGTTTCACGTGTGTTAAGCAAAGAGAGAAAATCGCCGCTTCCAATCCCCTTAAATATTATATTATACAAACAATTTATAGATATAAATCTTAATATATCACCATGGCAACATCCACTGGATTATGGATATATCAAGAAAAATTGAGGTAGCTATAAACAGGCTTCGCATTAGCCATTCTCAAATATCTGACAGCTTTCTAATGAACAAATAAGATCCACCAATTGTCCTTCGTGTGGAGTCCAACTGAGTATCAATTATCAAACATATTATACTAATATGATGAGTTCAGAAAAAAAACCAATCTATAAGAGCATAATTCCGCTTCACTTAGAAATTCCCTTACTCACATAAATCAATAGTCGATTAATTAATTAAATTCAACAACGCTTAAAAAAAAAAACAATAAGTTGTAAAATTAATTATTGTACAAGTTTTAAAATCGTTTATTGTATACTTATATTATATTGTAAATACTTTTTGTAAATCCCGATGACCTTTGCTACCAGGTTATCTAAAAAAATTTTAAAAATAATCTTTGCCAGATTTTAGAATATTTATTAAAATTAATTTATTATAATATCACATAATTATTTTACATTGAAACCTGCTAAAATATTGGACACTGTAACGCTATCTATAGGTAAAGAATGTAAAAGTAAACTTCAAGAAGCTTACCAACGCCAGTAGATAGCACTGCAGTAATAGACCTATGAAATTAAGTATACCTAACTCAACGTACAAAGAAATATCAAAATGGTAATTTAAAATATATTTTATGTTGTCTAAGATTTAAAATAATATGTCCAGCTGTATATTGTAATACATAATATTATTTTATTCCACGTTACTACTATAATATTCACTAATTCAATGTTGAATTATTTATACAACTATTATTTTTAAATAGTAGGTACTTCATACTTATAAACGACTATACATCAGTGCCGCAACTAAGGTTATTAGGGCCGGGGTGCCAAACCAAATAATAGGGCCCCTTACTTTCCAACATTTTACGAAATATTTTCATGAAAAATATATTTGTAAACGTTACGTATCCATCACCATTTAAATTTCTTTTTAACTAAAAAAATACAAATTTACACTAGATAAAAATGGTTGATATAGGTACGTTTAAAATTATAATAAAATAAAATAAAATAAAATTTTTTTACAACTATTATTTTTAAATAGTAGGTACTTATAAACGACTATACAGTATACATTAACCTAAATGCAAGTATCTATTGATATCATAAAAAAATAGAATTTTGGATTGGTCGTTAAATCGCAAATAAATAAACTAAACCATAGATTTATAACTAATAAAGTGATAAAAATATAAAATGCAACATGGGATTAAACACGGAAATAATTGTTTAGAACATATAAAAGAGTTACGCTTACGAATGTTATTATGATTCAAAAACGGTTTAAAACGTAGTGTAGCAATTCTTTAAATGCACAAAGCAATAAAGAATATAAAATTAATTTTGAAAATGTTGAAGATTAGTACGTCAAGGAGGCGTCGATGAGAATATCACTGATTTGCTCTTTATAATTTTCCATGAAAATTAAATAATTTCTATATCACATATAAATTGTATAATGTTAATGCAATCACTTTGGATTCATTCATAATATTAAATTATTGCTTACAGACAACGATGCTATATTTCCTGTACAAATAATTGTAAATAATATCTTATTCACTATAAGCAAATGGTTAAAATACTAATTTTGGGATATTGCCATATTTGCTTGAGGTAGCTTATTTCACTGCCGTTCATCCCGTCGAAAATATCATCACGCATAAATTTTAGAGTGACGCATTAATTCTCTGCTCCTAAATAACAAATGTATTACTATGTTTGACCTTTGACTAAACCATTTAGGTACACACCGATATCCTCTTATTACGTATGCAAGGCTAAGCAAGTTAATGATATTTTTTAATCATTTAAGTTCAGTGATAAAAAAGGTGGGTAAGTGGATGTCGCTCTGCTGTACAGTAGGTTACAAGTGGGTCACTGTATAATGGATGCTATTCAATTTGAATTCAATGATACAATATCATTGTATAAGAAAAACGATTCTGAGCGAAGACGGTATGTCAGTCTAGGTTTAAGACAATTATATACATAACTATGGTATTAAAAAAAAAATTGACCTATAATAAATTCCAAATTAATCATATCACATTATCCATTAGGTACTTATAACACGTTATACATCAATAACAAACCCTGATACTATCATAGATATATAATATAGTGTACTTTAGAAGTTTCAAGTACCCACGAATAGTATTATACACTCACAACAAAATAACGAAAATAGGTATGCTAGGTTTTTAATATGTAATTTCGTCCCAAATTTGAACTTAAAATGTCTGTAAAAAATAACTGTGTTCATATATTTTTTAGATTTTTTGGCTACAGTATGAACTATTTATGAGAATCTTTTTATTAAATTTGCAATCCTTAGCTATAAAAACTGAACATTTTATAATTTATTAATTACGATGATTGATAATTTTCCAGATTTTGATAAATTTTGTCAAAATGCGATCTTTAAATGCTTATAAAAAAAAATCGTGCCTATGTATTTTTAATATTTTTCAACTGATATTGTAACAATATATCAGGAGCCTTGTATTAAATTTTTACACTTTTTGGCCCAACAGATAAAACTTTATTGATATTTATAGAAAAAAAAACTAAAAAAAATTGAAAGCTGTAAATGTCCATAAACAGCTCAAAAAGAGTCAAAATATTTTCAAAATTGTATGGTGTATAGGAAATGCTAATATAAACATGCAGTGAAATTTTCATGTATCTACAGTAATTCGTTTTTGAATTACAACAAAAAAAGGAAATCGCCACATGAGAAATCGAGTGAATATCCAATGTTGTAAAAATTTGAATTTCAAACGCTCATAAAAATTTAATTTGACTTTCCGGTAGAAATTTTCTTATTGATAAAGGTAGACAATCTTATAAGGAACCTTGTATTACATTTTCATATCTTAGATTTAAAAAGAAAAATTTTTACGAATTCTTAACTCAAATCAATTTGCTAATTTTCGTGATTTTTCCATATTTTGTCAATTTTTGAACTTTAAATGCTTATAAAAAAAAACTGTGACTAACAATTTTTAATATTTTTCATCTGCCTTTCAAACCATATACTAGGAGCCTTCTATTAAATTTTCAAGTTTTTTTAACCAACAATTAAAATTTAATTGATATTTCTAGAAAAAAAACTAAAAAAAAATGAAAAATGAAAATGTCTCTAAACAGTTCAAAATAAATCAAAATATTTTGAAAATGTTATCGTGTATAGAAAATGCAAATATAAACAACCACTGAAAATTTCATATATCTACGGTCATTTGTTTTAAAGTTATAGCAAAAACCAAATTCAATTTTCTGAATCAATTTTGCGTAAAAATTCCCGTTTTTCCTTAATTTTTCTTTTGTTTTTCTTGGCGCTTTTGAAAAGTACTGGGAATTTTAAATTTTGACCTCCCCTATGCACCAACGATATTCACTTTCCAATCGAACAAGATACTGAAGTCGAAAATCGAAGCATTATTTCGACTACTTATCGTGTACACAGACACAAAAAAAATAAATAAAAAACACCCATCATTGTAAAATCAATACATTCATCGTTCCACTCAGAATCTAAAACATTTTAAAATTGAAATAGGTTATTACCTATATATAATAGGTAAATAGGAATTTAATGTTTATTTTATTTTTAAATTCAGTTAAATTAGTTAATTGTTATGAAAAAGAAACTAACAATACACTTACTAACTTAGGTTATGTACATTTTATATTTTTACAATATAAATATCCGATAAATGCCCATAAGTTTTTTTAGATTCTGAGTGAAACGATGAATGTATTGATTTTACAATGATGTGTGTTTTTATATTTATTTTTATATTTATTTTTTTATTTTAGATTCTGAGTGAAACGATGAATGTATTGATTTTACAATGATGTGTGTTTTTTTTTTTATTTTTTTTTTATTTTTTTTTTATTTTTTTTTTATTTTTTTTTTATTTTATTTTTTATTTTTATATTTATTTTTTTTGTGTCTGTGTACACGATAAGTAGTCGAAATAATGCTTCGATTTTCGACTTCAGTATCTTGTTCGATTGGAAAGTGAATATCGTTGGTGCATTGGGGAGGTCAAAATTTAAATTTCCCAGTAGTTTTCAAGAGCGCCGGGAAAAACAAAAGAAAAATTAAGGAAAAACGGGAATTTTTACGCAAAATCGATTTTTCAGAAAATTGAATTTGGTTTTTGGTGTAACTTTAAAACAAATGACCGTAGGTACATGCAATTTTCACTGGTTGTTTATATTTGCATCTTCTATACACGATAACATTTTCAAAATATTTTGATTTATTTTGAACAGTTTAGGGACATTTTCATTTTTAGTTTTTTTTTAGTTTTTTTTCTAGAAATATCAATAAAATTTTATTTGTTGGTTGCGAAAGCATGAAAATTTAATAGAAGGCTCCTAATATATTGTTTCAAGGGCAGATGAAAAATATTAAAAATCCTTAGTCACAATTTTTTTTTATAAGCATTTAAAGTTCAAAAATTGACAAAATATGGAAAAATCACGAATATTAGCAAATTATTTTGAGTTAAGAATTCGTAAAAATTTTTCTTTTTAAATCTAAGATTTGAAAATCTAATACAAGATTACTCATAAGATTGTCTACCTTTATCAATAAAAAAATCTCTACCGGAAAGTCAAATTAAATTTTTATGAGCGTTTGAAATTCAAATTTTTACAACATTGGATATTCACTCGATTTCTCATGTGGCAATTTCCTTTTTTTGTTGTAATTAAAAAACGAATTACTGTAGATACATGAAAATTTCACTGAATGTTTATATTAGCATTTCCTATACACCATACAATTTTGAAAATATTTTGACTCTTTTTGAGCCGTTTACGGACATTTTCAGTTTTCAATTTTTTTAGTTTTTTTTTTCTATAAATATTAATTAAGTTTTATCTGTTGGGCCAAAAAGTGTAAAAATTTAATACAAGGCTCCTGATATATTGTTACAATATCAGTTGAAAAATATTAAAAATACATAGGCACAATTTTTTTTTATAAGCATTTTAACATCGAATTTTGACAGAATTTTTCAAAATCTCGAAAATTATTAATCATCGTAATTAATAAATTATAAAATGTTCAGTTTTTATAGCTAAGGATTGAAAATTTAAAACAAGATTCCACGTAAGTAGTTAATTCTCTTACCGAAAAATCTAAAAAATATACAATCACAGTTTATTTTTATAGTCATTTTATGTTCAAATTTTGACGAAATTACATATTAAAAAACCTAGTTATTTTGTTGTGATTATATAATATTATTCGTGGGTACCTACTTGAAACTTCTAAAGTGTACTATTATATATATATGATAGTATCAGGGTTTGTTGTTGGTGTATAACGTGTTATTAGTACCTAATGGATATTGTGATAATGTGATATGATTAATTTGGAATTTATTATAGGTCAATTTTTTTTTAATACCATAGATATGTATATAATTTGTCTTAACCTAGACTGACATACCGTCTTCGCTCAGAATCGTTTTTCTTATACAATGATATTGTATCATTGAATTCAAATTTAATAGCATCAATTATACAGTGACCCACTTGTAACCTACTGTACAGCAGAGCGACATCCACTTACCCACCTTTTTTTATTTTTTTTTGTGTCTGTGTACACGATAAGTAGTCGAAATAATGCTTCGATTTTCGACTTCAGTATCTTGTTCGATTGGAAAGTGAATATCGTTGGTGCATTGGGGAGGTCAAAATTTTAATTTCTCAGTAGTTTTCACAAGCGCCGGGAAAAAACAACATAAAAATTAAGGAAAAACGGGAATTTTTACGCAAAATTGATTTTCCAAAAAATCGATTTTGGTTATTGGTGTAACTCTAAAACAAATGAACGTATATACATGAAATTTTCACTGGTTGTTTATATTTGCATTTTCTATACACGATAACATTTTCAAAATATTTTGATTTATTTTGAACTGTTTAGGGACATTTTCATTTTCCATTTTTTTTTAGTTTTTTTTCTAAAAATATCAATAAAATTTTATTTGTTGGTTGCGAAAGCTTGAAAATTTAATAGAAGGCTCCTAATATGTTGTTTCAAAGGCAGATGAAAAATATTAAAAATCCTTAGTCACAATTTTTTTTTATAAGCATTTAAAGTTCAAAAATTGACAAAATATGGAAAAATCACGAAAATTAGCAAATTATTTTGAGTTAAGAATTCGTAAAAATTTTCCTTTTTAAATCTAAGATTTGAAAATCTAATACAAGATTACTCATAAGATTGTCTACCTTTATCAATAAAAAAATTTCTACCGGAAAGTCAAATTAAATTTTTATGAGCGTTTGAAATTCAAATTTTTACAACATTGGATATTCACTCGATTTCTCATGTGGCAATTTCCTTTTTTTGTTGTAATTAAAAAACGAATTACTGTAGATACATGAAAATTTCACTGAATGTTTATATTAGCATTTCCTATACACCCTACAATTTTGAATATATTTTGACACTTTTTGAGCCGTTTACGGACATTTTCAGTTTTAAATTTTTTTAGTTTTTTTTTTCTATAAATATCAATTAAGTTTTATCTGTTGGGCCAAAAAAGGTAAAAATTTAATACAAGGCTCCTGATATATTGTTACAATATCAGTTGAAAAATATTAAAAATACATAGGCACAATTTTTTTTTATAAGCATTTTAACATCGAATTTTGATAGAATTTTTCAAAATCTCGAAAATTATTAATCATCGTAATTAATAAATTATAAAATGTTCAGTTTTTATAGCTAAGGATTGAAAATTTAAAACAAGATTCCACGTAAGTAGTTAATTCTCTTACCGAAAAATCTAAAAAATATACAATCACAGTTTATTTTTATAGTCATTTTATGTTCAAATTTGGACGAAATTACATATTAAAAAACCTAGTTATTTTGTTGTGATTATATAATATTATTCGTTGGTACCTACTACCTACTTGAAACTTCTAAAGTGTACATATATATATATATATGATAGTATCAGTGTTTGTTGTTGGTGTATAACGTGTTATAAGTAACTAATGGATATTGTGATAATGTGATATGATTAATTTGGAATTTATTATAGGTCAATTTTTTTTTAATACCATAGATATGTATATAATTTGTCTTAAACCTAGACTGACATACCGTCTTCGCTCAGAATCGTTTTTCTTATACAATGATATTGTATCATTGAATTCAAATTTAATAGCATAAATTATACAGTGACCCACTTGTAACCTGCTGTACAGCAGAGCGACATCCACTTACCCACCTTTTTTTATTATACAATTCTGATTAATAGTAGCGAGAAGTAAATTTAAGAAATCATTTTTAAATTTCTATACGTTTATATATGATTATATATATATTATATGTGTATTTGTTTGTATATCATAAAATATTAGTGTTATTAACTTTTTGGTTGATTCCAACTTATCGTTGTGCATTTTGATTATTATATTGTTATATTGTTAAAGTAATTAATAGTTTATGTCAGGGTTTTTTTAGTTTGCAGTGAGACACATTTTGTGCAGTAATTTAAAGTAATTGTGCAATGTAAATTGTTACTCTGTGCAGTGCAAAGAAAGAATTTTAGGGTGATATATTTTATTGTATACCATACAACAATAATTGAGTAAACTTCAGAATAAAAAAAAATGTTCCTTTTAAAATTAAATATTGTTAATATTATTCATTATTATACTGTTTTTTTTTTAAACAAAAAAAATATCTACCACCTTTGAACACATGCTTGTGGTGTTGGTAGAGTGTTATATAAAATTATAACTAATATTAAAATTGCAACAGTTAAATATATGTATTACTTATTATTTATTCAATTGCCAATTGGAAATAATCAAATCTGAATTTGAGACATGATTGGGGGGGTGACCAAGGCATAATTTTATGAAAATGTCGATGATTTTTTTTTGTAATTTTGTTTTTAACATTATAAAATTATTTAGAAATATAGCTTTGGGGGGGAAGGCTAGGACCCTTCTGGAGCTATCCCTGATAGTTCAAAGGATAACAGTCCGTAGGGTTTGGTCTGCATAGACAAATTCCCTACTATAACCCAAGAATGGGAATAAGTTTGTGCAATCAGAATAAATCATTAAAAAAAACCCTGGTTTATGTATATAAATTTGTATTTGTTTATAATTTATACACATATTATATTAAATTTTTTTATATATTGTTTGTGGTATTATTATATCAATATTATAAAATAGTATAAATATTCCGTAGTATAACACTATTCTAAATGTTTTAAAAATATCATCGTGATATTGCATATACAAAATAGAATAATATACGTTAAAAGTTTCAAGTACCTAAGAATAATATTTGTAAATTACAATAAATTGACTAAAATTGTTATAATTTGTTTGAGTATTTAATTTCGTCAACATTTTAAATTAAAATGTTTTATGTCTATAAAAAAAATCTACACATTATTTAGATTGTTTGGTTCTAGTTTGAACTATTAAGAACATTGTATTCATACATGTTTGTACATTATATTTTCAAGCTTTTTGACCTTAAATGTTATCGACAATTTATATACAAACAAAAATTAAAAATATCTATAAATAATACAGAAAGAGTCAAAATATTTTTAAAATCGGATCACGTAACTATAGAAAATGCTAATAAAAATGTTTGGTGAAAATTGCATGTATCAACAATTAGTTTTATTTTTAATAAAAAAAAAAAATTAGAAAATCATTTGATAAGAAATCATTATTTTACGAGTAAATATATAATTTTGAAACAAAATTTAAACTTCAGACTTCTTTTAATTCCAGTAATAAAAACTTTTTATTAAAATTGATCTGAATTTTAAAACCTAAGTTACGAATTTTAAACATTTTATGCAATTTTAACGAATTACATCAAAATTCGAAATTTAAAAAAAATATATTGTATACAGTTTATTTCCGATATTTTGAATTGGTATATAACTTATGATTAAAATTTCAGTTGTTCCCAGTTGTTCCTTCATTTTTTTTTTGGTTTTTCCTTGGTTATTTTGAAAAGTATTGTTAATTTTTAACTTTGGAGCCCCCCTCTTTTCCCCCAAAGTTCTTACTAGTTCCAATTTACTATAGAACCAGAGACCACCCTCAAAGTTAAAAATCAAAGGCCTAAAAAGTGACAGACACAATAACAAAACACATTTATTGATCCACTTAGAATTTAAAATTTAAGTTAAAAAAGTTATAATTCACTTAACTTTAAACATTACTGTAACTTTTTAATTCGTTTATGCTAAATTTCTGTGTAGGTATATACTATGTATATTTTGTAGTTTTGTACTTTGACGATCTTATACCATCAATTAATGTTTTTATACGGTTGAATGGAATTTATTGACGTTTCAGGGTTTTTCAATCTAGTATAATATTTCGTTGCGTTTTCGATTAAAGTTCAAATGCTTCGGTTTAATGTTGTTCGTATATCAGAGAATCCGAAAATTTCGAAAGTACTACCTTTTCACAATTAAGTAATTATTGATCAAACAAAACTCATATTGTTTAAGACGGCGCTTCACGTAGGCAATTTATGGTCATAGTAATTCCTCTGTAGTCGGTTCAAATTAATAGGACGCCAAAGCTTTTTCCACGAGAAAGAACCATGTCCATATCACATGGGTTAGTGAGCTACATAATCCTAGTAAAGAAACCACATTGATCATAAATAAATGAGAGCCTTGAATGTGCAATATCATTTTTTTTTTTTGTATTATTCAATCAATTTGTTTACGTTTTTCCCACTTAAGTGATATACACAGTCAAAATTGTATTATTTTATCACCGCTAATTTGTATTTTTTGTTAATAACGGTAACTGTCTTCTCAGTTTCTAAGCCCATTTAGAATGTATTCTAAACCATTTTCCTGTATATTATTTTATATTTATGCAACTATTAACAATGTAACTAATTTGGGACTACTTGAAAGGTATTATTAGTTATGAAAACACCAGTTAAAACATTTTTAGTTCTCTTATAAATCCTTTAAAAAACTGCCCATATCAAACCCTTAAAAATCATTGTCCCACCTATTTATGTATATTTATTTATTTAAATCCTGGAAACTTTCCGTTCATCTAAAGCAGACTGAAACATTATAATTATAAGGATATTCCTACACACAATTCATATTGCATACGTGCATGATATCTATTTCATAATATAATGTTTAAACTTCAAATATTATAAACGCGTTTCAGTGATAATCTAAAATATGTAGGTATGTCGTATGTCGTATGTATACGCAATAGGTTAATATTAAAATGTACTATATCTGATGACCATATAAGAAGTTGTTAATCGATGTCATTACTTATAATTTGTTCACATTATAAATGATTATTAACGAAAGTATAAAAATGTTTGTAAATAATTGTATAATTGTAATATAATGCAGAGCAATGTAACTAAATTGTAAATAAATATTAATAATAATAATAAATGTCAACAAATAAAAATGTTTTAAAATGTCTTACTTCAATTTTTAAATGTTTCGTATTTTTGCAGATTTAAATTATTATATTCTTAAAATATTTTAAACTAGTTTTAACTACCTTCTACCAATATAAGTAATTATTACCTACATTAAATTTATTTTTGTTAAAGCATATTATTATCTTTACACGTTACATGTTAAAGATGAATGGATATGCTACATAATAATAATATATAATATTAAATAAATATACCTTATACAAATTTTACAATTTAATCAATTCTTTAGAGCTTTTGCCATATAGGAGGTACACGTATAGTATATACCATTATGAATAAATGATTATTATTAGTTAACACTCACACTAATTATATTGTTAAATTTTTAATTTTCATAAGACGCCGATTGTTACAGAACCAGTGGGCTGTAATACTATTTAGTATTTAGTGAAAAACCGTGTTTTAATTCGATTTCAGGAATGTATTTCATCACCGATTAAAACTGTTTAATTTTAAATTTTTTTTTAATTGTAACATTAACTCCATCCATTATTGGTTTAAGTCATTCGACAACAGTATTGTCATTTACTCTATCAGTTGTTAATAAATAATAAATTGTTTCAATAATATCCACCGAATGCCTTCGATTACAATTTACAAAATAATAATCGTAATACATTATATTATTGAGTACGTTCGCTACTATCGTTGAGAACCAACGTTTATTATTATTATTATTAATAAGTCGACATTAAACTTGGAACAAATCTGTGTATGGCTTTGCACGTCTAGTTATTCGTGGTCAATGCAACGGGCGATTCGACGCAGTCTCGCTTGATTTTGAGTTTTCAACAACAACCAAAAAAACCGTTCATAATTAGGTAGGTAAGTGTGAAAATTGAATAATCATCGCCGTCCATCAACACAAGACGAGGATCAATATTGCGATTATGACGATTACGAGCAACTCGATGAAAATGGGCTTCAGCAGAATAATAATAGTACCTATATCCGAGTATAATTATTTTGTCCATCGGTGTAACTGTTTATCTTGTTTGGTCATGTCGGCTTCGATTATTATTATATTTTGAGGTTCAGCAATAAACACAGCAACTGTCCATGTTGCGTTTAATAATAATTTGCGATTGTTTTGTTTTTCTTCACTGCGAACACATGTTTACGAAAGTAATTGATTAATCGTTACATTCAACATCACATACCACATGCGTCATAATATAAAACACATCTATACTTCTACGCATTATGATATCCTGTCAAAACACATGGTCCGTGGTTTAAATAATGTTTAGAATTTTCGTGATCCCGTTTTTTGGCCCACTGACTTATTTTTATTATTATTTTATATTTTACGAACACAATTAAATTTAAAAAAAAAATACATTTTATTATTATAATAGTATATTTTATTTAACTAAATTATATTACAGTGAGCTCCGTTTAATGTGATAATAATTGTAAGTTTATAGAGACAACCATTTATTGATTTAAAATTATAAAAAACCAAATCATAAGCTGTATAAATATAATATGGTATGTTAAATTGTCATGTTTTTAGAATCACCGTGTATGCTATATAGTTTAATCACTTTTATTGTTTGAAAATTTGAAATCTGAGCACATCATAAACATAAGTTATAACATGACATAATGACTATGTAATTTTAGACTTATATGGGAAAATGGGAAATAAAATTCGCGATGCTCAAATAAACCAATTGGAGGTTTCTTTTCTTAATAACTGTAAATTCTTTTTCAATAATATGTCTATAATTCTTTACATTTTATTAAATTTAAAGGTATAAAAAGGTATATATGTTATTTAAAAATATATATGTATCTTATGGCAATCATTATCCATCATCTGATAAATATAAGAGAATCAAAATGATCAACGTGATTAAATGAAGCTGAGCAATAATTATTTGTACAGTATAATAAATTATTAAACAGTAGATAAAAAATTGAAACCCTACAATTGAACGTTGCTGATCACACCAACCATACACACTTATCCCTTTTTTATTATTATTCTTGTCAGGTACACACACAATTGATATAATACCCATAACATAGGTATAAAATAGTAAGTACAATAGAAATATAGAATACAATTTAAACAAATAAATTACACACATATGTGATATATAATATTAAGTATTTTATAAAGTATTATTTATTGATGAGTGATGACTTTATATGGTTTTAGTTTATGTAGAAGCTTACCAAGTTAATTCTTTCACATAAACCTTTTTTTTAGAAAACTTCTGGTAGCTTCTGGGTTATTTTTGTAAGGACAAGCTGAGCATGTAATGATGACTTACATCTTACATTGTTTCTTTTTCTCCGCATAGGCACAGAATTTTTTGAATTTCTAGCAGTCCCCGTTTCTCTAAATTATATTACATTCATACATAGTATATACTTATCAATTAATAAATAGATTCGGTGGATGGAACTATTCATCGTCGAATACTAATGAAAATATATTTTTTATTTATTTCGTATTTAAAACTGCAGCTTATATCACACTACAGACATCGTGATGTGAATACACGATGACACCTAAATGAGTATAATATCGAGTTATTGATGAGCCATTGTAATAATAATACTGTATGAATGTATCATATTCTTTTCTATTTTTCCATAACTTTAGTTTTCGACCAGGAAGGTATCACAACAATCGCTGCGTTGTTGTATTTATAATAGTGCGCACAGGATTAAAACATTGATGTTTCCTACATCGAACGAGGCTTCTAGATTTACAATACTACACTAGCTAATCACGTGCACTTCATGCAAAAATGACAACTCTTAAAAAAAATGTAATTGTTCAACTTCTTTTGGGGTAACTCGGTGCAGTATGTGCAACTCAGTCATCCTGGTAGGCAATGTGCGAAAATTCGATTTGATGCATACTTGTACCACATCTGGCCGATTAACCGATGACGACCAATAATAAAAAAATACTATTTCGATTAGTTATTTCTACTGTAACCAATAGCAACTATTTATAATCAAACATTTCAATCGTAAGTCTCAAAATTCCTGTTTGAGCACCTCCTCGGGCTCCTATTGGTCGTAGAGTGATGTTATTAGCCTATAATACTATCCAACGTAAAAATAATTTTTCAATTCGAACCAGTAGTTCCTGAGATTAGCACGTTAAAACAAACAAATAATCTCTTCAGCTTTATATTATTATATATTAGTATGGATATAAATTATAACGTAATTGCGTGACGTATACATTACAAAGAAAGTCTATCGCGTACATCCTCCAATACCAATCACTGGAGTAAAATATAATAATATACAGGTAACTACTTATACCGTATAAATAGCTGTTAATGCCTTCGATAACGATAGGTACATATTAATAAAACGGAGGAAAATGTTTGAAAAGGAAATTATATAAATGCACGCCATTATAATAATATTATAAATAGTATTAAATACATACCGATTACTGGCGTTTGGCACGCGTTGCTCCGCCAGACGAACTCCCTGATGAGTATTCCATACTATTTATTGTAATATAGGTATAAATTATCGTTAACCTATTGTATATCGTAAGACTGTAAGAGGATGTATAGGTAACATATAACTATGCACTATGCAACGTCACATAATTATTATTACTGTAAAATAAATTCATCGTTCCAGTCTACCACACGTCGCACTGCAAAAACTCAAACTAATTATTCATGCGCAGTTCAATCATAATTAGCACGCCTTGATGAATTCGCAAATCCAAGTTTTGAAAATTACACGACACTCCTTCACACTTAAAAATCAAAGTTCGAGAGCAACAAAAACACGTCTTTCCGCCTCTTTCCTGTACTAATAATTAGAATTTTCGAAATTTGGAACCCCCATGTGCTACAAACTAAATATCAAACTCAAACATCAATGTATTTCAGTCCTTCCAACCAACATATTTTCACCTGTCGTCTTACCAAATGCTTATTATTATGTCAGCAACTTCAATTTACTCACATACCTTAAAACTCTAAAAGTTGCAAAAATGATTCACTATATTATAATCTTATAGCTGCACAGTATACTACTACAAAACAAATTCACAAATCACAATAACACATAATATTCTACAACCCACTTGTACCCCTTTTACCACTCGCTTTTGACAATCCATATCGTTGGCTTTAAACTTAATGACTTAGAGACCATCTTAATAATAAATTCATCGTTACTAGACAAAAATTAAATTCAGTAAGAACCAGAAGTTGTGTCAATGGATACTCATGTAACCCCGTATTGGTATTTTTCCTAAATATCTTGTACTTATATGCTCTTTATTGTATTTTATTGTAAACATTAATTTTATACAAGTTATTAAATTATTCAATTTCTATAATAAAGTGTTAAAAATGTAAAAATAATAAACTAGGTGTATCCCGAATGTATTTATGTAGGTAAGCAGTGGCGTGTAATATGGGGCCCAGGTGTTGCTAAGGTAACACTTTAAGTATGGGTGGGTGGGTGTTGATAGAAGAAAAATAGGAAATTTTATAGATGGTATAACAGTATTATCAGGGGTCACTTAAAATTATTTGAGCAACACCAATTTTTTTTATGATACACTCCACTGTAGGTAAGTATGTCCCACACTTGGTGTCGCGTCTTAAGTTAGGTTCAACGAGTGTAAATGTGATGCATTTTATTTTTATCTGATATTATGAAAATTCCAATCTAATCACATTTATCTTTATTGAATTTTTATCGTTATATTCTCTCGAACATCATATTATTATAACTTATACGTTCCTTGGCAGTTAGTGGAGTGATTTTCTGTCACTGCTCCTCGGACAAAATTTATCCGAGAACACCTATATAGGTACATAAAAAACCTACATACAAAGAATATCATACAAATTTCAGAAGATCCTCAAAATTGTTGTCACACAACATAATAGTATGCAAGACACTGTAAAATGTATATTATATATATATATATGTATTGTACTGTAAAAATAATAGTAAGTTATTCAAGGCGCCGTCAACCGTCGTACACTCGTACATGACAAAAGTGTCTCACAGTTATATTTTTCTTTTTAAATCATTATAAACCGAACAATTCCACTTGTTTAAGATTAAACTGTTTTTTTTTTTTGTGACTAACTTCATTCACAAATATAATACAATTCGCTAATGTTTCCTTGAAAATGCATAATTTTTCCATTCATATAAGTTTAGCTGTTAGATTATGGTTTTGAAAATATATTATAATATAATTGTAATTATATTAACGATGTATGAAAAAAGATCACAAAATCTCGGGGCTGCTTAGTTTCCAATAATTTGAAAAGATATATAATGGAAAACGAAAATTTTTTTGACATTTACACTATCGATTTTTCCGATATCTACTGGGAAACGCTAAGTTCTCATAAGTTATAAAATATAATATTACACAATATCATTTTGATGTCATTCATCTTTTATGCAACTATATAAGTTATACAAATTGTTAGACCTTTACTAATAAAGATGCTTTCAAATTTACACTAATCCCAATTATTTAATACTATGCATATTATTCGCATATACTAATTGCGTTTAGAAAAATATTAAACACAATTTTTTCTATATTCGTATATTTTCACTGTCTTAGTAATGTTATTATCTATATAAAATCTTAAATCACTCAATTGTGCATTATAAATAAACTAAATAACAAAACTTTGATTTTTCAATGTTTCCAACGTTAAGCTTTACACTTGTCGTCTTTCCAAACTTACATCGTAAACTTTTAGTAGGTACTTATATTTAGTTTTTACATTCCCATTGACTTTCGAGTTTTTTGTTTCTCTCTTCTAGCTTTGTTCTAAATTTAATTCGTATACTTTTTTCTTTGACTCTTATAAGTTCTAACTTTTGACAAATGTTCTACCAGTAAACAATAAAGTGCACGTAACAACAGAAACCCTTGACTGAACAACTTAATAATATCCATTTATACAAAGTAGAATATTATAATATATTAATTTTAAATATTTTCCAAGTGAATAGTCTGATTGAAAAAGTATATTTAGATACACCTACCATTATAATTATTTAACTATTTATTTAGTTTATTAACTTCTAAATCCTAAAATAATATAATACCATTGTTATATTAAAAATTCTTCAGTTTTGGGTTAAACGATTATTGTTAATCCATATTCCAAACTATTTTTTGTGTTGTACGAATGTGTAAGTTTAATTCCATTTATTATTCATTACTTAACTTTGGAAAAATAATATTCTGATACCTATTAGTTTTAATTTTTAATGTTTATACCTACTTTACGTTTATAAGTTGCTTCGGTTGCTGTCATAAATATGTTTTACGTATAACAAAACAAAATTATTATTGAATCAGATATTATTAAGCTAATCAAGTATATACCAGAATGAAAAATTGTTTGTATTTCAAATGGTCGTAAATTGCAAAATTCTAGACTACATAAATTGTTTTTATTTGACATACATTTTTATTATTGTCAACTATCAAACAAAAACTGGTTAATGTTTTAGAATATAATAATAAAATTAAAATCGTTAAAATATATGTTTAAATATCTGATATATATCAACGTAACGTGAAACACTAAATATTAAATATAATGTACAATCTTAATTATTTAAAAAAAGCAAAAACAAAAACAATGTTCAATTTACAAAAAATAATAATAATAATAAACGTATAAATAAATTTTAATCTTACAATAAAATTGGCACCAAGTGTTAAAAAATAAACAAAACGTCTAAGTTTAACAATATAATAATCATTCTATATATAATATATTATATAATAATAATAATAATAGCCGCACTAGAGTAGAAATACGACGAAAACGAATTTTTAGACTTAGACAAGGTACAATACTGAAGAGGGGTGAGAGGATGACCCTACTATATAACACAACGTATATATAATATACTTTTGCGTCTTTGATCAATTTCCTAACGAAGATATAATAATATAGTGCTGTCCGTGGCTATATTATATACATAAACCTACTGCGAATTGATTTGGCGCACATTCAGTACCTACATATTATTTTAATAAAACAATTTTAAAGTAAACTGAACTAACCAAACGGTTAAAATAATTGTATATACAAAAACAGATTTTGGTTTGAATAAATTATTATCAAGATACCTACCTAAATATACTTAAATACGTGACTCAGACATGTGCATGTATATATTATACAGTATACACAATATATACCTAATTTATATTATTTAATCTGGAGACCTATCCGTCATCATGTACGCATATGATTTAATAAAATATAAATTACAATACTATATCGATTCTTCAACAATATTCAAAAAATTAAAAGATTTTAAAAGAAAAAACGATTTCTCTATGGACAAATCTCGTTCGATACAACAATAACGGATTCGGGGGAAACTGATGACCGAAAATTATGGGACACCGAGAACACGTCCCGAAGCGATAGGGGCTTGCGAAACACGCGTGGACATGCGACACAGTTTACAGGAAATCCGTTATGAACACTCGTTTCAGGTCGGGCACACTACCACCGTGGTGTCCGCGGCCACCGCCGCCGCCCAGCCGTCTGCCAGCAATGCCACCGAAGCCTCCGCGATGTCTGCCACCGTGATGATGGTGCAGCTGATGGTGTTGGTGATGAAACTGCTGCTGTTGCTGCTGCTGATGATGATGCTGCTGCAGCAGTTGAGAGGCATGCGGATAACTCACGGCGTTGGCCGCGGCATCAGCAGCCGCCTGGGCCGCGACAAGCGAGTCGACCGACAAGACGGGCGTGAGACGTGCCTTGGGCCTGCGTGGCGTTGGCGGAGTGGGCGGCAGAGCTGGTGCTGCGGCGCGCACTTGGAGCCTGTGGTGTTGCTGGTGATACTGTGACGGCTGTGGATGCTGGTGGTGCCGATGGTGCAGATGGTGCTGTGGCTGTGGCTGGTGGTGCCTGGCTCGTCTGGTGGGCGCCCGCTGGTACGGGACCCGACCGCTAACAGGTGATCGGTCAGTCGTGGGTGGCATGACGTCTTCACCACTGCCACCACCGCCGCCAGATCGGTCAACGGACGCCGCGAAATACTCGAAATCGTCGTTGGCAGCCGTCGTAGCCGAACACACGCTCCGGGCGGACAACGTGGCGTACCCGCCCTCTTCGTCGCAGTCGTCGCAATCGTCCCGCCTGTCACATCCGTCGTCCGAAGAATCGTCCTCATCGTCGGCCGTCGTTTCTGCCACCGTTACCTCCTCAGGCCTGTTTGCCCGACACTCTTCGTCGTCCACGGCCGCTTCTCGGCCACTGTCGCTGCCGCAACAACTTGCCTCGTCGTCTTCGTCGTCGTCTTGCGCGTACAACTTTTCGCGGAGCTGTTGTAAGTTTTGAGGCAATCGGCTGTCCGTCGCTCGAACGCCACTGACTACGGAAGCGACGCCCGCCACGATCGTCTGGTCGTCTAGGCTGTCGGCTGGCGTCGAGTCGTCCGCCACCACTTTGCAGTCGTCCCCCGTCGTCGGTGACATGGTCGCTGACGCGGTCACCATATTGGCAAACCGCAGTGACCGGTGATGAAGCTGTTGCTGTTGTAGTTGTTGTTGTTGATGCTGTTGCTGCTGATGGAGGTGGTGATGTTCGTCTTCACAACAGTGACCGACTGCCGAATCGGTTGCCGTGTGTATAAAGTGTGGAGGTGGTGGTGAAGCCAGTAAGCCACTCATCGTCCTAACGCCTGAAAAACCACAAAACAATAATATTAATATTGCATGAGTCTCAAAAATCTTTTGTTATAATAATATTATTTATCATTAAAATATTATATATTATTTTAAATTTGAGGTTACATTTTTCTGAAAATATTTGATAAGTATATTTATTATTTTTATTGTATTTTGACCTCAGCATTACATCAAGCAAGTTCGTTTTCGTTAATATTGAATCTGTTTAAACCCGGTTCCACTTTATCTATATCTACATATCCGTACACGGTATTCACGGCATAGACGCAACATAACCAATTTCCATTACTCATTAGTTTGTTTTCTACATTTTTTTTGTTCTGTATTTATATTTTTTTTTCACTTAACATTTATAATTAAAAAACAATTAAAGAACTGTCAGATTAGTGAATATGAATTTGTCAGAAGGAAGATAAAGTCCCCGTTGTAAAGGCTGAATACCACTGATATTGGCAATAATATCACTGCGTAATGTTTACGATAAGTGCTTTTATAGTTTATCAAAGGTACTTAACAATAATTCGGAAAACATTCGATTGCGTGGTAGGGACTGTGGTTACTGATGTCGACTATACGGTTGTAAAGAGAAAAGACGAACAAATAACAAAAGCCCAAACGGTATTAGACCATGCAGGGAAAATTGTAAAATTATAATATTATAATAATATCGTATGCGACCTATCTAAGTGTGTCAAGAGAATTTGGCATTTTTATGCTCCAGAGCAAGTAATAAAAATGTGTTTTTTAGTGTTTTTAGTTAAGTGTGTGCACATGTTACATATTATATATACTCAATATAAATACATAAATTAAAAAAAATACATGCACTAGATAATATATTATAGGTATTATACACAATATGGATGTTTATTGTTGAGCGTTGGATCATTTCGTTCACATCGGCGTAATCCAGTGATGTATTATTATTTGTAATCACAATGATAATTATACGTATTGTATTTGAAAAATGATTCTCAGTGTAGGTAGTCCACGGGTATAGAACGGCCAAGGTTTAACCTTAAGTCGGTTATTTTGCCTGTCAACATTTCTCGACCTTTCTCACGTGTGATTTTTCTCCAAACTAATGAGAAAATTGAAAAACGACCTATTTAAAGTAAGGTAGGTATAGTGAATTCTCGAATTTCCAATCGACTTACTCGAAATCTCGGTTGGAAAATTGTTTACCGAGTAAAATATTAGAGTGACGTTCACATCATTGTGAGGCCAAAATAGATTTTCTAGGAAATCAGAATATACAATTAAAAGTTAAAACTACATTTTTTAAACAATATAAACATCAAAATATTTTATTGCGTTACGTGCGCTTTCTCGTTTTGTACTGTGCATTGTATACCCATCTAATATAATATAATACTTTATTTTTTACAAAGTATGTCATAGGATATTATATACCTGCTGCCTTTTATTACCAGCACACGATTTTTAGCCCTGTGACCCGTATTATACAATATAATTTTATAATTTGTACATTGTAGGTAATAACTAATAGGTATATGCCAACCTCTAATAATCGGCAATAAAATAAATACTCGGACGCCTATATAGGTATATATAGACAATATCATTATTATTATTATATTGTTGGGTTACGGTGCACGGTCAAACGTCAACACCGCCGTGATCACAATAATAATAATAATATACTTTTATATTATATAGATGAAGAAAAAAAAACTCGGCTATGTAATATATAATAATATATACCTATATAATATAATAATTATATTTGCTGGACGTCGTGTTACACGCTCGGCGCCGGCCGGGAATTGCATTGGACACGAAAAAAATTTAATAAATATTCCAATGGCCCTCGATGTGCCCAAATCACGTCGCTATTCATTCGTTCTTCAGATATTTTTTTCCCTATATTTTATATTATATTGTACAATCGCGAGAAGCCTATTGTTTGTATATTACTATAATACGGTATAATAATGTTATAACTAAGTATATATATATTGTATTGGTATTTGGTACGTATTCGACACGAAGGCCGTGATAATTACGCTCTCTCTGTGAGTGCGCTATATATTTTTTAGGTACCTATCAAAAATATATAAAAATATTATATTTTAAAAAAATAGGTCCGTTATTAGTTATTACTTATTACATACTAAATAATATATATATATACTTTTTATAATTTAGTATAGTTTAGTAGGTATATAACTATTCTATACAATCAGTTATGTACCACGGTATACGGACGAGATGATTTTTTTTGTTACAACCGAAACTAGCATACAGTTCGCAGTTATCCGTTCCCCGCCCCCGCGTTCGTGATATTAATTATTCACGTACCTACCATATTTAACCAGCGATGAGAAGACTGTTTAGTCTGCGGAAATAATCGAAGTTAGGCCGACAAGTCTTCCGTGTTCACTAAAATGATAACATAACACTATATAACACTATTTGTGTTATTACTTAGTCTAGTGTACTACCTATTATATGATATCGCGTACCACGTAGGTATAGTGCAGCTTTCGACTGATATTATATTCATCGAGTTACTCGGAAAAAATAAATAGATACATAACCAGATTATATTATAATCGACGGCATTTAAAAACGAATTTCACGCCGATTTACTCCGAGTGGTCGGGTGGTCTTACGTACGCGAATGTTATATACCTGATACCTATATATACACATGAGTGGTAATTACCTACACGCGGTGCAGCGTTGGTGAAAAATTAAACACGTACAACATGTTACAAACTCGTGTCGTCGTCGTTTTTGTATTAGGTACTTTTAAATTCAAGTGGTCCTGATGGAGGGAAAAAAATTCATAATGCAAATATTATAATAATATACTTCTATAATATGAATGTATGCTCGTCGACCTTATGGATTTTCGACACGTTGACGATTTAGTTTCGTAGGAGTTTCATTTCTTATTTCGTTTGCAATTATTAGATGAGCAAAAAAAAAAAAACAAACCTAAAAAATTCGCAAAAAAAAAAAGGAATAACGACAGATAGTCTCGGATAAGTATGCATGGCTCGTGTCGTAAAATCACTACGTCGATAATCATAATAATATTACTATGAATTATTTATAATATAATATTATTATTTTTGTTCACCGACGACGACGCGGAAAACTGCAGTAGTGATGGAGCGCCGACGCAGCGACTGAGAATACAACTGAAGAGACGCTGGTAAACGAAATAATTTAACGAATCGAAGACCCAAACACGCTAACCGTAATAATAGTAAACACGGTGTTTTATTAATCAGCACACATATTTATGTACAAACATAATATAGGCAGGTACGCGATATAGGTACAAAATAATATTATCGTAATAACATAATATATATATTATACACACGCGGAATTCGAAACGCGTAGCACAACCTGAACAGAATAACGCACAACGGTATATTATTTTATTATATAGGCGCGGGCACATTTTATAATATAATATTTATATGTGTACGCATATTATATATTTTTATAACGAGTGGGCCTACAGCAGTACTCGTACTATGTATAATATTATTATAATATGCACGCTGTGCTTCGCGTGTAGAATTTTCGGTTTGGTTTTACACGACCGAGCGACACAATTTTTTTGTTTCGACGACACGACCGCATTACAATATTATTTTGTCGGATACACGGCGATGAGGTAGGTATAGGTATAATATTATGGTAGGTACCATCTATTTTATAATACATGGAGCGAAGTTCCTATATATCATCGTGGCCCGCGTTGTTAATATTTTCCACGACAACGATGATAGTAATGACGATTGATGATGATGATTATGATGATTATGATGATTATGATGGCGATGACGAAAATAATGATAACACGTGAATGATAATATTTACAGTTACCTGCAATATCACATATTCATATACAATACACGGTAGTAAAGACGCGAAAAACGAGGCACGTGGTCAACAATATTTAAATTGCTACACTAATATTTCAAGTCAATTTTTGATTTTTTGATAAAATATTGTAATAATGTGTACATCAGGATCAAATCAGAGTTGATAAGAAAAATGTTTTACAAATTAAAAAACTGTTTTAATTTTTAATCGTTTAAAACATGAATTTTTGTTTAAAATAATATGTTCTTTTCGATTATTTTGTTAAATTATTTAAAACATACTTAAAACACAATTTAATTGAATTTGAAAGGAAATAAAAAAATTGGGATGTCCATATTATTATGGATTTAAATACCTCATTATGATACGTAATATATGAAGAGTAACTACTTATTAAAATATTTATACTCGTAAGATGTATTGTAATTTGTTCTAAAATAATGTTAGTTTTGTACTATTTTATCTTTATTTAAAAGACTTACTTGTAAACTAATTGTTTATAGATATTTCGTAGTTACAGGAAGAAATGAAACTTATTAGTATTATCATTGATTATAAATACTATTTATTTACTATTTATAATCAATGGTTATTATTGGTATTGCTTTTTCAACAGTAGGTTATCAATTGGACTACTAAAACATTATTTAATTTACTTATAGAAATATATATATATCTTAAAAGTTGAAATATATTCGACTGAATTCTCAATTAATTATCAAACAATGAAGATAAATAATAAGTAACTATTGCAAAAAAATTCAAGTAAAACTTATACAGAAGCAAGTAGCTTTTTTAACGACTGTTTTATTGCATTGTTTAAACCATTTGTTTAATTGTTTTAAACACTCGTATAAAACATTTTGCCAATATACTGCAGCCGGGTCACAGATTCTGGTTTTTGTTGTGTTTCTTTTAAAAAAACAAATTTAGATTGTCTGTCTGTGTTGGCAATAATTGAGTTTATGTTTTGTTTTGTTTTCTTACCCGGCATAATAAGACATTGTATAAATGTTTTTTTTTTTAAAATCATAAGCACTTGAATTAGTTTAGATAACCGAAGAAGTGGACCACAACTCTTGCAAGAATTGACTTGAAAATTTAGTGTAACTAGTTGTTAAATGTACAAATACCCATAGTTGTATATATTATTACTCGTTAATTATTGTTATTATTACCGTTTGAATGACGCGTAAGTCGACGATATCGTGGACATAATCGTTCTTATGGACTTGCACGTACTTTCAGGTAAGTGTGTTTGTGTCTGTCTGAAGTCAAATGGTTTTGTAACCGTGGCGAGCACGATGTACCAACGAAGTATAGAAACAATCGCTTACTAAGTAATAACTAGAGTTAGGTGTACGGCGATGATGTGCCGATGTGGCCACGACATCAGACAGGGCCCGAAGCGACCGCTGTGGCGGTCGTAGTGCATTATGTGGCATCGGGAGAAACCGGTCATCATGTCTCGTCTCTCGCGGAAAAAGAAAATCGGAGGTTTAATATTATTATTTATATAGGTAACACATTATATTATTATTGTGTTGTACACTGCAACAATATAATGTTACCCAGTACCTAGTGAGGAGCACATAACACGGACGGCGCGCGAATAGAGTTTCGAAATGATTTTATTCGTTTTTTTTGGAGAGAAATTCGATCGATGCTGACGCCGGATGGAACGCTCTACAATACGAGCTCACAGAATTCGCATTGAATATTTTATAACATTTTTTTCAACGTTTCAGTGTCGTAGCCGTATTATTACGCGACGACGGTGACATACAATTTATAAAATCTGTTAGATTTTTATTATTTATTTTTCTTTGTAGAAATTTCATTACACGCACTGCACACGTTGGCCAATATATTATATTGTGTTTTTTGGTGTTATACCTATATTATATATTATAATAATATTATGTACTGACGGCATTGGACGGTCGTCGTCATAGGTAACACGACGCGTTTATTATTACGAAGCGAATTCCGGGATATGTATAAAATATAACGCGTACCTACCTACACGCCGGCTTATCCGTGTGTGAATATAATATTATTCGAGAAAGTCACATCTGATGCGCAATTCGACAGACCCGACACGCATACAATATTAATATTATCACCATGTACTAGTATATTATTATTATTATTATTTTTTTTTTTTTGTTGTTGTTATACTATATTATGCTGAAGATATGGATACGAGATTTTACGATCAGATATTCGCATGTGGACTGGTCTGTCTGGCGGCACTAAAATAATTTAACGTTATGGGTTCAAAACAAAATATAATAATTTATAAAAATAAAATATATTGTGCACATCATTCAGACAAATATCCCAATCCCGTATAGTGCAAGCACATCGATACATGGCACGACGTAAACAGAAATGGACGGTCGTAATGGAGTGGAGAAAATTCACGCGACTCGTTTCGACGTAAAATATTATTATTTATTGCTGTACACTCTCAAAAAAAACTGCATCAATTGAGTGTGTATAAACTAAAAACCGTCACCATATAATTATTATATTGTGTCGGGAGTCGGGACAACCACGCGTCCTACACAGATCTTGAATAACTTAGGTACCATATAATAATACGCTTATTATATGTATTATATTATTATGGTACTTAATATAGACTATAGTTCTTGTAGTGTATTATAATATAATGTGCTGAGGTTTATACAAATCACTAGAACAAGTGAAAAATAATTTACTGCACCAGCCCTGGGTGAACTATAGTAAATTTATACTCTTACTAATGTGCAAGGCGTTCAATTATTATCTATTAACATAATATGCATATAGAATGTGAAATATTTATGCATAAATAAGAGATTTTATCTATAACGATCTTAAACTATCATGTACATTTTAATAAATTTAAATATGTTATAATATTTAATATTAAAATTAAATTAATATGTATTTATAGTGTTGCTATTATAGTCAGATATTAGAACTTTTTTTCTGTATGTGTATCACTGTAATTAGAATTGAATTGTATCTAATTTACTAAAAAAATGTATTCATATACAAAATGTATTTAATAATTTTACTTTGTTTAAATATTGTATTAATATTTATTAACAAAAAAATATATTATTCTTTTAAACGCTGCAGCTGACTGCAACATATTTTTAGGTTTTTTCGCATATTTTTCCATTTTGTTCAATATTTGTTAATTTGTTCTAAGATATTTTCAATCAATTTTCTATGTACATCAGCCATCTGTTGAGAGTGTTGCCAATAAATGTGTGTGTGTGTGTGTGTGTGTGTGAAAGAGAGAGAGTGAGTGAATATATACGAACCTCGTCTATAGTTGTGCAGAACCGGAACTCTGCCATCCAGGCTGGCGAACAAAGATCCGTTGGTGATGGGAAATCTGACCGCTTCACCGCCGCCGCCGCTGGAAGGCGGTGGAGGCCTTCGGGCGTCTTGCAACGAACCGTTGTACGGGCGGAACTTGCCATGTAAGCCTGCAAACGAACGCAAACGAGTGTTAAACGAAGACTATTAAAATATCAACATATTATAATATTTTCTAGTTCTTACGATGTATGGGATTCGATAACAATAAGTATTATTAGTATTCTGAAAAATATAATCGTATTTGTAGAGTAAACGAATTCAGTTAAAATATAGAATTTCCGTATTTGAAACGATTCTATATTATTATGTTTGAATGTACTCGTAATATTCGAATGACGTATATATTCTACATTTCTTGGCCGCAAGGTTGATTGATTAATCAGTCTGTACAAGTGTATCATTTTCGATTTATTTTAAGAATCGTGGTTCCTTGTGGACAGTTATATATAGTAGAGGCTTAAATGTTTTACATTAACTACACGCTGCCAATGTATATAATGACTAATGGTGTTTACTTTACTCTCACCCTGACACCCTGTATATGATATGTGGCAATCTACCACCACCCTTATACGGTCGATTCGATGAATATATATATATATATATATACGGTGAAGACTGTAGTAGTGCTTATTCTTTTCTAGAATTCTAGAAGCAACATATTTGCTGCACTGCAGGAATAAAATATATATATCATTCTCATTTCCGATTTTTCGGGACACGACAGTAAGTTACGCTTGGAACAATTTCAATGTATATATCGTATTATATATCGTATATAATTGTATATATGTATAATACTTTCAACGTTGTAACTTAAATACTTTCGTTCCTCGAAGTTATGTATAGCAGTATTTTTCTTAAAAATACAATGGCTTAATAGTCACGAATTTTTCACCGAGATATGAAATATTGAACAAACGGGAAGCGAAAAAATAATCTAATTCTTATAAGCGATAAAATAGTTAACGCTGCTTATTATATCCAACCAAACATAATATAATAACATGTAACATATATTTCGGTGTCAATAGTCAAAACCACAGCTGTAGAAGGTTCTGTTTTTGTTTTACTTTATAATTTTCTCAGTATATTTTATTCACATTATTGTTATTAGAAAGAGAAAATAATTTCTATTAAACACGCCTTTTTTAGTTTAGTTCAAACACGATATATTTTACAGAAGCTTATTGTTTGAAAATTAGATATTAAGAATTCGAGAATTCGTGAAATTATTTTTTATTTTTTATTTATATACCTATATTAGCACTAGACCATTACAGCTCGACAATTAACTAAAATAATGAAATAAGATACACTTTTGAGTTTTGACAATGTTTACATTATTATGACGATTTATATTAAACAAATATAATATACACCTACGAAAAGGTTGTTAAAAATGCAGAATAAAATCAAATTCAATTCTGCAGTAGGAGCAGAGAATAGGTAAACTATTTAGGTGTATAAATATGAATTTAAAATATGCGTATCATTATTATTAAAAATATGTTTCCGATCTAATCACGTCCAATGTCCATGTAGAAATATCGGTAAAATGAGAAATGTATAAAATATAATATAATAATACCATAATATCAACGTGTTTCCATTTCAGAAACGAGTCAAAATCAAATAAATATTCGAGTAAACGATTCGTTCAATTTGCATTTGACGCATTTGCGTATGTAATAATATTATTATGTTACACGCTTAGGTGCATCATATCCAGGTTAGTACATCATTGTATAGCAATACAGGAGGTTTCCAAAATGTTAATATTATGGATTTTTTTTTTTAATTTGTGAACTAAATCAAGTTAACTGGAAAATTGAGGGGAATCTGATTTCAGTCACCTTACCCGATGGATGAGAAACCGAATAGTTAATATGAATATCACAATATCACATATATATACATTACACATGATATTATAATATTAGGTGTTAATATAAGTAATGCGTATTCGTATAGAACGATGACGATGGTAAAAAATAAATGCATTTTATTTACCTTGTGGGGGCTTAGCCCGATCCGAAACGCTTCGTCTCCGGTACAAGTTTGACAGCCGGGGCACGAACTGGTCGTCGAACAGGAGCAAAACCACCGGCCACAGACACGCCTCAGCCAACGCCGCCAGCATTGGTAAATTTTTTACCACAGGCGCGTAATCGGCAGAAAACACAAACTTTGAAGGTATGAAATGTTCGGAAGCCATCAGCACCTGTAACGCATTGAATTTCTACTTTAGAATAATCCATTGCAGTTAGTTAAATATAATAATATGATACTCTAGGTATTATAATATATTATGTTTTAATATTTATAAAAAAAAAAGCTGATAGGTAGGCCGGGACGATATTATACAATATTTTTATTTTTTTTTTAATTGATCTTAAGCTTCGGCAACTATGGCCATTAGCTGTATTATACAATATTATAACTCATAATAATTGTATTTCAGTACATTATAATATTATGCGATCAAATAGTGATGATATTATTACAGTAAAATATTTACATTATTATTCATTTATATAATTTCACTTCCAAAGAATAAGAAATGTCTATATTTTTTTACATCGGAACCTTACACTTTCAACATTTCTTATATATACCTACTCTCTACATGTACTAGAAAACAATTTCCTTTAATACTTTGATACCTAATCTAAAGAATAACTTAACACTTTAGAAAAAACAATGTACAACTGCAGTAGTTGACGTTGGACTTTGGTTTCAAGTTGGGTGACATACGAACGTTATCTTGGTTATTGTTGAAGAAGTTGTTTAATTTCGATCTACTGTTAAAAATTAACTGAACTAGTTATGTACCTACAACTGCCATGGTTGCATGACCTGAACTGAAACGCTTGTGGATTTTTCTAAAATGGAAATTAACGAGTAAATAATATTTTTTTTGTAAATTATACAACCAAAATTATTATTAATCCAATTTTTTTTTTACTATGCATACATCATTATATCAATGTAATAATACTGTGATCATGCGATAGTGTAATAATGTTGTGTTATGTTAATAAATTATAAACAACAATAATATTTAGTTTATGAAAATATCGAAATTATTCGGCTGATTACTGTCGTTTATTTATGGAATTTTATGCTTCGACGCTCTTTAAAATACCTACGGACACTCTTAGTTATTACATCGATGGCTAAGAGGCCAAAAGTTGTATGTCCCAAACACTAAATTTTTCGGGAGAGCAGTTATAAGATTTTAAATTATTCTACACCAAATAATTTGGGTTGTAGATTTTTGTTTTTCGGTGTTGCAACTGATTTATTTGTAAAATATTCTGTAGATCACATAAATTATTACTTTAAGGTTTTAAAATTTTTTCAAACGTAATTATAATGTTTCTTTTAAATTTAAATGGGACTTGTTATGAATGGCAAATGGCAATTATAATATATTTTTACCGTGGACATATAAGGTTTTGATGGACATATTAAAAGTTGTTAATTTAATATAAACTCTAATTAATTTATTACATAAATAGTTAAAATGTACGTAAGACTTATTTTTTTAATATAAAAAATTCAATTTGTTTATAAAATTGCAGTAAAAAAGTAAAAAATATAAAATATATTGGAATTTTTTATTGAATGTGAAAAATAATAAAGTAGCATTTTTCATCAAATTTTTAGTCAAATAAAACCAGTGTTTAATGATATTTTATACTAAGTGAAGATATCATATTATTTAGTGTAATTTAAAATTAAAAATTTTTATTATTTAAAATAATACATATTATTTTTTTATAAATAGATAAACAAATTCAATATTATCTAAAACATTACACGTCCAAAATTCAATAAATTGTTTTTGACAAAAGTAACAAGTCCGGACTTGTTATATTTGTCCGCTTAGTATTTAAATCATGTTAAAATATTTATCGTATGTCTCATTAAATTAGGACTTGTTATATGTGTGCACTAAAAAAACATATCTTGCACTAAAACACAAAAATTAAAGTATAAATAAAACATGTTTTAATCATGATATTGACTTATAATGTTTTACTGAATCAAAAAGACGACCCAGATAAACCCTATGAACTAATAAAACAATTTTGAGAAAAATTGGACATACAACTTTTGGCCTCTTAGCCATCGACATGTAGCATTTATTTTAAACTTTATTTTCCATATGCAAATTTATGTGAATTATTTTTTAAACATTTTCAATAGAATAGCTTTTATTATTTTATTGATAAAAAATTACTCTTTAGTTCTCTACAAAGTATGATTTTTTTTTTAAAACCTTACTATGTATTTACGTATATTAAACTATTAGTGCCTATTTTATTGTAAAAACACTCCTTAGAAGAAGAATTGTGTAATTTGCAAAATAAGTTCGTCCATGTTATAATTGATGTCAATTACTATGTCAATTCGAGGCCTTTTCAAGACTGCAGTGGGTCCAATTTGATACGCCACGCTGTATCCAAGGCCCTTGTGCAATATGTATACACACCCTGCACACGCCCAGTTTTTACTGATTAGTATTCACTGATAAAATTCAACTGATCTAACGTCTTTGTATTAATTAGACAAATTATTATAATGTTGTTTAATATTATATAATAATAATACTATATTATAGCGGCAGTGGCCACATTGTTAAACCGTAATTTTACGAAAGTACCAGTTTATTGTCATTAATTGGGTTTTTATTTTTAATTTGATAGTAACTGAAATATTGTCAAAAAAGTAATGAATATCTCGTAATTAAAATTAATAACCGATGTAAACTATTACCTACTCATTTTACATTATTAGATAATAATATTTGCATACATAAATTACTGTTAAATAAAAGTCTCTTTTGTTTTATTTAAAGTACCTAAATAAAAATTTAAGATAATTTTTAAAAAATATTGTTTATTTCTATTATAGACATGGTACTTCTTATATTTTAAATAATTTGTGAGAAACCATATGCCCAGAATATCAACGAAAAAAAATCATATATTGTTGTTATTGTTTTCGACACTATGAAATAGTAAGTATTGAATAACAAAAACAAAAACATGGTTATAAAAAGTATTCATGCCTGCGTAATTTTTTAAAATATGATATTATCATACATATTGCGGTTTTGTTTCGTTAAACGTGAAATTCAAATAAACCACAATGATAATAATAATAAAATTATGAAATCCCGACAATTTATATCATAATATAAAACTCACTATACTTCGTAGACGATATAATTGACTAATTTGATTACAATATAATACACGTCCCGACGTATTATTTAAAAAATGGTTTTGAAAAATTGTTCAACAAGCAGGTATAACAAATGATGTGTATTAATATACATTTCAAGACAACCTTCCATATCATATAATATATAAAGATACGTAGGTACTTATAATTTATCAACATAATAATAATATAATAATATTGTGTATAATATAAAATTTAATATATTATTAGAAATAGTGTAAATTTAATAGTGCATAATAATGTATTTATGTACTTATATACTATATTATAGTAATATTACTGCAGACGTAGTTTGCCGTTTGCTACTCACATATTTGGCGTTTTAGACATTCATAAACTGTGTATTATAGTTATATAAGTGATTTCGAAAATAGTTTTCCGGCCGTCTGCACTGCAGCAGCGACGGCCCGTTGAGATTTGATTTATGATTTATTCGCGTACTATTACATTAAACGAGTAAGTAAGAAATACTCAAATACTATATATTATACACAATATATGAAACCCAACTATTATTATGAGAAAAATTGTTTTTGATAATATCACCGAGAATTCGTTCTTCTCGTGCATACCTCCTGTTTGATGCTGCTGTTGCAGCGACGCAACTATATTATACATACATACTCACGAACATAATATGTATTATAATAGGTATGTATACACAGTAAATTGCCTCCTGTTAAATATTAAACGTTTTCTTTCTACGGGCCACGTATGTGTGCCGCGTCTATGCGTCTAAATATGCCGCCGAATTACCATTTATTATTTTTGAAATGTATTCATATATTTCTCTCTCTATCTATATTCTTATATCTCACACTGATATACATATTATAATGATAATATATATATATATTGTTTAAGCCCCGGAGGCATACTACTTTAATATCACGGACGTTATAAACTTATAATAATAATAGCACGACCACGCGGGTCGTATGTATAATATAATATGTGTTTAATATACACAACATGTGAGCCCCAAGAGATATTTTCCCATATACGATCATCTCGCCATGATTTTTCTCGGATTTTCACTCTTGTTTGATGATAATAATTAGCGACAAATGCCGACCGCGTGCATATAAGAATCGCTTGTACTGCTGTTGTGGGCCACAACTTGTGGCATAGGTATATAATATACATTATACTATACATACATTGTACACTATATAGGTACCTATACTACCAATAATAATAATATATATTACCCTTCATGTCGTAACACACGCGATAGCGGGACTGAGAGCGGCGGTTTACGTTATAATATTATACTATGTCTGTGTATAAATATATAATGTGTATAATATATGACGATTGTGTATATACCTGCGTGTATTTATACCGATACGAGAAACAATATAATAATGATGTAACTACATGCGGAGGAAAAATTTGTTTCGGACGTCAAGAAATAAACGGAGAAAAAATATAATACGGCCGTTTTAACGGGACTTGGGCGGTGGCAAGAGGAATAAAATACACGATGAGGACGTGTACACATAATACAACATACAATACCACTCGATGACACGTGAGGAGAGAGTGAGAGAGAAGACGGAAAAAAGCTAACCGAAAAACGCGTGAAATTGGATTTCGCCTCGACGAACACGCACAGGCGACTCGTGCAGCGGTCGTGTGTGTACACAAAATGTTATTATATTATGTTGATTACGTGTGTATTATAGTATGTATTATAATGTATTTAAAGTCAATAGGTATTATACTATAGCTGCGCAAACCCGTCTTCGTATATAGTTTCGTCCTGGAGGATAATAATAATTATTATTATTAAGACAGCAGGACGTGTAGGAGTTAGTGGTCGGGAGGGGGAGGCCGTAAACCCGCAGAGATCGTGTCCACGATGGTTCGTTATTGTATACGATCAACGTGCAGAGACGCAGAGTCTTATCGGCGGCGCTGCTGAATGAAATTCAAACGCAAAGGCGTAGGAAAAATAATATTATTGCATCGGTTGCAGGTCAGCGCGTGACCGCGGTCGGGACAATAATAAAAGCTTCGGCTCGCAGACATCTGTGGCGCGCGCGCTAAGGACGTGGCGTGTTGCATACATATACAGCTGGTATAATATATGGCTGGTACTTTATTATTGTACCTACAATATATAATGTGGAAACGTCGCCGTCGGTCGCCTCGCACATTAATCACAGACGTTATCACAATGAGACGCACAAAAGACGGACTCGTGTCAAACGATTTTATAGGTACCTGACGTCGCGAATGCATAATACTGCCTCGTGTGTGTGTGTGTGTGTGTGTGTGTTCGCGCGCGCCTTTAAATAATAACGACGTCGTTATAATAATATATAATTCGTCTCGGCTAGCTGAAAACTCGGCACTTAGTTCATCGCGCGACGTCTATTCACGATCCAACGGGGTCGTCGTCAAACGTGTACCTATCGTCTAAATGATGGAATTATATATACGGTGACGAGAGGGTACCTACCTGAATGCACATATTATTATATATATATATATAATATTTATACGTATACGCACGCGTAGGTGTACAATGAAGACGTTTTTATCCATCACACAAAGTTGATTTTGGAAGGAACGGCAACGAAATATGAGAAGTAACGCATTAAGACATAACAATAACATCATCATATTAATATAATAATAATAATATAATAGACTTATAAAATTTTTTTTCCTTGACGAAAACCGTGTGTGGAGGTTCTCCTCATGTTGTATAATATGGTTGTTTAGTTTTAAAAGTTATTAAAATATGGTATAGGTATTATACCTATGTATATTGTAAATGTTTACGGTACCTACTCGAGTGTTAATAACCTGCACCTTCAGGCTTGAGGATCAAACATTATTTGAATCCCACGACACTATTTAGGTGGGTAATTTATTCGCCCGCGCACGCGTTTGCGTGTACGAAATCAATTCCATTTTAACCACTTCATGCGTACAAAAACTGCATAGACATCTAGACAAGTCAGTTGTAATACGAACAATTCCGTCTTCTCGAAATCGTGAAAAAAGCGTTTTTTGATATCTGAGTATAGAGAATCGTGAATATATAAAGTGAGGAATTATTTAAACTAGTAAGGAAAAGCAGATCAAGAAAACGTATAACTATTTAAAATGAAATCAAACTAAAACGGTAAAGGCAACTTAAAAAAGCAGATAGAATGTTTAATTTGATGCGTTAATAAAACAATATATAATGTACAGAGTGATTCACTAATATGTATATGTATGTGCGTCCCCCTTTTATCCTTTATTTATTAAAATTTGATTATTAGAATTTTTAAATGTACCTACAGAAAAGGTTCATTTACTAGTTTACTTAGTTTCTATTTATTTTCAAATTAAAACTAGGGAAGTATAGGTTGTTCAAAAATATTTATGAATTTAAATCGGTTTCCAAATGATTATTTAGGTATCCAGTTTTTGAGTTATAAAACTATACCTACTCTACTACATATAAAATTCGTTAAAAATGGTTTAATCCTTGCCACTTAAATTTTTAAAATTAACTCAGAAACAACCAGATCAATTTCTAAATTATATACTTAAAGAATTTTAAAAAAATCATCCCCTTGACAATAAAAAATAAAAAAAATGCTTTCTTTCTCTGATAAAAGAAGTTTGTAACTCGCGTCTAAGTTGAGGCAGAAACACTCCTTAAATGGTATAAGAAACAAAATATGTAAAAACAATACAATATAATATGGTTTCAAAGTAAATATACTTGAAAAATTCAAAATTCATAATTTGAATAAAATCATTATTAAAAGGAAATGGAGTGAACCCCTGTGTATTGAAACAAATTGCATTGTTTATCATACTTTGATTTGAGAGTGTATAATAAGGGCTAAAATGGTATTAGTGGTAAGTAAAATAAAAATAATCATAGAAATAAAAATAATTGTGATGGATAAAATAAGGCGTAGGGCATTTTATAATATACTAGCTGATCCCGTGCACTTCGTCGCCCGTTAAATGGATCAACTCAATACTACCTACTCAAACTTTGTTCAATTCATTAACGTGTATGGTGTTCAAAATTTATCTTATCCTTCCCGTTGCCCTGAATAAAAATTCTGAATCGCGGCAGTACATTATCAGGTAGGCAATCTACCTGCGGTAGATCGCGGACCCCGTGCTGTTTGTACGGAAGTGTATGATTTAACTCTAAAGTATCAAAGTTATACCAAGTTTATTTTGAAGTAATACTGTGGATTAATATAATAAATTTGGTTGCTCGTAAAAAATCGCAACTCTTAAAAAATTATGATTGTTGAACTCCTTTTGGGTGTAATTTCTGCGGTAAGTGCAACTCTGCCACCCTGGTAAGCATTGTTCAATAATTCGATTTGATGCAAGCTTGTACCTGATCTGCCCGAATAACCAATGGCAACCAATAAACAAATGCTAATTTCTAATGTAGACTGTAACCAATGGCAACTATAAATAAATAAAAATAAAATTTCCAATTTCTATCGTGAATCTCAATGTCCCTGTTTCAGCACCTATTTAAAAATTCGAATTTTGGCAAATCCTTTCTTAGCGCACGTCTATATTATAATAGCTATCTGTATGCCAAATTTCAGCCAGATCCGTCCAATGGTTTGAGCTGTGCGTTGATAGCAGTCAATCAGCTTACTGTTTTTTATATACAGATATGGTTGCCATGGTAATATGGACCCACACACACACATACACACACACTGACATACATTCATTTTTATATATATAGATTAATATTATTTTTTAAAGTTTTACTACATATAAATCTACATATAATTTTATTTTTATGATCACCCTACCTCAGTTTTAACTCCCATGATACATATTTTATACATATTAAATTTACAGCTGATCCCGTGCACTTCGTTGCCCAATAAAAATACCAACTCTATATGAATTATATTGATTATATTAATCTCGATATTCATTATTAATTATTATCCTTACCTAACTTAAAATGGATTACCCAATATTCGTGCACAGTTTTACACTTGCCATCTACAGAAGTGCTTTTGGATATACAATATTTTTCGTTGTACCGTCCGGTGCGTACACAAATAAATCAACTGGTCTTCTTAAATAACAACCAAATTAACCAATGGCAACCGATAATTATTATTATTATATAGCTTTGAAACCCACGGCAACTATTTATAAACGAAAAAGTCCATATAAAATCTCAAAATCCCTATTTGAGCACAACATCGTCAACATCTCAATGATTATCAATTCACATTAAAAATTACAACTCTACATGAATAATATGTTCTACATATCAAAATGGCAACCATTTATATACAAAACTTTCCATAGGAAGTTACAAAATAAAATATAAAAGGTTGCCATGGTAATGTGGACAGTGTCCACTGGACACACACGGACTATATATATAAAATATCTGATCCCATGCACTTCGTTGCCCATTAAAGACCTTTTTTGATTATAATAGCTACAACACTCATGGTAACCATGGTACCTTTGGTAACCATGGTAACTATGGTAACCATGGTAACTATGGTAACCATGGTAACTATGGATCATGGTAACCTTAATAACCATGAAACCTTAGTAACCTTAGTAACCATGGCAACCTTGGTAACCATGGTAACATGGACACACAGACACACAGACTGACATACATTCATTTTTATATATATAGATAGAAACCTAAAATTATATGTAGATACTCACAGGTGACTCAATAATATATAATAATAATAAGTTCGTGTTTACTGTGCATATATTCTGTTGCGGTTGTGTTATGTAGTTAACTATCCAAATAATATACTCCATACCTACTTATATTGTTATTTGTTTGTGTTATACAACTCTAGTAATTCATCTGTGTGAGTAATTATATAATCTCAAACAAAATTGATTTTTGTTTTTATAATAACTAATAAGCCCACGTTCAACTTCAACATTATAGAGTTCGTAAGCTTATTATGATGTAATATAGTCACCTGCCGTTTGTCAGTCATGAGATTTTACATAAGAATCGAACAATATATCTATTGTTGTGAGGTCAATTGTTTAAATTTCTATATTAATTATTTAGTAAGAAAAATATACTAAGTCATTGATTTTAACTTGGGATATATTGATTTTTGACAGTATGCTTCTGAATGATTCTCGTTCAAAAAACATATCTGTTGGTTTAGGTATATAGTTTATACAAATGTAAAGTTCTAATACCTAGAAGTTGACTTACGTGGTTTAATTAATATAATATTAACTCATGAGTTATACTACAGTCTACAGCTATAGCTATAGGTACTACATTGTTGGTTTTTGTTAATTCCCAATTAAACTATTTCGCATCTGCAACCGCAACATTAGCACATTGAACTGTCTGTGTTTTACACTTAATATAATTTTACGATCATAAATGTTTATTTTAAAATTTAAATTGTTAATACATTTTTAAATGCAGTGAAAATTCTCTACACTTCTGTATTAATTAAATAATAATAAATGTAGGTGAAGTAGTATAAATTTAAATTTTTTTTCTATAAAGCCATATATAGGTACATTTCATATTTCGTTCAAAATGATGTTATAATTTTAGCTTATAATATGGTTGGTCACTTACTTAATATGTGATATTGGGATCTAAAATATCTGAAATAATATTAATTTACATAATACCATATTGATTTTAACATAATACATAACCTTATTTTATACTTTAAAATAATCTCAAGCAATTAAAGGACATTTGGAAGCACTATACACACTAGTATAGTATATAGTATATTATGATTAGGTAGATAGGTAGGTACTGATTATTCAGTAAACCTAAATAAGCTGTCGTAAAAAAACTTTCCACTTAGTAAATAATCTTGGCACACGTAAGTCTTTCATAACATTAATCGGGATATAGAATTTCACAAAAGTTTTGTGATTATTTAAATCTACTATTGAATATCGTTTTCTGTTTGATAATCGAATTAGTTTTAAGGGTGATCATATGACATAAACCAGCTAGGTAGTAATAGCATGCTACATAAAAATGATTCGATTATAGTTGCAAATGTAATTTTGTATTGTTTTAGAACAACAAAAAATCAACAGAAAACATTTTATAAATTATAATTATTAATTATTATCACTATAATATAGATATTGAATATTTAGGTATATCTTTAATACGATTCGTGAAATTTGAATTGATATCTGTACTCACAATAATGGGTATAACGTGTGACCTATTTTTCAAGATCAAGATCCATTGTCGATAAAACCAGACGCCTTGAGCTATACGTGATTAAATGTAACTTATGTAATTGGCCTCAATAACTTAAAAAATTATAATAGATATAGGTATACTTTATTCACGTATTAATCAATATTTCTCACAAATACCATATGCGCAAATAATAACTTGCATTGTTTTGTTCACACGAGTTGTACATATATAATATTGCTATGTGAGTGTAGGATTATTGCTAAATATGAAAATATAACAGGGAATCATAATTCATATCAAATACAAGACGTCAAATAAATTCGTTTATTATTCAGTAGAAAATAAAAAAAAGAGACAATTTAAGTTCAGATTTAGTGGAATTCAATTGAATATTTGAATCTAACAATGTATTTTAATTATAACACAATAGTACGTTTTATCAATTTGGCGTATAATTTATATTTTATTCATTACGTTTTCTACCTTCTACGCCGTTGTTTTTTTGAAATCTATAGTTAAAAGTAAAATGTATTATAATTTGTATTAAATGCAATTACAGTGTTATATTTTATCAGATAAAAAAAAATTATCTATAACACGATATGTATCATAATGAAACAAAATGTAAGCACGAAATAATATTACTATTTGGACGACAAAGTGTAATTTTCAGAACATCAACAATCAACTAAAAACAATAATTTATATGGTGTAATCGTAATGTGTGCTATAGTGTATGCTATCGTTATCCATAAGATAAACTTCTTAATGTGTATCACATTGAAATAATATTTTTCTAATCATCAAAAAATGATGATTATTATAGATATAAATAAATTGTCTCTGTAGTAATGTCACCCGGCAAGTGCTATACAATTTCCTTTCCCCGTGTAAGTCTCGTGCAACAGAAGTTCTGTGATTTTATGCAACCATGACCTGTCTGGAGAATTTATAAAAGTCCATAAATACATGAACCTACTCTGAAATGGAAATTACTCTCGAAACGTAATCCATTTTATTCACAAATTTCCCATTCATGTGGACCATGATGCAATCGGTTACCAACCCATATAATCATATACATAGTAAGCACAGTTCAATTGGGAAACACGGCGAGTTTATAATGATGTATATTATGTCAATTTATTTTGACCCCTGAGGCAACAATGATCACTAGTTAGATGCTCGAGAAACTTAATCACGGTGCATTTAACTTTGTCAGAACTAACGTGCGATAAAATGTGATTAGTAAAATATAGGTACGCGAAGAAAATGCAATGACATATTTACTGCATAAAATATACCTATATAAGCAATATATAAGCAAAGTGTTAATAAGATAGAAATTGTGTTTTAGAGCTTAGTGGAAATTTAAAAAGTGTAATTACTTTGAATTTTTAAGCCATCATATTATACCGCATATACCTACCGACGAGTGTCCCGTGAGAATTTAATAATTTTGGTAGACGGAGAAAATATGCAGATTGCATTATACCCTAAAGTTTTAAATTTATAATTTAATCGTTGGACACAATATTATATGTTTATACGTGTACATGATATTTGCTTAATACAGTATAATATATAATATTATACAAGAAGCTACAAAATATTTTAATATTAAGTTAACACCTACGTTTATTCGCCATCATCAAAAATAGTAAACTATGTTTTATAATATATGCAAAAATCATTAATATTGAAAAAAACGATTTTAAATTGTTATCTATTTACTGTAAACAAAAAAAAAATATTATATTATTACTGGTATGCCGTATAGATTTCACACACACTGCTAATAAAAACTTACTACAATAGCATACAAAAGCAATTTCTTGTCCTAGTTTCTGGCGTATTACATTAATGATGTATGGTGTATAAATAGATATAATATAAATTATATATTTTGAGCATACAATTTTACAATTCAACTACATGCTGTTTAATATATCATATGGCACATGCAGTCGCTTGTTAACATTCGGACGGAAAAAGACAATTTCTATTATAACAGTTAGGTGCCGTCGACGAATAAGAATGTCGGATCGTGAATGGACTGAAACATGTCTACTTCAATTGATACGGTAAGCATACACTTGATATAAGTGCATTATAGAATATATGCCAATAAGGTGTCAAAATGGAGGTCATAATGTAAATATGTACTATCCGTAAATGGACTTGTAAACATTATGTTACTTAAGATTAATTATCGTTGCTCGATTATAAACTCAGTTCACGGATTAAATACAATAGTCAATAATAGCATAAGATATTGTGTTAATATAACAATTAGTAATAGTAACTACAATTTATATGAGAAAAATAGTTAGCACACACATATTTTATAGTAACAAGTTGAGTGTTGACACACACTTAAGTATTCGATATAAGTATAAGTTTATAAATACATAAAAATCGATGTTCTCGAGTGATGATTTTTTTTCTTATCATTCACTGTTACTAGAAATATAACATAATAATCAATTATTCAATATAATATAACCAATTTAAGTGGAGTATAATACAATCTTAACTATCAATGTTTAAATTAATGTTTTTAAATTCAGTCTAAATATTTCATATTATAGGTACGAAAAGTATACACATAGAAATATTGGAGTTAAATTCAGTTTCAATCAATTGTTAAGTAACTAAATATTAAATTATCTGTGATTTGTATATTAAATAACAACATTGGAGTGTTGTATTGAATTTTGAGTCTTACCCTACGTAATTGTTAGAACACCTATTAAGTATATTCATTGTTAACCATATTCTATATTTTAAATGAAGAAAAAAAATGTATTCTAAGTATATGAACGATTAAAATAAGTTGTTGTTATGTAACTTTAAAATTATATACATTAATAACTTAAAAAGGTGGGCAAGTGGGTGTCGCTCTGCTGTACAGTAGGTTACAAGTGGGTCATTGTATAATGGATGGTATTAAATTTGAATTCAATGATATAATATCATTGTATAAGAAAAACGATTCTGAGAGGAGACGGTATGTCAGTCTATGTATAAGACATATTATATACATATCTATGGTATATTGGTATTAAACAAAAAATTGACCTATTATAGGTACCTATAATAAATTACAAACTAATCATATCACAATATCCATTAGATACTTATAACGCGTTATACATCAACAAAAACCGTGATACTATCATAGATATATAATAGTACACTTTAGAAGTTTCAAGTACCCACGAATAATATTATTCAATCAAAACAAAATAACTAAAATCGTAATTCTTGGTTTAAATATGAAATTTTGTCTAAATTTGAAATTAAAATGTCTGTAAAAAATAAGTGTGTTTATATATTTTTTAGATTTTTTGGTTACAGTATGAATTATTTAAGAGAATCTTTGTTTTAAATTTTCAACTCTTAGTTATAAAAACTGAACATTTTATAATTTTTTAATTCCAACGATTGATAATTTTCGAGATTTTGATAAATTTTGTCAAAATTCCAACTTTAAATGCTTATAAAAAAAAATCATGCCTATGTATTTTTAATATTTTTCAACTGATATTGTAACAATATATCAGGAGCCTTGTATTAAATTTTTACACTTTTTGGCCCAACAGATAAAACTTTATTGATATTTATAGAAAAAAAAACTAAAAAAAATTGAAAACTGAAAATGTCCATAAACAGCTCAAAAAGAGTCAAAATATTTTCAAAATTGTATGGTGTATAGAAAATGCTAATTTAAACATTCAGTGAAATTTTCATGTATCTACAGTTGTTCGTTTTTGAATTGCAACAAAATAAGGAAATCGCTACATGAGTAATCGAGTGAAAATCCAATGTTGTAAAAATTTGAATTTCAAACGCTCATAAAAATTTAATTTGACTGTCCGGTAGAGATTTTTTTATTGATAAAGGTAGATAATCTTATAAGGAATCTTGTGTTTCATTTTCAAATCTTAGATTTAAATAGAAAAATTTTTACGAATTCTTAACTCAAAATAATTTGCTAATTTTCGTGATTTTTCCATATTTTGTCAATTTTTGAACTTTAAATGCTTATAAAAAAAAATTGTGACTAAGGATTTTTAATATTTTTCATCTGCCTTTTAAAAAACATATTAGGAACCTTCTATTAAATTTTCAAGCTTTCGCAACCAATAAATAAAATTTTATTGATATTTTTAGAAAAAAAACTAAAAAAAAATGGAAAATGAAAATGTCCCTAAACAGTTCAAAATAAATCAAAATATTTTGAAAATGTTATCGTGTATAGAAAATGCAAATATAAACAACCAGTAAAAATTTCATGTATATACGTTCATTTGTTTTAGAGTTACACCAATAACCAAAATCGATTTTTTGGAAAACCAATTTTGCGTAAAAATTCCTGTTTTTCCTTAATTTTTATGTTGTTTTTCCCGGCGCTTGTGAAAACTACTGGGAAATTTATACTTTTGACCCCCCAAAGTACCAACTAGATTCACTTTCCTACCAGAAAAGCTACTGATGAAGAAAATCCAAGCATTTTTACTGTCCTAAAACGTGATGACAGACACAAAAATATAAATAAAAATATAAATAAAAATATAAAAAAAAACATACATCATTGTAAAACCAATACATTCATCGCTCCGCTCAGAATCTAAAATTCCATGTTTAGTCATTTTCAGGGCCGGCGCAAGCAATTTTTTATATGTAGGCAAAGATCAAAATTGCCGCCTCTTATTTTATTATAACTTACATACCTAGATAAATGTCATATTATGTAGGAGCAAAAAAAATAAAAACTTTTTACACTTGTCAATTATTATATAATAAAAAAGAAATTACTAAATTAATAGTACATGGATTGTTTGTAAGGTATTATACAATAGTTATTATGAAATACAATATTTAGTTATAATTTTTAAAAATGTATTTTTCTTGCTTTTGCTGACGCAAAATCTTTAACTAAATCGTCAATGTCAAGATCATTCGCAATTTGATTTTCAATTGAAATTGTTGCCAATCCAACTAAACGATCCTATGAAATTTGTTATCTTAAGTAGTTCTTTACAATTTTTAATTTTGAAAAGCTTCTTTCAGCTGAAGCTGCAGTTACTGGTAATGTTAATAAAATTCTTAGAGCTATGTATACATTAGGAAATAATTCTATTAATTTGTTTTCACATATAAATTGTAAAATTGCTTTTGGATCATTTTCATTTTTCAAATGTTTTTGTAATGTATTTATTTCTTCACAAAGTTCGACAGAATTTATATCAGAATTTAAACCGTCATTTGAAGAAAGTGCTAGCTGAAGATCTTTACAGCACTTCATTAAATGTTCATAATTATTGACATTAGAAATATTATAAAGAAATGAAAATAATTTACTATGGTCTTCAAGTTGAATAAATCGGTAATTTATTGATTGGAGCATATTAATCGTCTAATATTTGATGAAAAAAATTTATTTTGAAATTCTGTTTAGGATCTGTTATAGGAGTATCACGAGATTCGTAATCAAAATGAGTTTTTCTACGTCGAGTTCGAAATTGATTTAACGAAAAACTATCTTGTACACCAAGTTCATTTGCTAAGTAACTTGCTTGTGTAAGTATTTTTTCAAAATTTTCATCACTACGATATTTTTGTAAAAATATTTTGGTATTGTTTATCTGATTGATTGATTCGATAATATTTAATGATGTAGATTGTAATAGTTTACTAGTGACATTAATTTCGCATAATAAATCATACCAAATTACTAAACTACATAAAAATTTGAAACTTATTAATTTTTCAATGAAGTCTTGATAGATGTATATCGTATATGTCTTGATTTATAAAAAAATTATATTGTTGAGCTCAATAAAGAATGTACCTACACTAGTACACTACACTGTACAGTGAGAGTGAATGACACACAACAGTCTCCAATTGCAAAAACGCTAATAGAATTATTATCGATTAAATTGTAATGGCACAACATGCTTTGAGACGTTATCGCAATTCAGGGAAAAATTATCTGTATTATTTTTATTGAATATTGTTTTGGAGTTTTATCGATCTACAATATGTGTTTGTATATTGTATTTTGAAATTTGTTAAAATCTAAAATAAACGTGAAAAATAAGATATTTGATTTTTTCTTATATGCCGCCTCTATATAGGTAGTTATAAATTTTGCCGCCGTAGGCTTGTGCCTACGTCGCCTACTCATTTTAACATCCAATATTTTGATAACCGACAAACAATTGTTGTTAATATAAATATAGAAATGTTAATTTTACTCTTAATAAATTGTTAAATAGTATATTTGTGCTTAAAACAACAACAGAGTATTTTTAATTTTAACAATTTAAGATTTACTACTAACTATGCTTAAAAAAACAATTGCTACATAATGTGATTTTGAATTATGAAGTTGTTTGCTAAATTAAATAATTTGTGTTTTAAAATTTTCTTAATTCCTTACATGCTGGTTATAAAAATAGCATATTATATACACATGTATATGTATGTATAGGTATTTACAAATTTTAAAGAATTAAAAATATATTTATAGTAGAATAAACCGTATAACTGCATATATATTATATTGTTTTAATAAAAAAAAATATTAATTACCTACATGAAAAACAGATTATATAATATATTATTTTCAACACCAAAACCTTGTCCTTGGGTCATTAATCTGTTAATGAATTAACTATAGACTATAGTCTATAATAGTACAACTGTTGTTGATTTATTCTAATTTTTTGTAGAATCTTAATTCTCAAGTTTTCAGTGAGATTATTTAGAAGTAATAAAAGTACTTATAGTTATTTAAGCAATAATATAAATCAAGAGACTTGAATTAATATCTGCCGAAATATGCAATATAATATATTATAGATATATAATAGGTACATGACTTTGGAGAGTCCAATAATCCTGAAGACTAGTAAATACATCACCTCCAAAGTAGGAAAATAAATACCTATATTATAATATAATATAGGTACATTTATTATATATTATATATTTATATGCATACAATTAACAATATATATAAAGGTAAAATCATTATTAGTTATTACTGTACCTATCACAAAATTTGGAATATGCGATGATTGTGACGATGAGAAACAGTGTTTTGCGGGCTCTATAAAACTTCCAATATTGATGTACAATCCATGACCCATAATTTTACTTGTTTAAATAGTATATTTTTCTTACGAAATAAAACCCTGATAGGTAGTCTAATAGGTAGGATAGGAATGTAGATATGACATTTGTTAAGTAGTAAATGTGGATGATGGTCAAGGGTTTGAACCACGTTGGATGTGAATAAAACCTGATAAATTTTTTCTAAAGAATTTCAATATTTTTAAAACTGGTTGTTGTTAATTCAACACTCCGATCGACTGCTATTGATATAATCACATAAAATTTATTTTGAACACAATAAAATATTTTTAAATTTTTAAACTACATTGTTATTTTGACATTAAGTTGAATTACAATAATCTATAATTGGTTGTTTAATGGTAAAACAGTTATAGATGTTGAATTAACTCCAAAATAATTAAAAATTTTTTTTAAAATATATTACAACATTAAAATGGTATTTATGTGTAAACGTTTTATCGACAATTTCTTTACTGAATCATGTATTTATTTAAAACTAACTATGTGATTTAAGGAATATAGCATTAAATGCCGTAATAAAAACCATATTATAAAATATTTTTGATATTTTAATTAGGAAAAAATAATTTCAGAAATACCAATTATTATATTCATTATTTTTTCCAGTCTGATGAAATTCTTCATCAGTACATCACCATCACTAAAATATAAGTCTCAACAAAAAAAAAAAAAAAAATGCAAACAAGCATAAAAACCAGTTATTAAAATTTAAACTATAACTTGTTGTCTAAATAACTAAAGTAAGCCACTAAGTCTGTCAACTTAGGTCTTAGGTAAAAATGATAACATTTCTTTTATGTATTTTTTTTCTCCCAAATATCATAGCATCATTATAAAGATAATCTATAGTTTTATATTTTAATTATTCAAACTTTCTCAAGTCATAAATAAGATGACAATTTAAGAAGATAAAAATATAAAATAATGATGATCGCGATTCCACAAAAATAAAAAGAAACATATAGGCACCTACATTATGTCATGCTGTGCATATTTTATGTAAAACGATTAACAAAAATAATGATATAAAAATAAATATTTGTTAAGTAGCATTCCCTAGATGCGGGTTGTTACAAAACGTTTAAAATAAAAGTAGGTACATTTGTTAAAAAAAAAAAAAAAAATGTAAAAATGATGCCGTTTTACCAATAGAAAATGTTCGGTCTCATTAGAGTAATAGATTAAGTTATTCTACTCTGTAGATACGTGATAATTTGAAAACAAATTCATCCACTTATCATTATTTTCTAGTTTTTACTTTTTACGAATATACAAATGTATAGATTTGATATTTTACCCCAACCAGTATCATAAATTAAACTATTATTGATGACCATTATTAT